>VZSR01000520.1:15557493-15603297 GCA_013398615.1 Brachypodius melanocephalos
GGGCTTGGGCTCGGGTTAAACCACAACACTAATTCAAATGTTTCATTTTTTCCCATTGCATGAACACTATTTTTATTTTGATATATTTTCTGCTGCAGTACATTAACCCAAAGCCCTAGTGATGTATCAGCAGAACCCAACTCATATCAAGAGTAACACAATCCTCCCTACCTCACATCTCCTCAAACAAGAGCTAAGAGTTCCCTCTAGGTGTGTCCACAGCAGAACAGAAAAGCATCGAGAACACAGACCTAAACTGAACTTCATTAAAGACAGAAGGCGATGCTCAGTGCAGAGATTAAGTAGAAATTGGAGAAACACAGTGATGAAAACTACTTGTGAAGGTACTGCAAGTACATTCAGAAAGATTAGTTTCCAGTTTTAAAGACTACAATGAAAAGTTCATAAATAGAAAACTATTTAAAATACTAAAAAATAATTTCTTAACTGAGTTATGTATCAGCACAGGACCTACTATATATACTTAAAACACCGTAAAAACCACATTTATCATCACTGATAATACAGGAATTTCTATACAGATAGGCCAAAAAATTCGACCTGCATTTCTGGGAAATGACTCAGCAGGTAACAAATTACTGTGCTGTTTTTGACTTGCTGGTAATATGTAGTGCTGTAACAATCTGGTGAGCAGTCTGAACAGATGCTGACTGATAATGAGAAGACGTGGCAGCAGAAAAATGCTGTGTTTCTAGGGTATTGATCCTTACAAATATGGCTTTAAATCAACAACCTAGCTGCCAGGAGAGAGGTTGTATTAGCACATCATTCCCGTGACTAATGATCAATAGTTAATCAGCAGAGGAGAAAATGAGCAGAGAGAAGCCACTGGTGAATACAGAGAATTACCAGACACCTTGAAATACTTGTACAAAATTAAAGACGTTGGCAATGGGAAGACAACAACCCTTTACTAAGAAACAGCACTTTTATGCATGAATGGGCAACATAAGTCATTTATTATCCAAATCACAATTCAAAGCAGAGCATAAGTAAGCAGATAGTATTGTACTACTATATTTTGCAAATAAAGTCATTTCACATATAGTGAATACTTAAAAATTACTCTTCTGCGTTCTCAGATGCTTTGAGAAATTTTTAAGTCTTTTTCAAACACTTCCATGCTGTCAGCTAAAATGTTTATAACTGCCAAGCTGAGGGACTCAACAATAATGCAGAGTTCCTACAAGTGGCTTTAAAAGCCTTGATTTGGGTAAGAAAAGAAAAATACAAATATTCTCTTTGTTCCTTCTCGGTATACTGAGACCTGAATTATGACTTAGTGATCCTTTTAATCAAACTCATTTGTCACACACTGCCAACAATTCAATGTCTTCTTTTGAGAGCAGATCATCATTGTCAAGCATCTAAGAACTAGCAGGTTAAGAATTACAAATCAAACTTCAGGCTCATAAGCACATGGCTTTAAAAAAGTTATTTGTTTTCAATCAATACTCACTCTACTGTTCTGCATAAAAAACCCGTATCAGTAGAACAAATTAATATAATTAATCCTCTTGTTAAGCCTATAAAATAAACGCAGGGATAGGATGAAGATCAGACTTTAAGTGGATTTCTTTGGCTAGTGTAACAAAGATGACTTGTAATTTAAATAATTACTTGAAATAACCACTTCGTACACAACCAAACCAAGCAGTATACCAGGCTGGCCCAAAAGAAGATGTGCAATAGCAAGGTATTAAATTCTTTAAGCAAATGGAAGAAAAAAAGTTCATCA
Organism: Brachypodius melanocephalos; assembly: GCA_013398615.1. Lineage (NCBI taxonomy): Eukaryota > Metazoa > Chordata > Aves > Passeriformes > Pycnonotidae > Brachypodius > Brachypodius melanocephalos. The sequence goes on from VZSR01000520.1 coordinate 15,559,253, forward strand.
CTAAGGAGTTCCTATTATCAACAAGCTACAGTTTTGGCCAGAGAACACACTGTGGTGTGCAATGTGATATGCACTGCCTCTCTGACAAAGTCATTAGCCAGAATAAAAATAGACAGCAGTATGGATCTCTCTTCAAGACAGGGGTCCCTTCTGGATCTTTTTACTTATATATGTAGGAAGAAAGTAAGGCATTGTCAGTGAGTAATGAAAGACTGACAAAAATCTACTGTGAAACAATCCCCAAGTTCATCTTTCATTTAAGAAGAAAACATGCAGGTATATCCAATATAATCACACACATTTATTTTCAACTGTCTTCCCATTACCTCAAAATCTCAGAGTTATTTCTTTTTTCTCCAAAATCAAGGGTCAAAGTTGATTTCTATATCCTTGATCTACACAAGTATTTATTGCATTGTATTTTGCATACATTAATAAATCAAGAATACTAGGGAGTTTGCTGTGAAGTAGAGACAAACTTTAGTCACTGGCTCCATTAACCTGCACAGCAATTGTATTTCCCTTCCATATTCCTTCCTAAGGATGCACGCACAACAGACAACAGAATGATTTTGATTCACTTCCCAAGTAAAATTTGAAAATAAAAACATGAAAACCGAGTATTTAAAAGATAATGAGCTACAAATGTAGCCTCCTCCTCTACTACATTCAAATTAAGAATTTAAATTTTTCATCCTACTATATAAGGTGCTAGAATGCAAAAGAATTGATGAATTAATCATCCTACACATCATGCCACCCTCATTTTTAGGTACAGTTTTTAGTATTCCTACACTACATTTCCATCACTAGTTCTACCTCCTATGTCAGTGGCAGGAGATAAGAGAGTCATCAGAGGTCAGTGGTATTTCAACCAGTTATGGCTGTGTCAATGAAGAACTTGCAGCAAGATGGAAAAATCCAAGTGAAACTGGCAAACTGCACAAAACAAACTTCTCTGCCTTTTGCAAAATGTTATTCTTTGGCCTGGTGTAGTAAGGGAGAAGGAATTTGCTACAGAGATTCAAGAGACTGAAGCATAAGCCCTGTGCACCATTAAAATCCTACTGAGCACATCCATGTGTGAAATCCCAGTCATGCACAGAACTTGTGCTGGCCATCCCACTAATGTTCAAAGTTACAACACAGCAACAGCTTTTATCTGATACACCATAGCTCTAACAACCTGAGAAAAAAACCAAATAGAATGCACTAACATGACCTACACTTGCAAGTTTTTCCAAACAAAATTATGTTTCTGTGATTCCTGACAAACAGAACTTACAGAGTTTCCTAATTTGCATGGTCCTGGAGCTAGCTCCTCAGATCAATTATTTAGCCAAAACTGATGTGCTTTAACAACTGCTTTACAGAAGTTGAGGCAGTTATGAACTGGAAGACAGCATTAATCCTAATGAGCTTCCATCCCATCACCAAAAAGAGCTGGATCATCAGTCTGCTGAAGATTTCTCAACTTAGTGCTTAGGAGATCCCCTGGTTGGGAATTCTTTTGAGTTCTTGTCTTGTGCTGCCATGAGCTTCCTGAATATCCACATCTGTGTAACACTTCTCAGAGAAGCCTGGGAAAAAAGGAACCAATAAAGTTATAGAAATCTCCTGTCAAATAATTTGTCCTGATCATAGTACTCCCAAAAGGAGGAACAGTTTGGGTAAACTGCAGTTTGAGTAAATCAGGAACACGCCATATAAGGAGCCTGTGTTCTGCTTTGTACAGTCTTTTCCTCTCTTTTCTTGTCTTTCTTAAATTCATTGGGCTTTATGTTTTGGGTTTGGTCGGGTTGTTTTTTTTTTTTAATTGCATTCCAACACAGATAAATCAAAGGTAACTGAGGAGTTTCTATGAAACCAAGCTGAAGGCTCCAACTTTCAAAGTATCTGAAAGAATAAACTCCTGAAACATTACTGGACTAAAAAACAAAATGGACAAAACCAACATTGAAGAAGAAGAGAAGAGAAGAGAACAAGAAGAGAACATAAAGGATAGAAACTAAACCATCACCTCCCACCCTGCAGCCGTGACTCACATTACCAATGGTTGCTGAGACCAACAGGCCCCATCCATTAGCACAGTCCTGGTACTCTCCTCTCCCCAGCAGATGGATGTGTATATCCTTTCTGTACATGAAAGATGAGAGCTGGAAGCAAGCCTGCAGATGCACACTGCCTGGCAAAGCACATGGAGCCACTCAAGATTATCAAGGTCTACATTTGACCCAGCTGTTTCTCAGTCAATGTCTGGACTACTCCTCACTAAAGCACCAATTTCACAGTTGACTCCAACCAACAACTTTACACCTCTCATCGATAGAAATTACCAGCCAGTTAATATCCAAAATGTTGGTAGATGGGTTTTTGTTGGGTTTTTTTTTTTTTTTTTTTCCTTTTGGAGTGAGGCAGAAAAAAGTTTAAAAAATTGATTGATGGATAGGTAAATCTAGTCACAAAATCCTCACCTCCTTAGCAAACAGACTAAACGCACTACACCTACAAGAGATCTCCTTGAAAAATAAACCATCAGACTAGGGAAAGGATCTACATAGTGAAAATTCTTGTATGTTGACAAAGAGCAGACACTTCAAAAGGAGTACGTGTCAAAAGACCCCATCTAACAGTGCACAAGGTAGGCCAGGAAATCTTGGCATGACAGGGCTGCTTTTCACATGTCTTTAAACGTGAAGCCAGGAGCTGCTAATTGGTAAGAATGGAGGAGATCCCACCCAACACCTGCTACAGCAATTCGCTTTAATAGCAGTCCTTCAGTAGCTTTGACAATTACTCCCACACTCCCCTGTGAGAGACTAATGGTTTGCTAAAAATAAAACAGAGATTAGCGTCTACAGCCGCTATTCGACAGAAGGCGATTGCAACAACCTTGTGGTGAGCTGATGCCCAGACTTCAAAGGATTTCATCCTGCATCTACAGATTTGGGTGCCTGGCTAAAATGGCAGGATGCAATATCACTTTTTGTTCATTTTATTGTTTTCTACAGCCTGCATCTTAGCACACTGTAATAATGTTCGTACTTATGCAGTGGGGAATAATCAGTACCAACCTCAATTCGTGTACAGCAGCTGCTAAAAGCTGAAGTTGCCAAGAAACCTAAGATGACAAAGCAAAACCACACACTCCCCACACCTTCCCCCCAGCTGTACCAGCAATTAGTGACATTTTCACCAGTATGTGAATCTTTAGCAAGCAGACCAAGACTTAACGAGTCACAGAGGCAGGGAAAGACGGGAAAAAGAGCAGAAAATACCTTCTGAAACTCTTCTGAATATGATATCTGATTGTCAAAATAGCTTGTAGGTAGGATGCAAGTAACAAAGACCGTATCAGTCTTGCAAAAAATTGCTCTTATCTGTTTTAAAATACAGGAACTAGCAGACCACAAAAGCAGGCAATACAAAAAAGAAAGCATTTTTTTAAACCACATACTTATTTAGTTCTGTAAGAAAATGTCTGACTCCATGACAAAAAAATTACACAGATTAAGTTTTGCCTTATCTTAAATACTAAGAAAACAATCTAAATTTATAGTGGGAAAAATTTAATCTTTTGTCAAACACAGAAGGAAAAAAAAGACCTTCATGTGAGGAATAAGATCCTATGTACAGAAAAAAGCCTCACAAACAACTCTGACCTTGTTTTATGGAAGCAAGCCAAATTAATTCCATCCTTCAAATTTAAAATACACTGGTGTCACACAGAAAAAACACTTCACATCAATTATAGCTGCTCTCAAAAGAAAGTAGCCATCATAAGAAATGATTACTGTCTTACCTGGGTTAAATGAAGAAAAGACATCAAGGACTACAGGTCTGGATTTCCCCCTTAGAAATAATAAGGAAGTTTCTGTCTGCCTAGGAGGATAAGAATAGCCAAAACCCCATTCGTTTTTCAGCAGTGTGAAAAAGTTACATTTTAAAAAGATAAGGGGACATCACGGACGAGGCCACTTGCAACAAATCTGTCTTCCTCTAGACGTAAGGTACCACCAGATCACAGGTGGCGGTGTCAGAAGGTGAGATGAGACTGAACACCTGAAGAATATACAGGCAACTCCGTAAGAGAAAGATTCGTGGCTAAGAGGGCAAGGGAACTGCAGCCCAGAAGCTCCTTCCCTTCAGCCTTGAGATGCAATGATCAACATCTTGATTTAACAATCATTACTTAGGAACAATATCCATCACTTTCAAGTCACATTTTCTCTAGTGCCTTTTATTTGGTTTCATAGCTACCAAATATTTTAAACTATCTCCAATACAAATATTTATTAAATACAAAACAGTTCAAAAATCACCAGAATCACCATAATTAAAATTTAACATGAATGCATATAAAGAGGGGATCTTTCATTGTGTGCTTCAGTTGAAAGATGAAGGTATCACATGATACGGATGTGCAGTTTTCAAATAAGGATGTAAAGGTTTCAACCCCACAGAGACTACTGGGTTATTTGTTTATGCCTCAGCATTTACACTCAAGCAAGACCCACCAAATAAACTGCAGAAGTATGATACTAATGTTTCTTGGCAGTGAAGACCTTCCATTGATCTCTTCAGCCTGCATCAAGACATCACAGAAGAAGCTGCAGTTCAAAGTGTAAAGCATAAATTACACACAATTCTTGTGTAAATCAGGAGGTAAACTGAAGCAGTAAAAGAATCAAGTTTTAAGGCTAGCTTTTATATTCCATTATTTCCTTTTCGAAATACTTTCCACTGAAAGGACAGAGATAAAAATAAGGAAACCAGAGCATCAGAAAACCATTAGTTAAATGGTCTGCAAGGTTAGCATCTCTCTATAAAAAGAACCTGAACACAGTAATTCCTATTAGGGCAAATTACATTTTACCAGAGAGAAAGAAATAACTAAGACCGAATTGGCAAATGTCACTGTTACCACAGAAATTTCTTTTCAGACTTGTGTGAAGAAAAATATCACCAGCTTGTTCACAGTGAAGGCCTCCTACATGATTATGTGGCACATGTGAAAATCATTTGTTGATTCTAAAGCTTGTATCGATGCACATAATCTGCCTTTGTCTCATAAAATACGGATGATATGTGCAAAGAAATTCCCTTTATTGTATTTTACTATCATTCAAAGAGTGTACTCAATTTCTGTTCTACACAGAAAAGCAAATGGCTACTGAATATACCAGTTTATAGTCAATTTTCTACACAGTACCACATTTTCTTTTAATCAACTGGGACTCATTTTAGTATTTAACACAGTGGAAGACTTGTTTTTACTTCAAACTTGATTGCAATATTGCAGAGTAAGACAGAAGTTTTTGTCTCAGGTACTGCACGGGCCAATCAAGGCTGATGCACAGCTGGGTCTGCTCTTCACAAACCAGGATGGCCTGGCTGGGGATGGCCATGGCAGCCTGGGCTACAGTGACCAGAAAGAGAGGTGGTGAAGAACCGAAGGGAAATTACAAAGAAGAGTAGTACAGCACACAAATCTGGTCTCTGGTCCTGTGGAAAACAGAGACACTTTGGCTAAATAGTAAAGTCCTGATTGAGTCCAGGGCAAAATTAATTTCTATATAGGAGGCAGAAGCAGGCAGACACAAGGAATCATTTGGAATCATCATCCAGGCACAAAGGCAGTTATCAAGAAATTCATATATCACCACTACATGTAACCACCAGTAATTTAAGACATATAAATAACTTGAGATGAAAAAAAAATCACTTTAGTAAGTGGATTAAGAAATAAACCAAAGTGCTAACAAATCCAAAAGAATTTAAGAGCATCCTTCCATATTACTGATCCTTATTGCTAGAAATTCCTCCAGATTTTTTTTCCATTATTTCTTTTTTTTATAAAAAACTATGATGGAAACACAACAAGGAAAATCCTACACTGGAGATTCTGAATCTCAAACCATTGAATTAACTTCTCTTATTTCCCTCTACCACCCAGATTTCAAGGGTATTCCGCACAGCTCCACATTGTGCCCTAACTGTTCCCCTAACAGACCCTGATGATACTGCTACAAAGACACTACATAATCCACTTCAGAACCAGCACATCAACAGGTATTACACCTCACGGAATACGGCTCTAAGAAACAGATTTCCCCCTTCCCAAAGTGATTATTCTGTCATTAAAGACATGGGTATACCTTATTTTAGGCAAAGATCAAATACAATAAAGCTTTATTCTACTTTATATTACTGCACATTTGCTTAAATTTCTATAAATTAAAACCCTAGAATGAAAAGAAAAAGAAAAATCCGCATTGCTGTTTAACCTCTAAGTGACTGTAACTGACCTACAAAGACAAAACCTACATCTGGACTTTGAAAATCGATCTAACTTGCTATGAGGAAAAGCCTCAAGTTCATAAAAGACTAGCATAGTAATGCAGAGAGAAGGTGACATTGTGGCTGTTTAGATGCAAACTGTTGGCAACTTGCTGGAAAACCTACATACATTTCTCTTAGCTAGGGAAAAAAAAAAAAAAAACCAAACAAAAAAAACCCCAACAACAACAACAAAAACCCAGAAAAGATAGACAAAATGGTTGCAATTACATTGGCAAATATGGCATAACTAAGTTTTCAGAGTGAGCTGGCAGCAATGAAAAACTTTATGTACAGCAGACTAATTTTAATTTTTGAAGCAGAAAATTACATGACTCAGCCTGTACTCATCATCTCTATGAAGACATCGTTCTGCTGCTGAAATGTCAGCTCCTCAGCTTCAGCACACAGCAGAAATTGAAGCACAATGTTTGCTTTCTTTTATAACTTCCTTTTTTGGCTTGGATTCTCAATAGCTCTGTCCTTTCTGCAAGTCTGAAGTAAAGCCGATGGCACACTGTGCCCACCAGAAAGTCACCCAAGGAAGAACAGATGTATCTCCCACTGCCACATCCCGCTCCGTTCAGCTACTCGCTGCATCGCTCCCACTGCTGTCAGGCGCTGTGCTCCCCTCACCTTCACAAGCCAGTGCCACAGAGAGTTCAGCACATTAACACTGCTGCTTCTCATCAGCAACAATATGCTCACTGTCCTTAAAGGCAATTATTTGCAGTTTCTACCCTAAAGAAAAAAAGCAGACAGTATGCACCAGAAACCAGAATAATTTAGAGTCCGTTTCATCACAGGTTTTTGCACAGGTATTTCAGACCAGCAAATTGCAGTACTGGCTGGAAGGCAGTCAGGTAACCATTCAAATTGCAACTGAGGTAAGTATTCAAGCTGCAGTTTATCACAATGCTACATTTGTGTAAGCCCTAGTAACATCTTGAATGGTTTAAGACTTGACTTTTTAAAAACCGACTATAGACTGCGGTATTTTGTATGTCCTCCTTTAGCCTCAATCCAGATTTGCACATTAACAAACACTACACCACAAGTTAGCTTCAAAGTAATAAAACTAAGATGCCATTCCCAAATATTACACCATGTTTATCAGTCTAATATTTTAGTTTCAGAACAAAATCCATTAACAGAATTACCATATTGCTCTTGAGGTTTTACTCTACCTATAATATACTTTCAAACATAAGTAGCAAAGGAAAAAAAAAGTCAAAAACAAACCCAGCCCCCAGCATGCATAAAACAATTACCTTGTGTTGTTATGGAAACTAAATATCTATGAAGAAGCAAGAACAAAGGGGTTGGGGGGGGGAATCCCACTGCAAATCCTCCTGTATATTCTGTAGGTACTTATTTTTTTCTCCATTGCAGATTCACATGAATATGGTGCAGTATTGCTCCAAGCATCACATCCTTCCCTCTCTCCCTTACCACTCTCCCCCAAATTCAGTCAAACATTTTAAAATGTTATTACTGAAGAGATATCACTGAAGCGATACTGAAGCAGGAGGCTGAAGCAAAATTGGATTCTTCTATAAGGAGGATGGCTGCCCAAATGAACTGTTCCATGAGACCATTCAATTCCCAAATCTGTCTTTAAAGAGAACAGATTTACTTGCTGTCCCAAGCAATCTTCTTGTGCAGTTTCTCTGGAACCCACAAATGGAAACACATCAAAACCCTAGAATAGCTAAAAGAGGACAAAACTATTCTCTTGAAGGATTCTTCAGAAAAGAAAGAAGGACAAGCCAAGACCTCTCTTCTCGCCTTCTGTGTCCCTCCTCTCAAAAGTTTTGGTAAATATATCCCAATTTAACTGATATCCACAAAAACAAAAAACCCGATTAACAAAATACAAATCAAGAATCTGTTTTGTAAAATTTGAGCTAAAGGGTCAAGGAGATTTATTTGACTGCATCTGTATTTATTAATTTGCCCTTGAGGACAAGAAAATTCATGGTTTTAAGAGACAACCTCAGACTTTTAGCAAATAATTAATACTTTGCAGAGCGGTGTGATGGGACCTTCTCTGGAAGTAGGTGTCTTCTGGTTTAATTTCGGTATCTCTAAAGCAAGTATCAGAAAAATTTTCACTAGAGAATTATTGGTAAATACATATGCATGACTATATGAAGAAAGCTGTTTAATTTTCCTGCATAAGAGAAATCAGGTGAATAGTATGGACAACAGTAGGAAACAGCAAATATAGAGATTGGATCTGCTGATAGACTTTTCAATTTTTGCGAGACCTTTTGTATAAATGCAAACTATTTTTTGAGGCTTACCAAGATCACTTTTCTGCAAAAATCTGCCTAAGTGAAAAAAGGTCCCATCCCTAACAGCATCTTCTAAATGATAAATTCCTACCTGAGGTTTTAAGCACTTACAGTCTAGGTTCAGAGAACAGTACATGCTCTTTTTTTTTTTTTTTTCCAAATTTACACATTAAAAATTAAAAGGAAAATATTTGATTAGCAAATCACTTGTGCTGTCTAAGTTTTAACTGCTTACTCTAGTGCCTGGCATGCTTTACAAACTTGTAATGTAATTCATCAGTGAAGGGGGAAGAAAAAGCATTTCCAGCATGTACCATCTTTGAATCCATGCAGGATTTTAAAAAGGTTACAACGTCATCTGCAGCTCAGGCAATGCACACTGCCCCATCACTTTAGGTAGGGCTTCAGCCAACTTCTTCCAAAACACATTAGCATCATGTTGCACACTCTAGATAAAGTTCAACATATTTAAATAATGAAAAAGGTAAGACAGCATTCATAATTGTGACCCTTAAAGACACTTTAGCAAGTGTAGCTCAGACAGAAAAATGCTAGTAAAAAATACAACCTTGAAACATGACAGTAAGAGAACGATTAATAGAAGGCTCATCTACAGTCTTGCTTTACATAATACAGAAAATTGCAGTAAAAAATCAAAGTTCACTAACAGCAACAATGTACTTGAGAGTCCCATCTCAGCCGACAATAACCATGAAAAATTCTCAGAATTTTAAAAGCATTTTGTCTCTAGAAGAGTTTATTCCTCAGGCCTTTGAAAGCAGCACTTAATGACAATGTGACATGACCAAGGAGAATTTGCTCCTGCTCATGAAGTAACTACCACAGTAGTTTTCCTTTTCTTCCTATCTTCTTGGAGACCACAGTGAAAACAAACCTAATGACACTGTGGCAAAACAACATCCAACCCTAATCCTAAGTAAAATGCACAAATTCTGGGAGCCATTTTGCAAAACTCTGAGATCAAAGATACACTCACAATTTACATTCACTATGATGCTAATTATCTTTCAAGGAGATACTTAGGAAGAGTGACTCAGGTGTGACTAAGAGCAGAGGTGTTGAGAGCAAGGTTTACTAATACATTCCTAAATATTTTTTCATTTTTTTTCTATCGTTTGGCCAAGATATTGTGTTATTGGACCCAGAACTGAGGAACAGAAAGCATCAGACATTCTCCACTTCTGAGGCTTACAAGATTACAAACACTGTCTCAAATGTTAAGCCAGACAATCTTTAACCATTGACAAATACCTATTTATAACACTTATTTCATATTTTGTCAAAAACTATTAATTAGGCAGAGTTCTGGATACCCTTCTAGATATGTCAGATACCACCTTCTATACCTTTCAAAAGCTAGCATTTTGAGCTTTTTTGGTAGCACAGCTAGATTACAAATAAGTGAAGGATGGAGGGAAGCTATGTTTAACTTGATACCAGTTTGGTAGTCTAGGCAATTATACACACATGAAACTACATAAGGTAAATTAAGCAAAGCCCACAAATTATTAAGGACGTCGCTCATTCTATTAAATTGCTACTTGATACCCTAAACACTTTTTCAAATTACTAGTAGTGACCCAACATCCCCCAAAGGCACAACCTTACAAAGCAGTTATTTTCAAAGAACTGAGGTGGTTCTCAAAGCTCTCAGAAATCAGTGTACTGAGAAATGATGGCAAGCAAAAACAAAATGGTTTCTGCTCATCACAGAATCATGGAAGATACCGTCCTGTCTGACCACTTACAGTTCCAGATTACACACAAATATCTGATTTTCCGCTCTATCACTTTGAGATTGAATTTTTCATGTAATCACATTCCAAACACGAGCTCTTTACTCCGACCGTTTAACTGTTTTTAGGGAAGTATTTACAGTCAACACCAGAAGTGATGGAACAGGTCCATCATTATCACCAATTCTTAATACAAACAACCATTGGCAAAAAAAGGTTAAGCCATTTAAACTCTCAACTGGCCCGTATAGCTTCTCCAAGCCACTGGAATTGGATAATCCAACTCCAGTGGTATCCTCAGTGAATCTTACTTTATCCTATTAAGTGATCAAGAAACCAAGACAATTCTAAAAAGATCATTAAATGATTAACAGAGTATACCACTCAAGGGTATAAACAGATTTCTGCCCAGGAAAAATACTATTTAGTAAAGGTTCTAAGGATTCCTGTATCAGATTAAGAAAGATTTCAGCAACAATTCCCAGGGGACCCCTGAATTTTCTTGATTTGCTAGAATATCTTCATACAAATATGAAGAGAACTGTCCATAGTAAATGAAGCAGAAGCTGGGAAAAGTCATTAAGTTCAGCCACCCTTGTTAGTCAAATACTGGCACTGAATTTGCTGAATAAAAATCAGTAAAAATGGATTTGTTCTACTGTTAAAAATGAAAAATATAGAACAACATGTCAATTTTTATTAACTCTAAAGGCTTCCCTAGTGATCAGAAAAAATCCAGTATGTCATTTTAATTCTCACATATTAAACAGCCTGGCTGATTTACTTTGCTGGCAGTATAGATAAGGAGGGTCTTCTCTAAGTCAAGCCAAATCTTTGAAATGGGAGCCTGAAGTGTCTGCTAAATGACAAAACAGATTTTCTGGGGCAGACACATCTTATTTAGGCATGTCATTTCATTTCTATTCATGAAATACTGGAAGGTTTATTACCTATGATGATCATGGAAAGATATGCTTCCAAGAACCTTAATGTCTCACAAGCTTTAAGGACATTAAACAACAGATTTTTCTAAAGCTGTATTAATAAAGCAATAGCTGCATAACTGGCTTGTCTACATCAGGGCAGAAATGTAGGATTCAAGTATGCTTAGAGCATATCAAAGAGAGAAATTCTTGGGAGATGGAAAGAAGGTGAAAACTCCTGTGATTCATTTGAAGCAAAGGACATTTCTTCAAACCACAAAAGAAGAATCAGTGTGCCCCCATAAACTCAAAGTCATCCTTCTGAATTAAAACCAGTTTCATTAATCCAGCAGTTCCAAAGCAAGACCTTGACTGACTCGAAAGGAAGCAGAGTTAGCTGGATGTTTCAGCCAGCACTCTGCAATGGCACTGTGATCCTGTGAGGTAGCAGAGAAGATGACAGCTCCTCCTATACAAAAATAAAGTCCTGAGGAGAAGAGGTGACAGGGCAAACACCTCTCATCACCCTGGAGAGAGAGTGGAGCTGCAGGGGTTCCCATGAAATTTCTGAGACTCTTATGAACTGGAATGCCAGATCAAAATCAGAAACTCCAACAAAGGACACTGAAGTATGAGGGGGGCAAAAAAAGGCAGATTTGAGGTTTATAAAAATACTCATAATTGGTCTCTTCCTAGGACATCAAGAGTAGTAACAACCCTGTTTAGAAAACTCAAGTTGTGACTCTGTTCTACACCCTTTTGCTCATTGCAAAGGCCTGTCAACCCAGATCACGCTGATTTCCTGCATCATATTGATGCATAGATTCAGGAAAATTTTCATCTGATACAGTGCAAGGATTCTGAAACTAACATCTTCTCTATCAAAAAGCAGTTACACAGACAACTACAGTATTGTTAATGTAAAAAAAAAAAAAAACCAACCAATCCATATTTTCAGAACAACAATGACATTTAGCACAGCAAGGTAGGAATAGAAATTGCTTTAAATCCATCAGCACAAATGTTTCTTTTAACTGATGCCAAATTACCAACAGTTTATATCAAGAATTACTATAAAAAAGAATCTGAGCACAAAACAAAAATTATACGACCAACACTTTAAGTATAACATAGCATACCAGACACTAGTTTACTGATTTTTCAAAACATGCATAGACACAAGCATAGCAGAACACAATCCTTTAAAGAAAAGTCATCACAGATCAGCTCAGACAGCTGATGTTCCAAGTGGGCAGCTGAATCCATTCAAACAGTGAGCAAATATCAGGGTAGGTAACTCTACACCGTGCACAAGTCCTGAGCAGAAGCAGGACATAAAGCACAAAAAAGAGAAACTAGCAGAGTGCTTTAAAGAAAAATGCAGAAAGCCATGGTAAAGGACACACAGGATTGACACCAAAATACACAGAGAACAGCGCAGAAGTGTATCGAAAGCAGCAGATTTAACCAGGGATACTTCCTCTGTTTTAATTGACATAGCTATCACACAGCAGAAAATGATAAATGAGCTGGGTGGCTATTTATTTAGCAGATACAACATTACTTCCGTGCCAACGTGACACACTGTACCCTGGCTGTAGCTGCCTTCCAAGACTTTTCCATGCAACATGAGCTACACTAGAACAATCCATATGCATCAAAAAAGAGTGGCCATAGGAAACTGAGACACAGTCAGGGTAACTGTAAAGTTCCACAAGTGAATTGTACAGCAGAAGAGAAACAGAGGTAAATGCCTTACAGTTATTTTCAGCATCTGCATCTCAAAACCATAAAATCAAGAGAGTTAACTGTGAAGCAACCAAAACTTCAAATATACTCTTCTGTTTAAAAGTAAGATTCCTCCAGTTGAAAGCCCAAGGTGAGAAATGTTGGTATGCCCATCTAGCTGTCTGAAATGCCAAACACATCAATACTTCAAGCAAACATTTTATGGACAGCTCATCATGAAGGGTATTCTGAAGAACACATCATCAGCATTAAGAGCTGGGATACCAACACCATCTATCAGGAAGACCATCAAAAACGTCAACTAAAATGAAGTTCTGTAGGAGACTATAACTTCCAGTCTGAGCAGACATGCTTATAATTTCTTGTTCGTTAAAGGAACTTGTTACAGTAATAGCAGTTGAAAAAATATTCTCTACACATTATTCTTGTCACATTCCATTTTCCTGCACACCAGATACTGACAGTTATTGCAACTCCTGGGAAAACACTAGGCACGTGACAAATCTAATAACTGAAGATGTCAATTTGAGAACCTTCAGAAAACAAGCTATTTGTAAGTATCAGAGATGTAATATCTACAATTATATTTCTGCACAGAAATACCTATATAGATATATCCTTGTAGCTGTTAGATCAATTATCTACTTTTAGGAAGATACCCTACATAACTCATTGGACAAGTAAAAGAACATTTCCACCAGGAGGTAGGACTTGAACATCTCCATACAGCAATCACTGTACAACAATTTCAGTACAGTACAATATTGGCAAAGACTTCAAAAAAAGAAATGAATAATATATTACAAAAAGGGAAAAAGGTGGTAGATTTCACCATCCATAAAATCTATGGCACAAAGCCAATTTAAGAACCTCTCAAATACATACATAGAAGTACTGTAAAATTACTCTAAGTATTTAAGGAAAAAGAGAATCCCCCAAAACTAGTAACCAACTTTAAAATTCAGCCTTCTACAGACGTGTTGATTCAAGAAGACGGATCTGAGAAATAAATCCATGCAATTAAACAGAAAACTTAGTAATTTCATTCATATGCACCTTCAGTTTGGCAGTATGTCAGGATTATACTTGTGCATAAAAAGATCAATTAAAAGTTCTCACATGGATCATAATTTTTTATTATGCCATTTAAATTTTAACAAGCAACTGTCACTTTTCATTCTTCCACTGCGCTGTGAATTTTACTGTGCATAATAACTGCATGAAAAGACTAAGTTCTAACACCAGTACTACTGCACTGAATTTCCTTGCAAAAGAATTGCCTATGCAGTATTATCATTAAAGCCATCATTTAATTTATTACTAAAGCACTTGTCTTCAGGAATTAAAGTATTTACTGCACTGCTCCTCACAACCACCAATGAGAATGACAGTAACAGAAAATCAGGACACCATTTTTTAAAGACATCTCTGTATTAGATATTTAAAAAGGCAAATGTTATTTCACAAGAGAACTTCAATTTCAGTAAGAAGCTTGAATTGTTTTAAATGAAAACAAAAATATTTTGCAGAAAAATTTTTGACGGTTTCAAGTTCCACAGAGAAACTCTATATACAAAACTCTGAAAACAATGATTAATTTTGTTGGGTTTTTACTGAATACAGAGGAACCGTATTAATAAAAGAATTATCCTATGTGTCAGAGAAATGCATTATTAGTTTTTTAAAAATCAACTTTTTGATTGTTAGTACTGTTTGGAGTCTAACGTTACCATCCAATTTAGAAATGGACTCAGACCAAACAACTTCTAAAGCAACACAATCAACAAAACAGATGCTTTTTTTCTTTTAGTCCAAGATGCCTAAAATACACCAAAATCCACCTTCCCTGTTACCAAAAATACTTTCCAAGCCTTTTGGGTGTGAAGCATAAAGGAGGCAGCAGCTGGCGGCTGGGAGACAGCTGCACATCTGCTGGAATTGATTTCCTGAACACCATGACATACCACGTGCCATCCATTAGACAGATTATTCACTTTACAGAAGTAATACAATTTGTTTGCTAGAATCCACCGTTTCAAACACTGGAAATTCTCACTCCTGAGGCACGTGCCATCTTCAGCAGGAGGAACTAAAAAACCCCAAACATGAACAATGCTCTCCAGCAGCTTCTTTAAAAGCTGCACTAAAAAGTTCTGCAAACACACTTTCACCAGTGCAACCTGTGGGGCTAACAGTAATTAATCATAATAGCACCATACCCCTGAGCTAAAAGCAGAAAACGAGAATGCCATTGCCTCATAGGGAAACAACTGTCTCATTCATTTTTTAAAAATTCCATGAAACACAGATACAGATCTTAACACTTCTCTATAAGTAAACAAAGGAATAAATGCAGATCAAGGAATGTTTTCTCCACTGTCTAGTCATATGAGAGACACATATCTAATGAAGGCCTGATGGCAAAAAAAGATATTGGTAAATGCTAAATAGCCAAGGGATAGCTTTTAGGGCTTTTTATTCAACATTTCACTGAAATATTTATTTTGAAAATTAAGGGAAGGAACAAATAGTTTCCTAATTTTGTTGTAAAGATGAGAACTAATGAGTGCAACATGTGACATGCCTCTTGAATATTACTGTGCAGTTGAAATAGCTCTTTGCAGGTTAAACAGCTGTAAAAAGTGAATGCATCTGATTAACTTAATTGGAAACAGACTCCTGGAACCGGTGTGCAAATACTACAAGGTTTTGTGACCCATCAATGTGCCTCAGTCTTGACCTCCCTATAGTCACCTTCTGGATTTGGCATCACCAACTTAATTCTTCAAACTGCCAAAGGTTTGTACTACTAGAATACTCTCGTTTCCTTCTTAGAACCATTCCATTAAGAAATCAGTAAAAAGCTTTCAGCTGCAGTAATTTTTCCCCCTTTAGATGAGTGACAACATTACTAAGAAAATTTTCTTTGCCAGACCTCTTAAACAACACATTAAAGATTAGTTTTAAAGTTTCATATAATGTTTACAAAGATTCTTGATAAAAGCTTAAAATGCATTTTCATTTAGTCATTTAAAAAAGCAAATAGTATTTATTATACATTAATACATTAAGCACTACAATGCCCTGAGGTTTCTGCTTAGAGCTCTCACATGTAAATGCAACCGATAAAACGAATATGACTTGTTAGCTAAAGAAGAAGCACTGGATAGGGAAATGGTTCATCCTCCCTGGGATGCAACACTGCATCATGCTTCTGCTGTTTCTACTTACAGATAATTGGTTCCAGGGAGGATGATGTTTAATTAGCACCAAAGACATCCACTCCTTTTACAAACTGAATTATGCAAACAGCACAGGTAACCTTATACATGCAGTGCCATAAAGGTGGTTTCTTCATTGCACAGTAACAGAAAGGACAAAAGAAGTAGATGCTGTGCCCCCACAGTCAGGACCAGATTCAAGGCCATGAAGAGACTATTACTTAATGTTGTTTCCCCAGCATTTTTAATAGCATTGACTCACATCACTGCATTTCCTTGAATACCTAAAACCACCTCAAAGGAGGTTGTAGCAAAGTGGGCGCTGGTCTCTTTCCCACAGTAACAAGCAACAGGACAAGAGGAGGTGACTTCAAGCCCTACCAGTTGCTTAGACTGGATATTAAAAAAAACATTGTACCCAAAAGGACTGACAAGCATTGGAACAGGCTGCCCAGGGTAGTGGTGGAGTCACCATCCATGGAGGTTTTTAAAAGATGTGTTGATGAGGCATTTGGGGATGTGCCTTACTGACAAACTCGGCAGTATTAAAAGTTACACTCAATCAACTTAGCAGTTTTTTCTGACAATTGTATGAATCTATATCCACAGGCAGCATTTCAGAGGATAGCACTGGAGGTGAGAAGTGCACCAGCCCCAGCGTGGCTCTGAAATGCTCCTGGATGTGAAACAGAAGTCCCCATGTAAAGTATAAAACATAATTATGTGGAAAGCATGCTTCCTTCCTTTCCTCTTCTCTCAGATGAAAACAGAAGATGAAAGCTTGTGCAAAGGTACACAAAAGACAGAAAGGAAAAGCATCAGGCCTATACTATCACAGCTGCTGTGCATGTTAAACCTACACATACAGTGTCACCTCCTTTCCACCCTGTTTAGTGAGGGAGTGCATAACCACCTTCCCAGCTTCAGAGATTAAACACTGCATGCAGCTCTGACACCAGAGGGCAGGTGAGGCGGTGCCTGCAAACACACCAAGACAGGAGACAGCTGCTCAGAAGGTACAGACCCATTTTGAAGCTGATGATGTGTTACTACACAAGTAGCAATGATTATTCAGAGTACCAAATTTCATTCAGCCATATGACATTTGCATGCAGGCAAGAGCAGAAATCTCTCCCACATCAGAGAAAAAAAGTCAGAAGATTTGCTTGACACACATCCTTTGAGGGGACCACAGCCTTTTGCTGTAGCCAGACCTCTACTATTTTGATTACTAAACCTACCATAGACACTAATTGTTCTGACTCTACAACAAAATACACACCACAACTAAGACCTTCCCTTAGGCAAGATGTGTGCAATTTTAGATTCCCCATGCAGCAACCTCGAGGATAAAATCATTAAAGAACTACATGTACAAAGGGCTGTCTGGATAAGGTTTAACAAGTTAAATGTTCACAGCAGCAAGCCATGCCTTTAATGAAACTTGGGGTCAGTTTTGTATGAGAGATAACTGAAGAGACAGAATTCATCTCATCTATGTAAAAAATTGTCTTTACCATTCCTTAAAATAAAACTGATTATCAGAAATGCATAATTTTCTTTAAGAAAAGTTTTAAATACAGGTGGACATTAACCAACTGCAATCATGCCTAAATCAAAATTATTTAGATGTGTTTCACTATGCATGTAAGGAAAAAAATATAAAAATGTAACACATTCAAACTGATTTAGCTGGCCACAAGCATTTTGCTCAGTTTTCAGTACTGAATAGCAGCTAATGAATCTCTCCTGACAGATGATAATTTTATTTTCATTTTGAAATTCCTCTTTAGCTTTGAGGTTTCGCTGAAAAAAAAAAAAAAAAAAAAAAAAATCTTCACTTTGTGCTCTACAGCAGAGTTAGGAAAGTATGTTTCCATAATTTGAAGTGCTCACTGAAGCACACTCTGCACTCAGAGGCCAACAGGAAAAAACCCTATATTCTTCTCATTAGTTAACCCCTATTTAATTTTATCCCTCACACCTTCACCTTTTCCACACATATAAAACCAAAGTCATTGAATGGTCTGGGTTGGAAAGGACCCTGAAGATGGTCCAGTCCAACACCACTATCATGGGAAGAGACCTTCCACAAGACCAGTTTGCTCAAAGCCCCATCCAACACAGCCTTGAACATTTCCCAGAATGGAACACCCACAACGTCTCTGGACAACCTGTTCCAGTGTTTCACCACCCTCACAGGACAGAATCTCCTCCTAATACATCATCCAAACCTAGCCTCGAAGTCTGAAGCCATTACATTCATGAGAAACAACTTAATTGCTCCTATATACCAGGTAATGTAACCTTCAGTAATGTTTGTTACTATAACCCAAAGCTTTTGCCTTTTCAGTCCCTTTTTGAAGTTACTCAAGCTTTTTGCTATTTTCTTGATCTCAACAATATGTTATTCAAGCAAAGACAAAACTCAAATCACCAGAGCAGTTCAGAGACCTGCTACTTAAAGAAATCAGCATGTTTAACTGAAAACCACAACTGGTGATAGCTTGTAAAGACATCTGGTTTTCTGCATCAACAATAATCTCTTAACAGTTTTGTTTAGAGAAAACTTCTGCAATTCATTGTGATCTGTGATTTCTCAATAACAACAGTATTTTCAAATTTATTACAAATATTTTCATTAACACAAAGTTTTCAGCTCACTTGCTTGTTTACATCGATGTTCAAATATCTTCATTGCTGACAGGATGAAATTAAGGTTTGACATGTTGTGTTATTAAATAGATGTGACTCCCTACTAGAATATTCAGTAAAACAAAGCCTAGTGTCTTAAAAGCAAAAATCACCAGGAAACCATCATAAAGAGATATGACAATGAAAAGCATTTTAGAAAAGATATTTTAAACATATAAAAAGGAAGGACTCTTCTATCAAAAAATTCAAGACTGCATTGCATTTTGGGTTTTTTTTTGTTTTTTTTTTTTTTTCTAGTGAAATTCTAAAAAAATCCATACTTTGTTGAGGGTTTTTTCTGAAGTCAGGTGTTCTACATATCTTTTAAAGTCCCATTACTGCCTGCTTGTAAAGAAAATCCTCATTGACCTAAGGAAAAAATAGTAAGAACTACAACAGCTGGGGATCCAACAGTGCTATGGGTTGTTGGCTTCTCTAAACAAGTAGTTCTAAGGAAGACTGATTTCCAATAGATATATAGTTCATTGTTGACTGATTCACAACATTAGCTATCCTAAAGTTGGAGTCAACATTTTTTACCTATGTTCATTATATCTGTTCCTCCCCCAACATTACCTAGTCTGAACTACAGTCTGTCCCAGGGCTTCCACCTCAGATTCTCATCCACACGGTAGTATTTTTGGTTTCTGCTTATCCTTCTCCTGAATTTTCAGAGATCCATAGTGAAATACCCCATGAATTCCTGTTACATGCCCTACCTGCCCCATTCAACCTGCCAGCCATACCAAAGGTGCACAAACAATACTGTAGCCACAAGAACAAAGATCAGCACATTTAGTGACAGCATATGCATAAAAGTGAAATCACAAGAGCGTTAAAATAAACAGAAGAAATAGAAAATCAGCCAGAACCACAACAAATCTACAGCAGTGTATGACTATAATAAATCTTAAGTTCAAACAGGACATTTAGCAGCAAGTAGGTAATTTGCAATAAGAAATAATAATGATAATCAGTCATTCCTTTGGTTTGTAAGTCTATTGCAATCCTATTTATCTAATTTTAACAATGCTGCACTAAAACATTCTGTAACACACACTGTGATGCCACCATCAATATAGAAGTCCATCTCTTGATAACTAAATCAAGAGGTCTTTCACGAAACACAGGCATGTCTTCACAATCAGAAAAATGTCTTCACAATTAGCCCACTCATCTGGCAACTTCAAGGGACTCCTTGCAAGTACCAAGAACTCCTAAGCTTAAGTCTGAATCTGAGTACCTTTTACTTGAGGCAAAACAATCATATACAGCACACATGCTGTTGTCAACTGAACATCTCTAATTTCCTCACAAAGTTAACTTGTGCATTTCATACAATCTTATATTGCTCTCAGCATTCCAGGCACAGAACATTCCCGAGTTGCTCAACATGCAAAATCTATTAACCGAACACTCTCAACCCAAATAACCAGCTCAAGAATTAGATATGTAGATTCTTTAAACAAATAAATTTTCAGTAACATTTCAGGGTTCCTGATCCTGAGTAAAAAATTCTTGCAGACTTTGGAATAAACACCATCTATTGCAAGGCACTTGGTCTCCCCTCCAAGCAGTCAAAAATGAAAGGAATGTTGTTTATCATCCTAAAATAGCTCTCAGTTAAACACCAGTTTCACCATTGGTGAAAAAGACAATTTCAGTCATATGGCATTTCAATTTTGTCTTTAAATATTGCACATTACACAGGTTCTTCCTGACACTGTATTTTCAGGTTTGACATGCATTTAAAATTCCTCTTCCCATGATTTCTCAATTTCTCAGTTTCATAAAAATATCTCACATCTCCTTGGAAACCTGAACACAGCACAACAAAGACGGCTGGCTATAATGCTTAGAAGCAGGTTAGAAAAACAACTGCATTCCCTTGCTGGTTAGGATAGGGTTCAACACTTCATTTCTCCTCACTAATGTATCTCACATGAAGCTGTCTCTCTCCCCCCACTATTAAATTTCCTACTTGTCTTCTCAGCCACTCACCCAAATCCTACCCACTTCCTCACTACTAACTTGCACTCACCTTGAGGTTTCACGTATCTTGAGTTTTCTAAGTATCTATGCACAATATTGTAGGCAATTTAAGGAGGCTGGCAACACCCAAGCAATACTCCACTAAGAAGTAATCCTCCCCCTGCAAAACTCCTAAGAATGAAGTACCTTTTGCAGAGGTATTTTTAATCTTGATCTACATCAGCTGGCTTCTATACCAAGCACTCTTGATCAGCACAAGATACCAAAAAACCCATCAGGTTTCTGTTGTGTTCCATGCTCAGCTGTAGCTGTCACAGCCCCTGGCTTGGGAACTGCTGTTTAGATAAAAAGGCTGCTGCTGCTACCAAAACCCAACATTTGACCACCCCAGTTCGAGACTCTTTTAAGTACTACTCTAGTTGTAAGAAAAAAAGAAAGTGCTACTTCTCCTTTTGGATATAGGACTACCCAGGGAAGCATAGACATCCTCTGAGCCCCTAAAAAGGGGCTCTGCCCCAGCCACATAATTGCCTGAGGCAATGTTTCAGGTTTAGCCAGCATTTCCCTTGCAAAGATATCTTCTCCATTACAACTCAACTTAGAGCTAACATTTTGAAGGTTTTCCTAAGAATTATATCTTTTCGAAGGCATGAAAAGTCCTCTCTCCCAGGAACTGTGTTTTCTCAGTTGAAACACGGTGAGAAATTGGAATCATCCAGTTACTGCTGTTTTTAAAAGTCTTAAAGAGAGACATCCCAAGAATAACAAGCAGCATGGAAATATCAATATGAAGGGGAAAATCAAGAAGACTAAGATTTCCCCTGCCCTGCCAAGATAGAAAATGGCACACAAAAGGCAGAGAAGAATTTCCTCCCCAGAATACCATAAAAACAAGAGATTATGTTAGGCCAAATGAAAGCTGACAAGTTTACCATCGACAAAAAGGGCTGCCTCTTCATACTTCTACCCAGGGAACATACTGCTAAGGGACAGGGGATTGCAACTCAAAAGTTTAGCAGCACTAAAGGGAAGAACAAAAGATAAGATTACATCGTAACAAAAAAAAAAAATTATAACAAAGAGCAAGAATAGATCCCAAAGTCTTTGAGTCTTTTGACATAAGTCAAACTAACAGGATTACAGAGATACACCCCAGAGTATATTACTGTCATAACTGCCTAGAGTAGATTTTTTTTTTTTGCGCATCATCATCCCAAGCATCTGTTACTATTCCTAATTAAAGAACAGATGGCCTGACCCAATACGGCAATTCCTATGACCCTATATTTATCAGCAGGTGGGGAAATTAAGTTTTGAGGTCTGAAGCAGCAAAGCAAGATCAACAAAAACAGATAGCCAAATAGGTCTCAAAGCCATCTGGTATATGACACTTACTGAAAAAAATATTCTTGAAGATTTCATACAATGCATTTTCCAGGGTCTCTGTACTGACAAAAATTAGCTTCCACAAACTCGACCAGATGCAAATATGACTTAACTCCAGAAACACAGAGATTATCAAGATAATAAATGAGTCCTTTTTCATGTTAAACTAGTGAAGCACAGCTATTCCAGCTGTACAGTGAAATTTGTGGAAGTGAAAGAAGTCAGCATGTTCACATAAAAGTCATTTTCAGTATAACTTTCTGATAAGATCATTGCACACACCAGTAAAAGAAACAAAGAAAACAATGTAGACAAAGGATGAAAAAAAAGCCTTAAAAGAGTTGGGGGGGGTTGCCTAGTTTTTTTGCCTATTTGTTTTAAGTGTGGGTTAAAAACACACAGGTGAACTGTGGAAAGCTGCATTCTCAAATCTGGTAACAGATGGAGAAGACAGCTTGAAATAATTAATCTGCACAAGAAGAGGATGTGAGTGAGACTGGTACTGACCAATAAGGCAGGAGTACATACAAAGAAAGTACACTTCCCTAAGTGAGTAATGCCCCTCCTACAGAAAATCTTTCAAGCTTAAGTGGTAGAAAAGGGAACTTGCAGTAGTATACCAGGATGAGTATTTTTTTTTAATACTCTGCTGGAAAAAAATTTAACTGGATGAAAAGTTCTATGTTCATGAGTCATGGGAATTTCTGATGAGCCTACATTCTGAAAATGTGCATGATCAAGCTCATTATATTGCCAGGAAATATTATTATTGACCTAACAGAAATGAAAATTTCCCTTTCCACGTAGAAACAGTGACAGGGAATGAGCTAATACACATTCTTAAACTGAGTCACCTGTTGGAGACCAAAGGAACAAGGAAGCTGGTTACTGGGGCATTCTCTGTGAAGACAAGAAGGATGTTCCTTAGCCTAATTCAAAAAAGGATTAATCTGGTAACAGCAAATACTCAAAATGAGAGGCTCCCTCCCAGTCCATGCCAGCAGAGCACCTCCTCTACAGCAAATCCAGGACCTTGAGCATTTCACATGAACCTTAACTTTCTCTAAATTAACAAGACAGAGGTGCTGATTTCTTGTATATGGAACATTTATGAAAAAACCTCCAGAAAACTCCTGAAAATGAAAGCTTAAGTCTCAAATACATTCTTATGCTGCAGAAAGGAAGGCTCCTCTCATACCCATCATCATCCTCATCTCTCTGGAAATACGAACATCATTAACCTGCATCACAGAAAAATTGCTCACAACTTTTTGCATTTGTTAGTGCATAAAAATTTCTGCACTTCAGAGGGGAAGGTGGGCTCAAGCCATTCATAGTGTTTAATCCCATTTATCTACCTTTAAAAACAGTCATTTTCACCACAATCTTGGAAATTATTTCTAGATCTATGATTTTTAGACTGTATATTAATACAACCTTAAAATACAATACTGAAAGTTATTTTCCTCTCCCAATGCCATTTTCCTTTTCAGTCCAATATAACAGTCCTTTATGCTGTCAAGCATTAGTCTCATAGTATTTTAAAACCTACCTCTAACACAACTAGTAAGCTGTGAAATGCTTAACTTTTGTATGACCGTCACTCCAAAGTGTACTCTCAACTCATGAAAAATTAGAGGGACTCTAAGTCAGCCTCCCCATCATCTGGTTACCTGACACACTCACTCAGGAGAGCTACAGATTCTGTGTTGAGGGTGGTAACTCATGAGGGTGCCAGTTAAAAAGCACCATTCACAGAATCATTTACCACTGAAGAACAACTTTCCTACTGTATATGTAAGTTAAAACACCCCAACTATAAAATCCCTTCCACTGTATGAAGCTGTGCACGTGTCATCAGGTGCATATGCAGGGGGAGGAACAGAAGAAAGACAATAATATTTGGCTTGAATCCATTAATGAATTTCATTAATTGAAAAATATTCCAAGAGACTCTTAAACATGGAAAAATTGACGTATAATAAACAAATCGAAATATTATCTCAAAGTACCTTGGGGGAAAGTGAGTTCAATACACACAAATGACAGCAATTGAATATGTGAAATCACACTGTACTGACTTAGTTAAATCACTGGCATCCCTGCACATGAATACTCTTACATAAGGTTAAGACACTTTTCAATTTATCCTGTTATTTACCAGGAATATTTTTACTTCAGGACTGATCTCATTTTCTAAACTGTAGGAAAAAAAGACACTAGACATTCTAAAGTATTGTCTACAGTGGATTTATGATTTGACATTTCATAGCATGGACACACAGCTCTGCACCTATGCAAGCTGAAGAAAATACTTGTTTCAAACCAACTGGTTGCCTACAGATGTCTGTATTAATCTAAATATACCTGCATTAAAGTACTGGATTATTGAACAATATTAGAAAAACGGGCCTAATAATACCACATTTCTGAAATTATGAAAAGAATTTCAAGTGAGCTTTAAAACAAAGTAAACAAATTTAATGCATCCAAACCAGAAAATTTTACTGGAATTCCTAAAAACAGAACTATTGTGAAGAAGTAAATGCTGTGATTGCAGATTTCAAGAGTTCAGTGCAGATATAAGAAGACAAAAAGCCCTGCAGCCATCACAGACTCCCCTTTGAACCCAAGCACCTTTCTGATAGCAGACTACATTCTTCCCCCATAAAGTTTTCAAACTGACCCTGTCTACCACAGTTCTTAAGTTACCCAGGACACAAGGAAGCCCTCTAGGTGTAATCAAGGAAAATAAACATCTGCAAAAGGGAGAAAAGCAAGAAGTATGCAGCATGTTCTTTCAGGCAATGTTTAAGAGTCTTTAAAATATTTTTTTTTTAAAAAAATCCATGTGGCAATAACTAACTAATAAAAAGTAACATCACACTAATTTATAAGTTTTCCATTTAGTATACAGATCACTGTATGTTAATGGGATTGTGTCCTGTCCCTTCTGCTGGTTTTTTTTTAGGGCTTTCAGAGGTTCCCCTCTTGCACACACCAAATGCATTCTCAGCTAAAACACAATGTTATGCTGACACAAATTATCTCAACTTGCATTTAAAAATTCTTACTGTGTCTCAAATTTGCACTAGTCTCAAAGGGTAAATTTTACATATATTTTATATCACAGTTAAATATAAATATTGCTCAGGTGAGTTAGGTCTACACCTCTGATTTAGCCTACATCTTATTGCACTTGCAATTTCAAAGGACAAAGCCTTTTATGGTTACATTTTTACTCATAAAATTTTAAAAGAAGTGCTCCAATTAAAATATTTCCCTATGGATATGGTAATTTTGAATGTGCACACATGAAAAGAGCTATGGTGATATGTTGACAGGCACCTGAAAGACACTGACAGCCAGTAGTCCCTTCATACATAGAGAAGAAATTATTTTACAGTGCCAATACATGAAAATATCCATAGAACAGGAATATTTGGTTATCCTCCTTAGAATCACTGCAAAGCTGACTGTCATAATACAATGGTGAAGTTGCTTTCATTTTCTGTAACATTTTAAAACGCTGCTCCTAAGCATCAAGGAGGCACATGAGGTGCAAATGTTCTTACAGACCTCTGCTTTGAGTGTTTGATATAAACCTACCATATTCAGCCTCTGCAAGTGTTAAACACAGCTCTAAGTACTGAAAGTTTAATGACAGGCAAAGCAGATCCACTCCAAAACTGAAAAGTGTCAAAACTTTATAGGAGGTTGATTTGGAATAAAATCTTATCAATACAAACCTTATAGTAGCAATTTTTACTGACTGTTGTTTCAGATGGATATTTATATATTATTAGTTACAAAAATATCTTCAAATTCCTACATCTTTTTTAAAAAAACAACTGTAACTGGATGAAACTGATGGTAAGAAATAACTGGGAAAACAAAACAGCTTTGGTACAAGGAAGTACAGGAGTTTACATAAAGGAGTTGAAAGAAAAAAAAAGCCCTCAGGTTTTCTTGAATGCACTTTAAAAAAATCTTTTGTAAAATCATCTCCTAGTTCAAAATCTTTCACATAAATTATTCCCTATAGCTGTACATCTCAAAACCAGATAATTTGAAATATTGTGAAGTCTATATAAATATGAGCAATTACGCCAATAATTAAAGGCTTCAACTTTTTTGTCCCTCATGGCACAGGTGAGTTGTTTTTCTTCAGATGGGACAAAAGGTCAAAGGATTTGTGTTGGGCCCTTCTTTTTTTTTTTTTTTTTTTGAGGTTTCACCATTGAAAGTTTATGCAATTTGTCATTCATTCTATATACCAATAAAAGCCTGATGAGAATTTTAAAATTTGAATTATATAGAAAGCAACAAAGGTTACAACTGGCCTTTTTATGGTACCACAAATATGAGTATGGATTTCTTACACCTGCTTTCATAACCACAGGACAGTTCCATCTCAAAGGACTGTTAGTACAGATAATCCATTTTTCCTCCTGTTTTGAGTAATCTGCAAATGATTTTGATTTTTTGAGAGGCCACCTAGATGCAGTTTTTAACTACAGGTGCCCCACAAGCACTTCAGTTTCTTTTTTTATACTGTTACATTATAGTAGATGGAAATCCTTCTTATTAGCAGACTAGGCAATGTTTTTAGTACAAGACAAACATTTCTTCACTCTTTTTCTACATGAAACTTAGTAGAAAGAACATCCATTATTCATTAAAAAACAAACTCATTCACACAACTCTACCCAAAGACTAGTGCATATACAAAAACATAATTGGGTAGAATTAATTACTGAAAGGTAAGAACAAAACCAGTACACAAACACAGATGTTTCAATCCAAGCAAGAATCAATCCATTGCCAATGCAGTTCAGAAAACCTTCACATTCACACCTGTCTTCCCTGTCACAGCACAGTGGATGCAGGGCTGTCACTGACATGTGACCCCAGCCCCATAATCCCTCCCAATTTAACAGGCCAATAGCCTTCTGCACCCCATTTTTCTCCCCATCTCTGTAATGCCAGCTGCAGCAGCCCTGCTTGTGTCTAACCCTCCTTCCAAACTTCAGCCCTTCATGTCTGCCGCTCCCCTTGTCTCAGTGTGACTTTTCTGGCTTTCAGAGAGAAGCAAGCTATAACCTGAAAAGGTGAAAAGGGGAAAAAAAAAAAACCCAAAACCTTTCTCCAGTGCTGCATGTCCTCAGCAGGCCCATCCTCTCACAAAGGAACTGCTGGTTTTTTCAGATAAACGCTATTATTTTCAAGAGACCACAGAGGGGTCCTAGCAGGAAAACTCCTCCTGAGCACACAGCAACTGGGGAAACAGGAGATATGTACATCACAACACATGCATGCAAAAGGAAATAACTATGGTACTAGACACAGCTCTCACTTTTAATAGCTTCAAGTCCAGGTAATTCAATACTTCATTTGAATAGTCCCCTAAAATGTGTTGCACCATAGGATTTCTGAGCATTATTTTACAGCAGGAGAATAAACAGATGACTTCTAGATTTCCATATGTTTCTGTACTGCAAAACAGCTCTGTGTATGTGTCTCTAGTCTCAAGCTGCCTAAAGGCCTCCCCATTGATCTATCCAATCTGTGTGAGGGACAGAACAAACATCGACATCTCTGAGACCACAGAACTTGTGCTGGGGGCTCACTCTGAGCCCAGAGCTGCAGTTTAACATTACAGCTTCAGCCCAGTTGGCAGCTGGCCACTGCCAGGAACAGGGAGACTGAACCCTCCCATCTCCATTCCCATCTTCTCTATTTCTGGCCCACAGTCATCTCCTCGCATTACAGGCACACTCGGCTTCCAAACCAGTAGAACAAACTTTACAATATCCTAAAGATTTTAAGAATGTGTGTATGTCTTCCAAGCAGGAGGAGAAAAAGCAAATATAACACGAGCATATAGAAAACGCATGGCTCGACTAAACTGAAATTAACCTGCTTCAGAACCTTCAAAACAATGCCCCCTTGTGAGGACAAATTACATGTAAGAGTCAACTCACCCAACAAATTCCTGTTGCGTAGCTATTAGTGAAGTTATTTCCCTGAAAATGTGCTTCTAAATTGGGGAGAAAACTCTCACAATACGTCTTACTCAAGCTGAAGCAAGCCTTGTTACAAACATAGATAGTTCTTTATTCACGCTGTACCATCTGACACTACTCAATGAGTTTCAGAATAAAGACAAAATACAACGTTTAAGGAATTGGTTAATGTATAGAATGTGTCCAGAATGTAAAACTCTGTATTTCTAGAAAAGCTGACAACTGGCCTTCACAGTATTCATATCTGAAGGAACAAATCTACAGTTCAGCAATCCCACAAAATCCCTACTACCACAATTTAATGTTAATAATGAATTTAAGTGAAAATAAAGGCCTCACTGGATGCCTATCTTCATAACCCAAGCTTTTTGCACAGAAAAGGATAACCATACCCCTGTGATGATGTAACTGGTTTGAAACTGCTGGCAAACCAAGTTAATAGGCAGTCGAAGTCCCTCCTTTTTCTTCCTCCTCAAAATTTCTAAATCAGGAAACTAAATCAATCCCTTAACTCTTTTCCAGTATGGTTCTTAAAATCCAGAGTGGAGCTTTTGGCTTTCACTCCAGTACTTATTCCCAAAACACAGCTGTAAAGTATAAAAATCAATTAATAATGTTTTGATACAAGACAGCTCATCCAGACACTACACAGGACAGATTTACTGCTCTCATCATTAAATAAAATATTCAGAAATCTCCAGAGACTTGTTTTTCACTAATGTTGACAGAGACAAGTACTGCTTTTATCATCACTGTCTAAGCTTATAATAGAAGTATACTATTCATTTCAAATGACCAAAGCAAAAAAAAAAAGTAGCTTCGCCCTGAGCATTGATCATTATTCTCAAGTACAAATCATGAAATCCATACTATGTACAAAAAGAATCCAGTTTTTAAACATTTCAGACTTCTCTTCACACCCACATCACTATTAATGCATTCCACTAATTCATGTTTTATGTTCATGGAAAAGACCTCCAATTACAGAAAATGGTTCCTCTTGAAAATACCACAGGCATTTGAAGGACACAGGTAATCTCTCTTCAAAGAAGCAGCAGCTAGTAAAAGAGAAACAAAATTTAAAAAATATACAAATAAAATACTCTTGTGCAGAGTTAACTAATTCAAGACCTAAAGAGCCAACCAGTTGGAGAACGATATTCCTGAAAAAAAGAACCTTCCATTGAGAGCACCTGCCACAAAATCACAGCAGTATCAAACTGCAGTACTTTTCTGGAGGAATGGCCCAGGCCATCCACTTTTTTAAACACAAACAAGTAATTATTTGCATTTTTCCTATCCTCAGAACCTCCTTTTGTTATTCATTGCTGCTTATAAATAACTCCTCTCACCTTTCCTTGTCCTGCTGCCTGCGTAGCCCCTTTTTCTCTTCAACAGTCTCTGGCTTTTACAGTCTTGCTTGCTCTCCTCTGAGAGCTTGCCCTCTGTGTCCCAGCCTAGCATCTTCCCCTTCCTTTCTGCTGCTATTTGAATCACAGCTGCTTCCTCCCTCTGCTCTGCGCTGGATGCCAGTACGGGCAGCACTGTCAGTACTGAACAGCTTGTCCCTGCACTCCCGTTCTGGAGAAGCGCAGCGCAAGGAGGCGGCTGCTGCTGCTGCACAGGGAGGCGGTGCGGGAACACGCGCTCGGGCACCGGGCAGAGCTCCTCAGACCCTGCCAGGGCTCACCAGTGTTAGAAACTGGCAGTGAGGCAAAACAAAGGGCCTTCACCAAACTCAGCTACCTGAACAGTAAACCTAAAATGTGTGTGTAAAGTCTGTCCAAGCTAAAACTCTTTGACAGTAAAAGCTTGAATTGGGACAGCTCCCTCGCAGTACAACAGCCCCTCTCTAACTTCCAGGTGATAGGGCTGCTGGAGCTATTCATCTAAACTGCAGAGTAAGCTAAACAAAATACTGGGTATTTTTCCTGCACTGCAAATCCCAAAGCTGACTGATGAGTCAAGATATTGAGACCAACAGTTCCAGAATGGCAGTTAAGGCAAACCATCAGCCTGCGCAGACTTGACTTGCAATACTAAGCTACAAACCTCAGAAAATTAAAGACTGACTGATAAGCAATGCTGGCTCAGCAGGGAATGTGGCTGTAGGCAGCCAATGCAAAATATGCTACTTCCATTCATGAGGCAGTGTCGCATGGAAAAGGATAAATTTTAGGTAGTCGAACATCTCAACCAAATCCCAACATAGCTTCAAAAGTTAACTGTAGGACAGTTTTTCCAAATGCATCACAACCTGCAGCACAAGCCACCATGAAATTTTAGATTGTCTGAACTAAGAAAAACATCTAAGAGATGCCCTCTGTCTTTAACAAGGCAATACAAGTGCACGTGCTGTGCACTGCAGTTCACACTTCATGCACCCATCCTCTCCCACTATTACGGGGTGAAAACCCTGAAACAACCATCAAATCAGCAGATGGGGAAAGCCTGGACCACCCCCTCCAAAAGGGCATCAGTCTAAAAGAATTCAGTGAATTAACATATAGGCCAAGCTCAAGGGTTTTTTTTCCCTCCATTACCAACTGCTATTGTGTAAGGTGCCTACTTTATCCTCCAGTGGGTTTTGGTTTTCGTTTTTAATTTTAAATCTGCTTGGGAATTTCAAGGAAAGACAACTACAATCTCAGTAGCACACTTCATTTTTTCAACAGCTGTTCATAAGTGAGATTAATTCCATTAACAATGGGGAAAAACAGAAAAGAAAAACCAACCTTCACTGAAAAGTGCAACTTTTTCCTAAGATTAGAAACAGAATTCTGTTGATTTAGGTCTAGCAATTACTTTTAGCAAATACTCTTAAACTTCCTTTCCAATCAAAACAGGCAAACTAATGTAAAACTCTGATGCAGAACTACACTGTCAGTTCTCCAGCCATTTGGAATTATTTTCTACTTGTTTTGCACTTAAAATGCCTTTCCAGCCATGATAGATTAAACAGAAGTCCATGTGTCAAGCAGAAGTTATCACAAAACCTACATGGAAAAAAACACTAAACCAGATTGAAATTGCATGTTTGTCTTCCATTCATCTTTAATGTCTTGAATTTACCAGTATAGTCTATTTCAAAGAACTAAATATAGGAAGGCATACAGTACCATACTTTGGAGCTGGCATTTTGAGTGTTCTGTTAGAGCTGTGTAATTGGCAGCACCAGCAAAGGATGTTCAGTGCTGGTTCAGTAATTCACTAAGAAATTGGTCCAACAGCAGCCATTTAGAAGAAGTGTCATTAGAGATTTCTGCACCACCTCTGGTCTCCACGGTTTCAGCTCTCAGCATATATAGCTGTGTTATGGTTATTTGAACAACCATTTTCAAGCACAGTCCTTCATCAAGTGGATCCAGCCAGGAACAGGGGGAGACCTATCAGCAAGGCAGTCTCAAGGTCGGTGTTACAGGGTACATTTATAAGATACCTAGGAACACTCTTTGTTCCTGAAGCTACAGCAAGTCTGCTCAAATGACAGATATAGTACAACAAAAATAGTCATAAGAGCCATTTGTTTGTACAGCACTTTATATCTTTGCATGCCAAGAACCTCCTCTGTGCTCTTTTATACTGTTCTGACTAAAGCAAGAAGACCTTTAAGTCAGTCCTAGTCTTGCCCAGATAGGAACTGCAGAAAAAACACCATACACACAAGTAGGTGGTTAGTAATACCAACAGAGAATTAGCTATTCCTTCCAAGTCTTCCCAAGCGAAATACCAGTCCAGCAGAGCTCTGCAAGGTGTCTCTGGGGGCGGTGGGCTACAAATCACACCCACAATACAACAACAAAAGGACAAGCATTATCTCTTCAATGCTGAGAAATACCAACACCTCTCTCCAGTTCATTAAAAATGAGTTACTTAATGGCAGCTTTTCAATAGCATGCTGGCTTGGTCAGCCCACACATTGATTCTGGATCTTACCCAGCCTGTCAAAGCCTGCAGAGATGACTAAAATTGTGGCACATACCATTGCCAGCCAGTTTTAGAATCTTGTCTAGAAAATGAGGGACCCCAACGCTCTAGGGCTCCACAAGGAAGAGGCCAGAAAGTTATCAAAGTAACACTCAAAATAAATTCTCCTTAAAAAACCCAAACTGATGTTTGAATTAGAACAATTAATTCATAGTTTAAGCCATTTATTTACAATATGTACACTAGGATACATAAAAGAACTAGTCTACATAATTTCTAACATATTACTGAATTGCTTTGAGGACCAGTGAAAGACAGGGAACCCAGAGCAATATGAAACAGGGTATATGTCTCACAACAATAGAATCGAGAAACTACTTAAGTGGCAAGACAAACAATGTCATTCTGATGATAAGAAAATTTGGATATATTGGGGGAAAAGAAGAGGGATTAAAGTTAGGGGAGAAAGATAACTGGTAGTCAGGAAGCCTCAAAACAATATAATGTTCTCTCTTGGGTAAATGTCCTATTGAAGCAGCAGGTATAGCTTACCTAAGTTCAACAACTGTTCAACATAACCTGGAGACTATAAATCCAAAATAATTAATGTACATAAGGGTAACTACTGGAAAATGCACTTTCAGAAAATCAGTGGCTCAGTATAAAAAAATAAACCAAAACACAAAAGACTTTGGGTTGGTCCAGCTAGAACTTGGTCTGCAGGAGATTTTGTTTAGTGTATTAATTTTGGTGACTAAACACAGGCCCCCTTGAAGAATCTGCAAATGATACCAAAGTAGGGAGGTGGTGGAGAGGGAGAAAGGTGGCAGAAGTTGCAAGGAACATGAAGGAGATGATTCTGATTCCAAGTGAGCTTAAGAAATCGGGGATTCTAAAACATACTTGATAACACCCATGCAAGTGAGAGCAAAACAAAATACCGTAACTCTGAAAAAGTTCATTAAACTAAAAACCTACACACATGCAGAAGCAGCCATATTAAGAGTAATAAAGCAGAAAAGAGAAACGGCGCAGGATCACAGACTAGAGTCATGAATCTGATATTCATCTTGAAAGCCAAATACAATTTGAGAAGGTGATAAAGCCATTGAGCACATGAGGTTAATTAAGCTGTTTCAAGTCTAGCCAACACCATTGTCCTAGCATTGAAATACCACACACATCATTCTTGTGTATTTTAAGGAACATATCCTAAAAATCTAGGTCTAAGATTACTAATGAGAGATTGATAACAACTGGAAGAAAAAAACCTTTCATCTTCTTAATATAGTTATTTGATTCTCCAAGGGGTGTCTTATCTACAGTAAATGAAAAATAAAAAGACAGTCTTTATGTATGAATTGATTTTTATGATTTATTTTAGTGATAATACATATGAAAAGATTTCTCCTCCCTTTCACCTTCCCTCCACAAATAGAAAAATTCCTTCCAATTTCAGTTTCCTCTTTTCTTGGTCTTCTTGTAAAATTAACATGGAATTTTAAAAATAGAATTAATTTTATACTCGACAGTACTACTGGTATTTGTACGAATTCTACTTGGCAATTCACACTTTGCAATTCATTTTTAATGCAGTTAAAAATTTTAAAACGAGGTGCAATGTGAGGATTTTCTCTTTCTAGACAGCAGTTGCATTCTGACTCCAGCTGGTATCATACACTCTGTTTACATCATTAATGTAATACAATTTAGACTTTACCAACAGTTGTGTATGCACACACTTATTGTGGCTCTGACACACATGTATTTTAGCTTTGATTTCATTTTTCAGTTGTCCTGTGAAACAGCAGTAAAATTCTAACTCATATTTGACCAAAATTCAGTACATATTTAGGTCAAACAGACTCTGAGCAATTATTAGAGCTGGAGCATCAACAGCACATACCAAAATACGACACCATCTTTCAGCCTTTTCAAAAATTCAGACTTTCAGAAACTCTTGTTTAGATTTTAGGTGACCACCATGCCAATGCCTACAGTAACATTCTTTTCTGCCAGAAATTTAAGAATAGTACATTATTCACATATACACATCAGTTTCTATGAATCCATGTATTGAAATTGAGTGGCAAACACACACTCAGCAGCCAAAAAGCCACAAACGGGCAGCATTTTCCTTTACCTTCAAAAATATGTATGCATAGTTACTAATTCAGAGATCTAAAAGGCAGAGTAACATAAAAAAGCTGTCTGAAAACCCAAGACCCCTTACATATCATGTGAAAATATTTGCTGAGGGACACAACAAGACTTTGATTACATCTCCAGGGCTATTCCAAATCATCTGTGAAACCAGACCATGAGGCCTGGGTCCAACAGTCATGCGTGATAAGGAATGCAAAACTCCTCCACTTACAAAGAGTACCCACAGTACTGCAGGAGGAAAGAAGGTACTCCCTGGTCCATGTACTGCTATTTCTCTGATGCTACAGGCAGAAAGCAATGTTTTCAGATGCACTGGCTCCCATTTTCAGAAACAGAACTCAAAACATTCCAATTACCTATCTGGATGTATGGCAGATTTTGTAAAGCTTTAAAAGCAAACCTTACATCTGCATTTAGAGAGGAAAAAAAAAGAATCTGGCAAACAGATTAGAGAAAAACATGAAACAACACAATAAAAGAAAACAAGCCAGCCCCACAGATTATCACATCCACCTGAACAAGGGAGCACCATTACAACAAAGGGGAGATAAGTGCCATTGAGAATAGGGAACAGCAATGATTTTACCATTGCCTTACAGAAGGCTGACCTCTCTTCTAGCCTTGTCTTTTCCATCAGAAACAATTCCCCAAAACTATTTGGGTCCTACATTTTGTTATTGTTTAGGACCATATGAGACAGAACAAACAGTGGTGAGCTCTTAATTATAGCAACACTGATCTTACTGACCAACGAGTCTTCACAACCACCAACTACCAGGTATGATAAATTTGTGAAGCCCCTATGCCTCCAAAAGGCAAAGAAGTACTTTATGCAGACAGGCCAGTGATTAAAAGAGACAGTAGTATTATTAATCTGTGGCAAATCAGCAAATTTAAAGCTCGTGGCTCTTAGTCAAACACCTTCATTTTCAGATCTTCTACATATCAGGTGTATCTTTAAGAATCCTCTCTTAACCCCAAAACACATAGAAAACAGAAAAATACTGTATTAGAGAATAAACAGCTGTCTAAACATCTGCTTAAGTCCAGAAAATAAATCCTACATCACAGGGAGGGTTTTCAAGCTTGAAAACATTAGCCAGCAGCCTCAGATTACCACAAGTAAAACTCCCTGGAACTTAGGTTTGCTTTTTGTTTTGGGGGTGGTGGTAGGAGACAGTCAAGCTTCTTTCTGAAAGTATTTTGTTAGAATACAGATAATTTTACACTAGACCCTTTATGACAAAAAAGGTTAGTTCATTACTGGATTTATAAGTGTGTACCTATCCAAATACAAGAAAGCTCTGTCTGGTCTACATGAAAAGCACAAAATAATGGAATAATGGTCTGCGTGTTACATTTTATATTGATTGTATCATTACAATAAAGGCGAATGATTCTGAGGTTACTCCTGTTCTTGCCTGATCTATCATTACCTTGTATACTCTTATCAATATAAATCACTCATTAGGACACATACTGCTAAACCCCTCAGACTAATAAAAGTGACTCGGGAAAATAATTTCTAAATCTAGTTGATGATAGAAAAATACATTAGACATTAGAGATATAAAGGAGCTTTTCAGCTGTCCAAACCAGGCAAAATATTTCTCCAAATGACCACTGTCCAGTATAATATGAAAGACACTATTTTACACAAGATAAAAAGTAATGTCTCTGTGCCCTCTGTGCATTAATACATTTTAAATTTTGGTCCTATGAAACTCAAAAGAAATCCTATGCACTCATGTGTATGGTCCCCTATCACTAAGTCCAAACATATTTTGACATAGCTGTTTCTGATTTTTTGTACTACTTACTACTAAAAGCATTTCAATATAATTCTGTAGTTCTTTGTCAGATGTAGTTACTGTACAGTTTTTTGAACACTAAATGAAAAAGGCAGGCCTGGTGCATTTGTGCTACACTAAACTAGGACTGTAAGCCACAAAGTTAACTATAAAAAAGCAATCGAATACAGATTAAATATGAAAAATATGAAAACTGGTTTTACTTCAGCTGATTTGTTTAGTCATAAAAGCATTAAAGAAGGATATTTTTGAATTCATATCAGCCATGATCAGGATGATCCTGAGCTGCACAAACAATCCAAATGCCAAGCAGGATGTACTGTTTCAACACCTCACCAGTCAATTTAGAACAGAAGCTTAACCCCTGCACAGGTATTAGCAGAATAAAGTTGTTTTATAGGTAAACTGTAT
Source organism: Brachypodius melanocephalos (assembly GCA_013398615.1). Lineage (NCBI taxonomy): Eukaryota > Metazoa > Chordata > Aves > Passeriformes > Pycnonotidae > Brachypodius > Brachypodius melanocephalos. Next base: position 15,595,952 of record VZSR01000520.1, read on the forward strand.
TTTCAGTTGAGATGACAGAACATGCAGCAGACTCTACAAGGCTCACAACTGGAGCACCACACCCAAACCTCAGTCTCAAGGATTGGTTTTATTTGAAGAAGGGAAAAGAAAAATGTCAGCTTTTGACATCTTACCAAAGGACAAGAAAGCTTCTATTTCTGCCATATTGGAATTCTGGACCCAAAAAAAAAATCTGTCAGGAAAAAACAAAAGCAGTAACAGTAGTCCTTTGGTCACAAAAGAGCAAGCAGCTCCAATAGCACTCTCACATTTTGTCTAATGGTCATGTTTGTTGACCCCTTCCATACCAAAATTTCAAAGTATGTATTAGTACACTTTTGCAATTTCCCACATGCACAGCAAAGCTCTCTAAAGGTTTTCTACATTGATTTGCTTTGGAATCTTCTCATTCAAGGGAAAGGCTAAATCTCTGTTTTCATTTAATAGGCAAAATTAGAAAACAGCTTAAATCCTGATTATATAAAAACATTAGAAGAAGGTCAGTCACAATCCTCTTTGCTCTGTAAATGAACAATTCCAGAAGCGTCCTCAGAGCACCAAGACCATTTAGTTTATTCTGTGGGGGCTCCACTGGGCTCAAGGTATGTAACTGCACAACTATCCTAGAAAAAATGAAGACCCATATTAGTTGGTGAACGTGGAGTAACAGTGGAAATAGGTAACAAAAATGCAGTAGGCATGCCTACTAGGACATGTCAGTAGAGGTATTATTGATCCACAGTAAACTTAGGAAAGTTTAAGGCCTAGCCAAGAAAACAGGAGCCCTAACTGTGGAATATTTCACAGGCTGCAATGCCTTACAGCTCTGAAGCACCCACTGTTAGCTGACTGTACCAAACAGATAATCAAATATGAAAAGCAAACCCATTAAAATACTACCTGGCATTTCTCAATTCCTTGTAGAATTTTTTATATTGAAGACTATGAAGGTATTTGTATCCATCAAATTATACTCCAACACTCACAAAAAACCCCCCCCAACAATACAAAACCAATACCCACACATTGACAGCATTTGAAATTATTCTGAAAAGAACACTGGTTCTCTATCATATCACCACATAAGATTTCTGCCATCAGTACTACATGCAATTCTGCTCTTCTCAATTAAAAAAAGCTCTTGCAGAATTAGGAAGTGTAAGAGAAAGGCAATAAAGAGCAAAAGGTACTGGATTTCCTAATTCAGGAAGTCCTGAGATAAAAGACATTAAGTCTACAGCTACAAATCCACCCTATCTTCCTCCATTTCCATCTGCTGCTGTGCTCTACCAGATGCAACACATCTGTGGAGCGGGAACTTTGATTTGACCAAACAGAGTAAGCAAACTGTAACACTGGACTCCTGGATGAAGCACAACAGCTACATTGTATGAGAAAATGTATCCAACCTGTCCAAATACTTGACCAGCTCTTCAGAATACCTTTGTAGTGTCTCTAAAGATGGTCAAGAGCCTCAACATTACCTTCTATATCCAAGCCATTTTAATAAAAGGAAAGCTAAAAACCCCAGATTAACCTTTACTAATGAAAAAATGAAAACTGCTTTGCAGAATAATCCAAGAAAGAGCACTTGGCTCACAACTTAATTCCACAGCAAAAATATTAAACAGCCACTACATTTACCTGCTCTTCTCTCTCTCTAGTTTTCAGTCTAACCAAATGTATCTCTGCTTCCCTTTTATAGTCAAGAACAGATACAAGGTGCAAAGATCTCCAGGGCACACATGTCTGCCCCCTCATACTCCCTCATAGATAAGCATGTAAATGTTTTTTTTTTTAAAGCTGTAAACTTCTGATTCTAAATTAATCCCAGAAAGGAAAGTCCTCAGGCTTTAGCAGTTCAATTTTGCCATTCATCTTTCTTCCACACAACCTCCTCCCAAGAGTAACTTATTTCAGACAAGAGAGGCTAAAGCAGTTCTCCCTTCTCAGAGGGGGGAACTGTGCTCAGGTTTTCAACTTCAACCTTTCTCCTCAGCAAACTTCTGCAAAGACCTCCAACCTAAGTAACAGAAGGGAGAAAAAGAAATAAAAAGAGAAAGATGTGCTGAAGAAAATAAACACCAAAAAGCAGTAGAGAAAATAATGGAAAAAAGAGCAGAGTAAGAAAATAGAACAAGAAATAGCACAAAAAGATTATATTAAAAGATGACAGTTCAGTGCTTCCTCATAATCTGAAAAACTATACCTATACTACCACACATACATACAAGCTTACTGCGCCTCTAGTCCACAGGCTTTACAAGCACATTACCAAGAACACAGCAACAAGAGGAAGAGAGAACAACTGTGGCTGCTTCCCTAAGGTATCGCTATCACACAAAGAAATCGAGGTCTTTAAGAGCAATGCTACACCAATAAGGACAAGGCTAGTTAAAACAAAACAAAACAAAAAAAAAAAAAAAAAAAAAAAAAAAAAAAAAAAAAAAAAAAAAAAAAAGCAGACATGGAGGGGGGAAAAGAAAAAAGTGTTGTTTTCTCCAGCATTTCTTGTGTGACAGCTACACAGCCAGAAGCATCCAAACACTTTCAAGTGCACAGGACAAAGTAAACAGCTTGGTCCCACAACCAGAGGAAGAAGTGGCTTTCCTGCTTTTCTTTTGTATGCAGATGGAATGAAGGAACTAAAGGCTGGCCTGGCCAGCACACTCTAGGTGCAGCCTTGACCACCTGACATCCCAACACTGAGCCTCTCGAGCTCTGGGATGCTGATGTGGCTAAAGGAGAGGACCATTCCCACACAATCTCAGAAGGTTTGCGCGCACACACAATGCCAACAGCAACAAATCCAAAAAATCCACCATGCCCCACCCCAATGTAATTCTATCCAAGCAATTCCCCAACTTTAAAAGGCTTTCCCACCCTAGACTTGCCAGTTTAGAGAAAATTCACCTCTTGACTGTTTTCCAATATACCTATATAGATGCAAAAATGTAATTTGATGAGACTTAATGACCACCTTTGCTTCTTCTCCTTTCATTTTCTATTGGAGATGAGCAGGCATCAGAGAGACTGCAGCTCAAACACATAAAGCCTCTGTAAATACGCCATGTATAAAGCCAAAGCTGATTTTTCAACTACTCTGATGAATTAGAAAATTGAAAGTTTGCTTTGTTTAAGAAAAAAAAAATCTATAAGCTGTAAAAGACTCAGTGAAATGATGTATTAGTGGTATTAAAGGTCAGTGTAATAAACAGCATAGCTTTGAGGTACTGAAGAGAGCTGTATATCAGTACCAAGTCTTTACATAAAGAATTAATGGAATGAACTAGTGACTGATGACAAATCCATCTACATATACAGGACATAACACTAAAGAGATCATCAACATGCTGTAAAATCTACACACAGTAAGATTAGTAGGAAGCACTACTTATTAATTGCGTTACTACTGCTGCTACAAAGACAACTGAGACTCCCTTCTTCCAAGGAATCACATGGAAAAGACAAAAGGGTAATGGGCACAAGTTGCTCCTGGGGAGATTCCAATTGGACATGAGGGAAATTTTTCACACTGAGAACCCTCAGCCACTGGAACAATCTCACTAGAGAAGCAGTGGATTTCCCAACATTAGACACTTTTAAGATTCGGAAGGACAGAGCGCTGGGTCATCATGTCTGTAGAATTGTGCTTTTGCCAAGGAAGATCAGTCCAGATAATCCTTGAGGTCCCTTCCAACCTGGTATTCTGTGCTAAAACTATACATTCCCATTACGATGTGTACAGACATGCACGCTGTGTTTTATACATAAAAACATGACTAATGCCTGATGCTGATGGCATCTGTAAAGCTAGCATCACATTGTCTAGTAGGCACTGATCTTTATCTTTCATCAAATGCAGCAGAGTTAAGTTGTGGGTTTGCATTATGCATAAGTAGTGAATACAATTAGGCTGAAAAGCAAGCCAATCTTCTCTGATCTCAAGTGGAAAGTGTGAATTCTGATCTTCACAGGTGACAGCTCTGAGCATCACTCCAATTTACCAGTCAGCTTCCTTGAATCTGTGTACCTAGAAGAAAACTTGAAACACGTAGCTGTGGCTAATCTTAAGGCACTAATATTTAAAGAAGCGAGAACACCAATTAAGAGAGCAAAGCAGTTATTTTACTTTGTCTGGCACAGAGAAACTTGATTTTACAGCTCAAGAAGGGTACAGAAAAACTGGAGGAAAAAAATTAAAATGCATATAAGAAGGGAGAGATGAAGAGAAGGAAGGAATTCAATCAAGGAGAGATATAAAAGGACTACCAGTGAATGGACATCCTTTGCTTTTAGTTAGATGCAATCATTTAAGAATTTTCCATCTCTGAATTGCCAGAAACATTGTCATTGAAGCTTTCTACAGAAATGCTGTATTTCAAGCTGATGCATCTGTTCTGAATCATGAATTTAGGAAATCTCATGGTCAGTGCAGTTGTAGTAGTAGCAGTTCCAGGTGTTCAAAACATTTTATATGGGAATAAAGTATTTTGCTCTCTACAGGTAAAAAAGCAGGGGAACACTAACACTCCACATTTTGCTGCTCTATTATGTCTCCTGTCAGGGGTTTGCTGGTTTTTGTTTGTAGCGTCTTGGGTTGTGGGGGTTTGGTTTTTTGAGGGGAGAGAGGGATTGTTTATTTTTGTTGGTTTGTTCTAACTTGGTTTTTTGTTTTTTGGGTTTTGGTATTTTATTCAGTACATGAACTTACTGGGGGGTTTCTTATGCTTCACAGATTCCACACCTCTTTAATGTCTCAGATTTATTTAATTACTGAGTCTTACTATTCACCTGAAACAACGAAAATATTGAACTGCAAAACTGTATTGCTTCAAGTTTAAGAACTTCAAAGTTTAAGAAGCTTCAGCACAATGTACTTTAGCAATGTGCAAGCTGAACAATGCATAAAAATCAAAACACAACAATTGCTCATTCTTCATCATGTCCCATAAAATTGGGAACCATTTGCTAATATAGCAGAACCAGCTGCTTTCCTGTTTAATAAACAGAAAACATCTTGTTTATTAATCAGCATACATTTGTAATCATTCAAAGTACTAAGTACATACTTACTAGTTCTAAGTTACACTACCACCACCTTAAGGGGAGAGCTAGGAAAAATTCACAGAATAATGTATGTATTTAACCTACCAACAGCTCTCCACATTTATAGGAGCTACAGAACTCAGCTTTACAAAACCCTCAATTTCCAGGGCACAGGATTGCAGTGATTAAGCACCCAGACTTCTAGTCAGCCTCAAAAAGGCTGTACTAAAATCTGTGCTGTTAAATCCTTGCAATCATTTTTAATCCACGCAAGGTAGATTAATGGTAACTTGGGTTTGCCAAACCATTCTGAAATCAGAAACTTTGCAGACATACCATGACCTGCCTATTCAACAGATGCCTGTAACAGAAAAGAGTGTGGATCATTACAATCCATACTATTAAATAATCAGTCATTTTGACTAAGAAAGAAGGTGTTAAAACATAAAATTCTCACCAGCTTAGAGATAGCCAAAAATTAATGGGATCCAGGCTTTCCTCCCTTCATTCACTCATATACACTTACCTTCTGAATATCCAGTTCCTTCCATTTCATACACAATGAAATGAATGTGAGACTTTTATTATGAACACCCATTCCGTATTATAATGGACATATTTAGCTATTAAGAATATTATCCAGTTTTGCTGAAGGACCTTAGTGCAATTCTCCAGTTCTCAAATACATTAACTAATCTGTCAGCTATCACATTACCAACTTCTACTAATTCACCACACTGTTTTTAAACATAAAAGAACATTAAAGTAGACTAAGGACTTTCTACTTATTTTCCATTTGAAGGTAAATCACTGCAGTTATCATTGCAATACCAGAGTACAAAAACATTACAAGGCAAGGCAATCACTAACTTGGGAACATACATGCATCCAATACATCCATTTCCTTTGACTCACAGGTATAGGCATTCAAAATATAGACATGCACTCCTCAAGGAATACCCTCCTTTCTTTATAAAGAGGCCAAGACAGTAAGCACCAATTGCGTGCGTTCTTCCTAACCTTCTTCAGACTCCTCAGGGAAGCAACTTGAACTACAAACCTACACAGTCCTAATAACAGAAATCCTTTGTATAATCACCAACTAAACCTTGGGGAAATCTCTGGGGGAAGAAAAAAAACAAAAAAAAAACCTGCAACATGTAAGGAAGGAACACAACTCTGTACAACTCTCCTCCTGGCCATTCAAAGGAACAGTACTCAAATAGCTCCTGCCTTCCTTTGCAAGCAACACAGCACTCTGTACTCAAACACATCCCTGTGAAAAAGCAAGAATCACTGAGGCAAAACCTTTTCTACTGCAACCCCACCCCCATCCAACAAGGCTTTATTACTAGTGAACAAATGAAGCCACAGGACTTCAACCTGTCAACAGGAAAAGAATAAACTTGATAAAACCAACAATATATAACTTAAGGTCAACATCAGCCACTTGCACACAGTGGCCATCTCTTCCTCTTCCCTCCCCACAGTCCTCTTCTTCATTTTAAGTTCAGGTCAAATAAGCAGTCTGAGGTTAAGTTTCATGCAGAATTTTACAGGTTTTATTCTGCCAGTATCTACAGAAGAATGTGGGGAATTAACAAAACTAAGTTTATGCTGCCAAATGTTTTGCACCTAAATATCCTTACAAATCCAATTAAGATTCTGTATTTGAAACAAACAAATATCAGCTTTATTGGACTGTGATATTATTCCTAAAAAAGCTGCTTGTTAATATGGTTATGTTCAACTCCCAAATGTAAAACCTGCTCAAGATTTTCAGTAAACAAGACTGGGTCTATAGGACCATAAACCTACGCATTCATAAACAACCAGCAACCAGTTCTGTTACTGATTAAATAAATGAGGTTTTAAGGATAACTTTGTATTACTAGACTTGCTATAGGCTGGAATTTAAAAATTTTTAAAATTCCACTGAGAAAAATTTCCACTTTGAACAAAAATTGCAAGTGCATAATAAAAAGGAATTTACCACCTTTGGTTTTTCAGTGGTGTAACATGGTAACACCACTGGCAAAATGAAGTTTAATTACCTGATAATTCCTTATGGAATGTATATGACAAAAACCCTAGACTGTGGAATCCATACATAGTAGGGGAAAAAAACTGCTCATTTACTTTCCACCAGTAAGTTAAACTAATAACTAAGACTGCTCTTACTTCATCACTCAAGACAGCCCTTTTTCACTGTCTATTCCCCACTACAGTGTCTACTAATATCACGATTCTAAATAGCCTCTTAGGATCACAAACTTTATTTAAAATATATTAAAAAA
>VZSR01000520.1:15603336-15653418 GCA_013398615.1 Brachypodius melanocephalos
AAAAAACCAAAACACAAACAACAAACCCTTTTGTATGATGCAAAAGACACAGACACTATTTTCTCCTCTGTGGTAACTTTGAAAGCTATGTATCAAAGAAAACCCCAATAATGATTGTGTGTAAAAATCAACACTAAAGATGATGCCAAATGAAAATGTAAAATTACTCAAGGGAAAAGACAAAATAATTAAAATACCCTTTACCAAGGGCTCCACTAGATCTGTGAACTAATATATTTGTTTCCAGTATATACATCCTTTGAAGGAAAGGTTTTGTCACTACCATAAGTCAAACCTCAGAAGCTAATCCTCTACTAACACAGTGCAGCTTTGCTGACAGTGTTTCAGAAGCTGAGTTTTAAACTGACACTTTTGATACAACAATCCTTCAAGGCAACTGCAACAGCTACAGGGCAGATTCTCTCACATAAGAAACCTATTTGTTTCTTCTGACATCCAACAGACTGATGAAGCAATGTTACAAGGGAGGGTTTTTCCTTTGGCAGCTGTGTTTTTTACACTGTCAGTTCCAGACTGGACTTCCTTTGCATATCCTATACCTATAGATTTCAATATGTGTTAATAAACAAATGATTAAATGTGTTCAGTGGAGGGGGTTATGTTTTTCTGCCTGGTTGCAAATCTGCTTCAACTGAGCTGAATTGAGATTTCCAACTTTGCTCTCCCTGCAGTCCATAGCAAATTCTGGTCACCTCCCTCCAGGCAGCACTACTGCTTGCACAACCTGTTGAGTTAATTCAGGAAGTTGATCCATTCAAAAACAAATCCAACCCTGCCCATCTTTGCAAAACCAACACCACTGCTCCCCATCTCTCTTCCTTCCACACCCCAAACCCACATACTGCAATTTTCCAACCTTCTTCATATGCCATCTTGAACGAGGTCATTACACACCTGTCAAGGACTTGCATCTAGTACAAGGCAGAGGGCAAGGCTGCAAAACTGCAGCATCTCACACTTGTTGCATCCATTTTACCTTTTAATAGACTACATTACTCTGTGAAAGAACAGATCATGTACTAAAGCCAGTCTTTTTCAAGGATAAGGCACATCCAGAAGAGTCATCCCTTTCTTCCTTACAACATGAGTTTAGTTTCACAAGTGGGTTAAATGAAGCCACCTACAAGAACTGCTGTGTTTCAGAAAATGTGACAAAAGCAGGCATTCTGTCACAGCCTGAACAGAGTCCAACCTGCTTTTGCAAACACTTCTACACATACCTAGCAGAAAGTGGGGGAGGGAATAGCCATCTAGTTCCCTTGCATCTCTCTCCTGGAAAAACACTGATGTATAGAGGAAGCATTCAGCAACAGCCTGGGATACAGTCTGGCACTCTGTGGCAGCCAGCCTACGGGTAAACCATTCTGCTGGAGACCACCCCTCACACACTGCATGAAACATTGCACGCTATCAGCAGTCAAACACAACACTCAGTTTGTGACACCCAGCAGCACTCCAAAAGGTCAGAAGGTACAGAAAGCAGAACATGCACTCTTACCTATCCAAATTCCTGAGAAAGCTGACACATGCAGCTTTAGCAAAAACTCCCAGTGGATGTCACAATTAGCTTCTGATGACTCATACCACAGTGAAACCTAGAAGCAAAAAGATCATGGGCATGAATAAAATATGAATGGGAAGCAAGCAAATTAAATACTTTTCAAAAGGTAAAGAGTATTCTGACAATTGTGCTTGTAAGAAGCCACAAGCAAAAATGAAGGCTTATAAAACTGTGAATTTATTGATTTTTTTGCACATAACTTACACATCTGAGAAAGTCTGTATGATAATTTTCTCACTACAGCAATCCCAACCCTTCTTTTATCACCCCTTCTCTGAATCGTTATTTTCTTCCAGAACACATTCTGCCAGGCATTTAGAGATTAAACACACATTTGGCAACGCCTGAAAGAAAGGGGACATTTAGCAGTGCTGTGGCCCACTTTTTTTCCCTCACTGCTCAACATAAAATCTGTAACACATGTCAAACACAAGGGAGAGCAGGAGTTTTTATCTAAGTCACCAGCTGCAGTACCCTAAGAAGTCTCCAAGTGTAGAAGAAAATTTGAAGGTTTCAAAGCTGGTCCTATTTACCAGGTCCTGTATTATGATCTGTACTGTTTCAGAATTACTCTTAACATCTGACCTCTGTCTATTGCTACAAAAGGCTTGCATCTCTAGATGATAGGAGTCCTCTAAAATTAGACCTGGCAAACAGATGTAACCATGGAGATTTATGCTGCAGTCCCGAGAACTCCGCAGAGGCACAAGCTGGAGGCACAGCACAAACTGCCAATGAATTTTTGTCCTACTCTACTCCCACCAAGCTCACGTGTTAGAGGAGATGTACAGTGAATCATTTCAAAGAGAGATTAAAATCCAGCTCTAAGTAAGGAGTCTAAAGAAGACTATCTAGATTATTCTCCAGCCTGGTTTTCCCCAGTCCAGTTCACTGCACAGCTACATGAGCACCTGTGCTGACATGAGGCAGAAAAGGTACAAGACAGGGTAAGCAGAGAAGGATGGTTCCTTTCAGCTGCAATGGCAGCACAAACTGCACATAAAACCATGGTACAAGGCCTTTGTGTAAAAATTGTTGCTGAAATTTGATAGGTTGATAAACAAATTTTAAGTCACCCATTGCTACTCTCCCGAAAGTATTTCTTTACAGAGTTGAATAAACTTGGAAAATCTACCTGGTGGCAAGAACACTAGCATCAACAAAAACTGTTTAAGGAATGCCAAACTGTGTTATCAACAGAGCTCAAGAAAATAATTGCTACCTTCTTCTGAGCAATTAAAAATACAGCTTTTTTCTTGCAAGTTAACTTTAGGCTTATTCACAAAATACTGTGTGAAATTAAGACTTTGGAAAAATGGGAAGCATAAGAGCTAAAGTACACAAAAAATCATGCAGTGCAGCAAAAAAAGCTTCTAAAAGGCAGAGAGAACTAAAATCATATTTAAAATAAGGCAACACTCCCAGAAGAACTGCATTTTAACTTTCATATTGTCAACAAACTGAGTTTGTCTTTTTCATTCAGACCACATTCCAATTGTAGGGTAAAAAAGCTCAATTGTAACTTAGCCTAATGAAGTAAGTATAAGATTTAAAGTCTATTTGTTCATGATTGCTAGTGACATTTTGGCAAATCATTTGGGTAGATTGTAAAAAAAGTAATTTCCACAGGTAGTGGCCTTCTGGTCAAGAAAGCAATTTCCTTCTTTTTTTAGGGTGAAATTCTCTGCCAATTCAAGCATTACTAAGACGCATCACAATTCTGACCCAGAACTCTCCATTTCCTTTGGTGTTAAATTATAGACCTGCAGTGTAAAGATGATTTTTTTTTTTTTTAAGTAAAAGATTGCCTGTGAAGCTCAATTGTGATTGGGAAGGCCGCCTACACAGCAGAGAGAGTGAGAAAACACACACTTGTAGAGCTGAAAAAACATCAGTGTAGGCGTATGTAAGGAGGGAGGGAAGAAAGAACTTGGTTCTACTGTAAAAGGCTATTTTCTCACATCACCCTTGAACGAACCACAACGTGTTAACTGAAGACAATTCAAGGGTTGTTAGCTATCTTCCCCCTATCAATATGCAGTACTACACGCAAGAGGAGGAATCCTTGCAGATTCTTCCCTCTGATCTCAGAACCTGCCACCTACCCAAGGAATGCTTCACTTCTCCCACTTCTCTGCCACAACCTGCAAAAGCTGTTCTCACAACACAGCCAAGTCACCTGCAGAACAGCAGTTCAAAGCTTTACAAGTCTTACATAATTAATAGCATTAGAAGTATTGAAATTGTAGGCAAAGCTTGTTCAAAAACACAAGGAGAGAGAATGCTGTCTGAAAACACTAAGAATAACTAGCATTTAATCTCAGTGGAATCTAACAGTATTTGAAACTGCTGAAAAAATAACCACAAGAAGTTCAGATATATCTTTCTCATAGAGACTTATAAAAAGTATTTTCCTCCCTACCCTACATAGCCTTCGGTCCCTTCATCTCCTAAGAGAAGTAAGCAGGCCTTTCAGGGTGTCCCATTAATGAACTCAGATTTTCAAAACAAAGAAGGAACAAGTGTCAGTGGAAAATATCCTTCTCAGTTTACCTTAGGAAGACATCACCTATGAGCATTATAATTCCTAAATAAAGAAGCCTTTATGAAGTGTTCTCATGCCATTATAACTCTATGAAAATATTTCAATAGCTCTGTCTTTCCCTTCAGAATAAAAACAAAAGGCTTTTGACATATGTGCTTTGGCTGATTGTTACCACAATTACTACCAGGGGAATGAAGACAGCGAGGACAAGTTTCACCAGTGAACTTCAATAAACATGAGATGATTCACTGCAGGGAAAAGATGCTGCTTCTCCCATGGCGTTGGACACCAGCCTACAACCTATTTTGCAACCAGTCACAAGGAGACAGGACTTCAGCACCTAATTCCCCTGAGTGTTTGGGCTGGTAACTTCAAAGCCCTGTGCACAGCAGATGACTGAATTCCTGCACCCACAGAACACTGCCACAACAGAGAACAGCCCACAGAGCAGTACTCCTGAGAAGCCATCTGCAACCAAAGCTTTCATAGGGTCCTAAGTTTCATCTCCAACCAAACATGCTGTCACTGAAGATGCTGAATGACAGAAACTGCTAAGTAACACTACTACAATGTAAACTCAACTCTTCTAGAACTTTCCAACTACATGATTATTAAGGACTAATGTCCACTACTCATACACATCAGAAACACAGGCAAGAGAGGATTTTGAAAAGCACCAACCCTGACCTGCCTTAAACTATATGGAAAGCAAAAGCAACACGCCTGGCAGAGTCACAACTAAGTTCTTAAAATTACTTATAAAATGCTCCTGAGGCTCACTGAAGCACAAATTCTTCTGAGTCAGAAAGACAGATAGGGATGAAGTATCAATGGGACCTACAAAACTCACCAGCAAGAGAACCTCCTGAAAAAGGAGGTTCTGAAACAATGAATATGAAATGGTAAAAATCACAGAAACAGGACGAAAAATAGGGTGATGCAGAAATAAGTACAAAAAATAATGGTCTATAAAAAATTCTAAGAACTGAAATCCCTTATTCTAGAAAAGGTGGAATTGTTTATAAAATAAGGCATCTAGATTACTACTAACTTTCGGAATCATAGCCATCTTGACTCTCACTTTAGTGAACAGTGAAGTGTTATTTCTGACATTAATAAAACCTCTCTCAATACTAATCAACATGTAATTCCAATAAACCAAATATACACTAAAACATTACACAACAAATAAATCACACATAGAATTTACATCCCAACAAAGCACAGCCCTTCATGCTCAGCTTGTCAAGCTAAAGAACACTTGCTTCAAGAGACACAGCCAGAATAATCAAATCTCTTGTATTCTCCATAAATTTCACTTTTAGGTAAAAAATGAAGTTTTATTTCTTCTTACTAAGAACTGAGCAGCTTAAGGTAGTTTAAAAGGCTGTTTTTTACCTTCAGGCTTTAAGACCTCCAGTCAGACTAAAACTATTAGGAAAGAAAAAAAACTAGAAAAGCACAGAGGGCTGTCAGTGGATACTCTGCTGCTGCTGACATCAAAATTCAGAGAGAACATTTCCTTTTTACTTTACAGACATTAAGACATTCCAGAGTTTCTCACAGATATACTACTGACAAGGAAGCAGGCTAAACTAGTGAAACCTTTTAACTTTTTCATATTCTTTTGTAAAACAGCTCAGTTTGGGGGAGTGTCTGGGTTTTTCCATTCTATGTATTTTTTTCTCAAGGGCAGACTAGAAGTCTGATGCAGATTTACAGCCTGATACAAAGTTAAATACCTTTGACATCATAATTACACAGTATCAATCAAAATTAGTACCATTGCATTTAATTAATTTAACTACTCTGCTGCCATGTCAACAGGAGTCAATTACTGGAATTCTTAACATTTTTCTCAAAGTCATAGTGAAACAAAATTTCATTTAAATTAATTTAACAGGAAAAGGCTTCTTCTGATGTTCACATCACTCTCCTGAATTAAGTCATAACTTGTCCTGATTATTCACAACCACCATGGCTTAGAGACTTCCATGCTGAGGCCAGTTTTTCTATCCCCCAGATTTTCCTAGCCTGTGATTGTAATAGCATCCAAATGGCTTAACGTTTACCTTTACTAACTGCAAATTCTACAAGTAAAATACCTACACAGAGAGGATGCTGCCAAACTGAAAGAGCTCCTTGTCTATGAACTAATGCTTTCATCCAGACTTGGACTAACTGAAGTGAGACATCAAGTTTACAGAGCACAACCATGAAATTCTGAACTTTGGAGTTATCCTGGTAACAGTAAACACTTTAATGCAAGGAATGCAATCTGTCAGTTTGTAATTAAGAAAACCATCAACAAAGAGTCCACTTTTCCCCCCCTCACATTAGGTAATGACCCATCCTTCATACTAATATTACCTCTTTAAAAGTGAGGTTTTCTCTTCACAGAAGTCATTCTATTACTTTTCAGTCTAGCTGTCACAGCGAAGCTATGAAAGAAGGACAGAATTTTACACTGTAGAATGAGTTACTGCTGCCAAAGAAAGAACTAATAATCTGTCTATGACAGAAAATACTTGAAAAATATTTAGAAAGGGCAAATTCAGCACAGAATTTGCACATTCACAATCTGAAAACTCACTGCTTTTCCATTTTGCTTTCCCATCCCTTCCCCCATGTAATTTTAATCCATCTGTCCACTGTTAAAAGAAAGACTGAGCTGGTGTCTCAACCAACTTTGAAAGGATTTTAAAGCTGTTTGTCAATAAATAAAGAGGAAGCACCACAGAGAATACACTGCTGTTAGGATGCTTTCACAGGCTGGTAAGTGTTCAAAGTGCCTAGATAAGGTATGAATCACTAAATAAAATGTAAATGAAAGGGAAATCAAGGCAAGAGAAGGACAATGAATTGTCAGGGTCATCCAGCAGCCAAGTGTTCATTAAAAATATTGGTCTTCCAACTTCTAGCACCCATGGCAAAGGCCAATGATGACTCTTCTTTATAGGAAGGCTTTTCAGCAACACTTTGCTAAACTGGTAATACACAAAATTTAACCAAAAACATTAGCCACACAAATTTAGGTACCCAAAACAAGAAGCCAAAAACTGCCTAAGAGTGAACAGAGTAAGAGCTATGAAGTGCCATCACTAAACGTGTCACTAAACACCACATGAAATCACATTTGCCCTATCTTTTGCAACATACTGGAATATTGCAGAATCTCCATTACTTGTCACTTTACTACAAAAGGCATTTAAGCCAGGAATATCCAAATGTAGATTCTGGCTAAGTGCATTTGTGCTGTGAGCATCACTTCTATAAGCCTCCAGTCCCCTTCACAGCACACCAGAAACATACACCTGCTGCAGAAGGAAGCTTTCCAGTAAAAAGTTGTATAAATGCTTACTGCCTGTAAAATTCACTAAAAGAGGTATTAACTACATACTATAGGTTCAAAATATCCAAGATAATATGAAAAATTCCACTGTTAAGGAGAATTTATTGTCTTCAAAAGCTTTGAAACTGTGTCAAACTGAAAATCCTACTAATCTCTAAGTTTCACACTCCATAAATCATATCTTCTGTCCCTAATTGAAAATTCAACTATAATAACATGACAATTCTTTAGCTAGGAAGCTTTTTGCATATGTAACCAAACTTCTGCTCTGCTATGTTGTAAGCCTCCATTCAAGGGGAAAAAAAAATTCATCTACAGGGCCTTTGAGATAAAGCAGAACTCATAATTTCCATCCTCCTGAAAAAGCCAAAAGTAAGATATTCAAGATATTCTCTCCTGCATTTCACAGAAACTGATCATCTGTTATAAGACACAAGCACCTTACATCCCCATTCCCATTTGATTCACTTGTTAGACTTGGCCATTTCCATTAGACTAGAGGTTTCTCTGCCCATTCAACAACTCTCATGCTTTTTGCCAGATTAAGATAAAATCAAAAGGATTCTTTGTTCCCCCAGGAAAATTGCACACTATTTTGTACTCTTCTCAGTAGACAGCTCATTTATTCATATTTCAAGATATAAAATATGTCATACTTGTCCTCTTGGTCACACAATGCTTCAGAAAAGAAGTAAAAGTATTTTTTCTGTCTGCTTAGACAGTATCAATATTATTACAGCTTACATTTCAAAAGTTTTGTAAAGAATTTCTTGAAAACAGGCAGTCTAGCAATCTGACCACATGTCTAGAGCTCTGCATAATTCAAACAAGCAATTTTACTTGTCTGCTTTGCAATTTTCCTATTAATGAAAATAATATTTACCTCACAGGGGGTCAGAACTATTAATTTCCATGAAGAGCTGGAATCTAAAGCAGAGGATAATTTGATAGATCTCCAAGGAGAAAGAGTAAAGGAAAAACAAATTAGATTTTATACTCAGTTTCAAACGAGAAAATATTTGAATTGCAGCAGAACCAGCTACAGAATATTAGTAAAATTGCGCATAAAAAAAGAGAAAACCCGGTGCTAATATAATTTTTCTCAAACTACATGCCCAGCCATGAACAGCAGCAGCCTCTTCAATGCCAGATTTTTATCTGAACATACACGTTTTGGAATCTGGCTTGACTCTTGCCCATTTCAAAGTTGCTGCCATTTCATTAATAAAAGGAGACGTTACATTCTGAGAACTTGGTGCTCATTTATCCGTGGGAAGAAAGAGAAGAGAATTGCAGAACACTCTGAATATAATAGTTTTAATAAATCCAAACCAGAAGAGAAATATAAGAAATACCTTCTGAATCCAGAGACTATTATTACACCTAACTGTTATGGATCCATGAAAGTCCATTCCCAGCTTCAAATGTTCAACTCAAGGCCAGAAAAATTACCCAGTCAGTGTCAGTGGACTACACTGACCCCAACACTAGATGCATAACCTTTAAAAGTACCACGGTCTGAAGGCAAATGAATAATTACAAGACGCAACACTGAACCCAAAATAGGTGATGGAGACACAAGGAAGTCAAGGGTCTTTTGCTGATTTTTAGGACTGGAAGGGGACTAAAATAGCACATTGGTTTATCTACAAATGCTGCAGTCAAACCACTTTGTAACTAAAACCCTTGGAGAGAAACATACACTGTTGAAAAACTAATGATTTTATCATAAGAGGAATACTAGACACCCATGTTTCTAATGAAACTGCAATTCTAGGAAACAAAGTAAGAAAATTATTTATGCGAGAAATTAGATTATGAAGAAACAGTAAGGCTATACATTCTTAATGAAGTACATGAAACACCTCCATGTGACCCCAACCTGAGATTCTACACTTCAGTAATTGTTCACTCATGCTGGGAAAAAACAAAACCTAGAAGTACAAGAAGCAGATGAGTGACTTAATATAATTAGAACATACATTTGACTTAATAAAATGACAATATAAGGGGGTTTTTTTAATTTAGATGTACAAAAGAGAGTTTATTTTTACTTTACAAAAAGATACTCTCTAATGAAAGGTTGTCCAGTGTTATAAACTGCAGACCTCCAGCACCAGGCCAGTTGTAATTGACCAAAAATTACAGAACTTCCAGAACTTATGGTTAGTTGTTAACCTAAAACTAAAAAGGGTGTGTGGAGAACACACAATAGGGGAGTCTGTGTTTTTTCCCAAGCCACAGAACAACCGAGGAGGAGGTGCAAACACCTCCACCAGCAGCTGCACTCCTCCAGAAGACAGTCATGCTGTTTTCAGCAGCTCAGCTCAGCCACAGAAAAACCCAACTCACCCAGCCAGATGCACCCACTATCCACATCCAGTTGTTTATCCAATACACTCTCTGTGTCAGAGATTTTCATTAAAGAGAAAACTCTAATCTTATGCCAGGCTAAAAATTTCAAATGTAAAAGGAGAATTAGTAACAGAAGTGGAAAATCCATATTATACTGCAAATAAACATTCCTTTTCCAGTAATTTCACGACCTTCTGCTTTAGTCCATTTGAGCCATAATCCACCACAGTCAAGAATCCACAGGAACGTATCAATACTTCAACTGCTTCCCTCTATCCTTTAGTGCAGAGCATAAACACACTTCTAAATAAAGGCTTTGAGAAGAGCCTGAATGGTTCATCCAAACATGCCAGCAAAGGTTTATATTCCACCCACTGAATATGAAAATAGTGGCTGTAAATACTGAAAAAATTAACACATTTTCCTTCAGTTTTTCACAGAAATATTTGTCCATTCATATCCAACAACTGAAAAGTTGCACAACTCAGTGACCTACAGTAACAGGAGAGTTAGATATCAATGCTGTTAGGTAAAAGTTATGAACTCCACCTGACATTCCTTCAAATACATAGATAAAGGAACATCTCCAGCAAAACAAAAAGTTCTTCTCTTAGACTAAATAATAAGAAACCTGAAGTCAAATAATCATTCTGAAATGTCCACATTATTCTTACATTGAAACAAAGCTTTCCTGCATGCCTGAAGTAAAAATCCAACCATCTTTAATTTGTTCCATTGCAACAGAACACCCAGACAAAGCTTCAAACTGTTTTACAAATAGGAAAATGCAGAAAAGACCATCTCAGATGCACCGTGGCCATTTAAATTACCTAACAGCATTTTGTTTTCCCTATACACTTAGAGACCCACTATGAAAATCCATAGGGTCATATGATGCCATTGATACAAGGAGCCTGTGACAGGTCTTAAATTATTTTTATCCAGTCTTAACAATATGACAGCATCATTACTACGAATGCATGATGATTGGCTTCTAGTGGGCTTAGGAAAAGCATGGGAAAGAAAACATTAGTAATGCATTACACAGAATTGAAACAATTTAGAGCAAGAACATGGGGCACAAGCAGAGCTTTAACAATTCCTACTTATAAAAAAATCCCAGACATACCATAAGTGTCAGCCAATTTCAGAAACATCCTATTAAGGCCATAGAGGGCCACCAGTCAAACATTATAAAGCACGTACATGCTGCTGGCTGGGGAGGGGCAGAGCTCTCTTCCACCATCTCTGGGAGTGTTGGCTTTCATCAGGATTGATCCCTCAACTCACCCTGCAGCTGCACACATCTGTAAGCACAGGAGGTAGGAAGGAGCAGCCAGGCTGGGGGAGGACAAAAGGACCACGTGCCCTTCCAGGGGCTACATGGGCTTGTGCCAGGCTGGTGTAGCTGCCCCAACACCCAGAACTTCCCAGGCAAAAAGTTCTGTTTTGCTAGGAAAATACAGATCCCATTCCATACTGCTAGAACAGCCATTGGCAAGAGGGCTGAACTCTAAGACACACTAATGAAAAATCTCATCTTACTGGCTTTACTAGTTACCTCTGACTACTGCTCATCACTTAGAGGAAAAAAACATCTGAACTTCAGCCAAAATACCAATTTTATCAGGTACAAGCATACTTAAAATCTTTTCACACACTCCAAAATTAGGCTTGGATGCACTTTTGACTCTTATTCCAAGAGATCCAACAGAAACATTTGAAAAAAATACAGCAGGTGACTAATGTAAAGGGAATTGAAGACGTGCTTCTGTAGCCATAATGTTCCATAGATTGGAGACAAATAAAGCCCAGACTGGAGCACTGTGTCAATGGATCTTTTTCCATTCATATGTATTGCAGATTCATAGAGTATCCTGAGTTGGAAGGGACATTCAAGGATCATCGAGTCCAACTCCTGGCCCTGCACAGGACACCCCAAGAGCCACACCATGTGCCTGAGAGCACTGACCAAATGCATCTTGAACTCTCTCAGATTTAGTGCTGTGATCACTTCCCTGTTCCAGTTGAGCCTGTTCTACTGCTCAACCACCCTCTGGGTGAAGAATCTTTTCCTAATATCCAACCTAAATCTCTCCTAACATAGCTTCATATCATTCCCTTGGGTCCTGCTACTGACCATCAGAGAGAAGAGCTCAGTACCTCTCCTGAGAAGTCACAGACCACAATGAGGTCTCCCCTCAGTCTTTTCCAGGCCTAGCACGCTGACTCCAGCTGCTTCTTACATGGCTTTCCTTCTAGACACTTCGTCTTTGTAGCCCTCCTTTGGACACTCCCTTATAGCTTTGTATCTTTTTTATTATGTGGTGCCCAAAGGGGGACACACCACTGGAAGTGAGGCCACCCCAGTGCAGAGCAGAGCAAGACAATCCCCTCTCTTGCCTGGCTGTGCCTGATTGCCCAGGACAGGGTTGGCCCTCGCTCCTGGCTGCCAGGGCACTGCCGACTCATATCCAAACTTGCTAACAAGCAGGACCTTCCAGGGCTCTTTCCACAATGCTGCTCTCTAGCCTCTCATTCTCCAGTGTGTCCATACATCCATGGTTGCCCCATCCTAGATGCAGAATCCAGCACTTATCTTTATTAAAACTTCATCCATTTGGTGACTGCACAGCCCTGTGATTTGTCCTGGTCTCTCTGCAGGACCTCTCTGTCTTCAAGGAATCAACAGCATCATCAGCCAGCTTACTCAATATGCCTTTGAGTCCTACATCCAAGTCATATTTTAAGATGTTGAAGAGAATTAGGCCAAAAATGGAGCCTTGCAGAACCACACTAGAGACCAGTCACCACCTTGATGTTATCCCATTTCCTATAATCCTTCTCTTTTTATAGAAAGCTACAGAACTGCCCAGCTTCAACTCCAATTGAGCTTTGGTCACATGAATTTTCTCCCCACAGCGGCAAGCAGCCTCTCTGCATTCCTCTGATGACAGCAGACTCTGCTTCCATTGGACATACATTTTCTTTATTTGCCTGAGCTTTAATAGAAGGTCCACACTAGCCAAGCCAGACTTCTCCATTGTCTGCTTGATTTCCAACACTAAAAAAAAACCCCAGGACTAATTTTCAAGAAAGATCAAAAATTATAATCCAGCAATTAAATAGAAGAACAATTTCCAGTTCAGTTTCCAGTATTTGGAGAACACAGCATTGCTGACATGTTAAACCAAAAGATGTTTGGGCTCCAAAATTAAGAGATCCACCACCTCATATCTCACTTCAGCGTCTGGGTACAGAATAATTAGCACTTCCAGATTGGGCTTAGTAAACAGAAAGTTTATACTTGAGAAGGAAATGTTTGTGAAACTAAAGCCGTGTATTTTCATGCTGTTTCAGAGGGCACTACACACTGGGTTAAGAAGATGGCCTAAAAGGACTTCACCATCACCAGGGTCTCAAGCACCACAGTCACGTAAAGCCAAAGTGCTAAGGAAACACAACTCCACTGCACAGGGGGGACACCACACAACAAACCCATATGCAGCACAGGATTGCAATCACCATGTTCATACAGTACTCTAAGATGCATACGTTTTTAACACATTTTTAAGAATTTTACAAACATTCTCTGCAGACAGATTGGTTGCACACTGAACACCCAAAATAGCTGGTAAGATACCCGAGAACAGCTGTCAGTAATAACACAAAGCTTACTCTAGAGAGGAAGGGACTGCTATCATGCTGCTCACTCACTTCTTTCCTTACAGTGCAAGAGTCTCAATTTACAGTCTTAGGTTGCTTTTAACATCAAGGTACCTTGATCATAAGTATTCCTCACACTTCCCCAGCTTTTTAAAATATTTGGATTTTAACACAGCCCAAGTAAGGGCCTTTCCTCTTATCTAGACCCAACACATGAAAAACTCTCCTATCGCCAACCTCAAAACAAAACCCACCTGTCACCTGGGGGGCACTTCTCCAGATAGGAGTGTTTGCTTTTAGCCCAAAGAATGCTCTCTGTAATCCCTGCACCAGGCAGCAGATTGCAGAGAGTTTTGCAGAGTAGAGCACAGGAATATCAACACTGTACAAGCTCCAAAGGAAAACTACCTTCACCAAAGCATGCCACCAGGATAGCAAATGCTCACAGATTCACTCTTCTCACTCAAGCACATCACGTTTTGCACTAAACGAGTTACAAAAATAAATCCCAATATGTTGTAAATCAAATCTTAACTAGATGTGCATTGAAAGAGGAAAACTATTAGACCACATACAAAATAATCATTTCAGGGGGGAAAAAAAATCAGTAATCTAAAAACATCAGACGTAAATAACGTCAGAGTGACTAAAAGAAAACATACTTTGAAAATAAAGATAGTCTACAACAAAAAAGCCCTTCAGATTCATGATTTCACCACCCAACACAAGTCCTGAAACCTTCCCTCCCTGGCAGGGAGAAGAAACCCCAGAGACAACTAGTAGGGCCTTGGGAGGACCCTACCCTCTTAGCAAAACCAAGGCAAACTATTCCAAGTCAGTTCACACCAAGAAAAAAACACACTTAGTGTAATGGAAGACTAATTTGGCTGTCTGGTAATTAACACAAAATAACTCTGGTTATTGAGAAAATATTATAGGAACTGTTCTCTTAGAAATTGTCTACCAGCATTTGTGAGCACTGTGTTTACATTTAATTTTCCATCAAGCCAAATTCTGGTTCACATTCACTAATTTACCAAAAACTGCATAGATTTGGAAGGGGGGAACAATGAGAGAACAGCAAGATGCTAGACCCATTACTTAATGAAATTACTGGCTAAAGCCTACTCACTTTTTACAGAATTTTTGGACTTACAAGGATGTATTTATAAACTTCTTGATCTGAGAAATACAGCCTAAGGATTTCCAACAATTTACCTTTAACTACAACTGTTAATATTTTGTTAAGCATACTTACATTCAAAGCACAAGCACCACTGTGCAAGGCTAAGAAAGGGATTTTTTTTTTTTTTTTTTTGCAGCTGTACTTTTGTTAGGCTTATTTCACAAACCATTTGTTTCTCAGTAAATGCATACATAATGGGATATCTGACCTGAAACAAGCTCAAGTAAAAGGTTCTACCTCCCTCCTCTTTCCTTTCAGGCCTTAATTGGCAGATGGTCAAGAGGATGTTTATAGTAATAGAGGATGTTTATTAACCAACTTTCATAGGTTAGAGAAGCTGGTGCCTTAATAAAAACATTTGACAATGCCTTTTAGCAAACAAAGTACTCCAAATGCATTCAAATAATTCCATTTTTAAAATACTTTGGAAATACTGATCCTGAACTCACATGTGTAAAGCTGCTTTTTTATACCATACCTCTGTGGGTCTAAATCCCAAAAACACAACCTTCTTTCAACCTCTGTCATATTTAAACATTCCTTTAATTCACAGCAAGTTCCAACAATTCTTAGGGAGTTACAGTTTCCAGCGACTCACAGGTTTGAGAACAAAACATTTAAGAATTCCTGGTTGTCCTCAGACTACAATTTCAATAAACCACCCTCTTCTCTTTACTGACCTTTCACTATGTCTTTAACTTATTAACCAGATCACAAGTCAGACTTGCATAAAATTTACTCAGCTAACCACAGAAACACAAAAGCTGTGTTAGCACACTGTATTTGCACGGATTGCAAGCCAAGACTAATCCCTACTCAGTGTGTAACTTCCTTACTGGAGTCTTCAAACATTCCTCCTTATCATCCTTCTGTGAAACAAAAATGACACCACTTTAGAGACATAGATGAGGTAGGCAAACTGAAGTTCAGAGGCACCCACTGGGCACCCGTGGTGCCGTCAGGATTTGTTTAAGGCAGCCAACCCACAGCCCAGGACTACACTCCTCCTGGAAGAAGCAGGGGCTGCAGAGGGCAGGAGTTTGGGCTTTTTCCACTCTCCCAGTCCTTTCATGTTCCGTCATCGATTGCCAGCTGATGACCTGGTGAACAGATCACAAGAGGCAGCTCAACTGGAACCTGACACATCTTCTCTGGCAGGTTAGCTCTGACACAAAAAGCAATTTCAACTCAATTCTACCGAATGCCTCTCAGAATTCCCTGACTAACGTGAGAAACATGGGAAACCGCACAGGATTACAAGACCTCAGTTTTCTGAGTAAATTCAGACTGGAGGAAATAGGCTAGGGGGCTACAATACTAAATATCTACATTTTTGTATGTCTTTTTCCAAAGCTTCTCTTCCTCTTGAACATCTTTACTGTCTTATGTCCAGTGCTGCCTAAACCACCAAAGTGAATTTGGTTTTCAAAGAAGATCCCCTTCCATCACACCACCAGGGCCTAAATGAGCACATCCAACCATTAAATCAGAGCCTAACAGAAAGGCACCTCACACAGAACAAGAGGACTGATCCACATCACTCAGTCAGCACAGACACTGCTAGTTCAGAACTCAGGAATGGGGTGGTAGTACTGGTTATAAAGGGTAAATGAGCATTTCTCAGATTTGAGACAGTGCAACTGATTCCCTCTATCCCCCGTACTTTTTCTTTTAATCAGTAGATCCAGGAACCATAATATAAGAACTTAGTATGCACTAAGTTCTAACCATTTACAAGATGACTAACCTAACCATTTACAAGATAACTGCTCACTAAACTGTCTACTGAAGACTTCTGCCTTTAAAACAGACATTAAATTGTATTTTAGCTCCTAAAAGCACCCAAATATTAGTACCATATTCTTGCACATGCTTTGTAATAACATCATTAATATATATCTAAAAGGAAACTTCTACATAACTTCTTATTAACTTATTATTATTAATCTTAACAAGCTTAATAATACTTCTAAAATAAAAATAACATCTATAGAAAGCTACCAAATAATGATACAGGTGTCATGTTTAGCAAATTAGACTATAAGTATAGTTGTCACACACATACAGCACACTAATTGCAATTACCTAACACATTTTGCTCTAGGGAACAAATTCATGTTTTTAAAACATGGGAAATCAGAAGCTTATTAAGGATTTTTAATTGTCTGTGACCTAGACAAGATAACTAGTATACTGCTCACTGGGTATCATTTTTACTGATTGAAATACCAGTAATTTCCCTGTGGACCAAAGCAGATCTTATCAAATGACTACTATGCCCTGAAGAGGTCATAAATTAGTAACGGTATGCAGTGACTTGATACTGTATAAGGGGAGAAGGAAGGTGGAAAAAGAATACACATTATATCAATGAATTGCAACTCACAACTGAACAGTTTGCTATCACCAGTTTCACCAACAAAGGACAGGTGAAACAGGCAAATGACTTGCAGGCTCCCCCAGGAAGACACACAGCTCCTCAAAGAAAGTTTCCATGTAAGCCACATCATATCAACCCCCTAGCATAGAGAAGACATGATTAGTTCTGAAGTTAGTGACAGCAAGTTACATCTTTTAAAATTTTACAAAGGGAACCATTTTAAGCCTTGTAAAAGAAAAGAATTGAGAGCACAGCTACAACAGCAATACAGACACAGAATGCCACCTTGGCAGCAGATGTACTGTATCAGAGATACAGAAATCCGAAATACGTTCCATGGATCAAAATACATACTCCTGCATTATGTTACTCCAATGTTAGGTGTTCATGGCATCCTATTAGCACAACTGGCCAGGACAGAGGACTGGATTCCAGGAAACAGGCTGGGATTGTACATCATCCAGATAAAAGGGACAGTTTGGGGCACACTAATATGAAAACTACTTTAAAGAAGTCATCCAGGAAACAGGGCTCTAAAAGATATACAAAATGTCACCACTGTGATAGAAGTTATAAATCCAGAGTAATCAAGAAAAAAAAAAAAGAGGTTTATTTTTGGGGCAAAGGCTATAGCATAATACAAAACAAACTGATTCCCAAATCTTTGCATTTTTTCTATCTCATTCCTTATGCTTCTAACATTTCTCCAAATGCTTCATATCCAGTGATGAAACAGCATTTGCTTTATTCTGATGTCAGGGCAAGAAATGCAAGGAGTTTGTGTCAAGGGACTGTACCAAACACAGGAAGATACCAGAGGAGCTCTGTAAACTCAAATATAAACATTGCCAAGGAGATCCATGCATGCTGTTCTGGTTGCTTGCTGTTGGCAGAAAAACGCTTGTCCTTCATGCCAAGTCAAAGGTTGCAGCTCAGCTGTGGCCTCAGCTCCTGCTGGAGGTGAAGCGCTCAGTACAACTGGCAGGAAGAACATTATTTAACTCCACTGTTCAGGAACAATGATGTTTCATTCAGATACCTTTTGTTTACATTTGTAAACCCACAAAAATATTTATACACAAGATGCTGATGAGTCAGTCCAGAAATAGTAGATTATTTCCACTTCAGATTCTGTAGACATTTCATTTACAACTCTCATTTGTGCCCATAGCTATTCCTCGTGGACATTGCTGCACAAATCCATTTACACCAACCGAGCTATTCTCACCACCTTTCAAACTACAAGTTGGTCAACTGCCAGTTCACCTCTGAAAAAGCTGGGTTTCTTGCTACATTTTATTTCTGAGATGCAAAGAAATTATTTATAAATAAAAGGACTTCTCTCCAATCCCCCTCCCCCCAGTTTTTTTTTCATATAACCAGACTTTCATTACATTTACTTAAATCCATGCTCATATCTAGTTTTATCACATTTCTTCAAACACAAATAAAACATACAATGCATGGTCCTTTTTACCTACAGAATGAAATAGAAACATTCTGAAAGTGACCAATTTCTGAAGGGCATTGTAGGACACTGCTGCAGCTCATTTATAGTTTCCTTGTGGGAAGGTGAAGGAAGAGAAACAATTATTTGAATTCTCATGTAATCCAATCAGTTTGACTCAACTATGTGCACTAATACAGGCATTACTGTCAAAATAGGGATATTGCTAAAATCAGCAAAAACTTAAATCACACAAAATTATTTTATCAGGCTGATTGTGTCATTTTCATCTTTAATCAGAAATGCAGAAATCATATTAATTCAAAATACATCCTTCTGCTATGAAGATAAAACCAATAATATTCCTAAACCCAAACTCCAAACAAAAATGCATTAGAGGAGCTGGTGATCTTGGGGTCTTTCCTCCCACAAGCTAAGTAGGAAAATCCTAAAACTACAACAAAATGCTAAATCCTAACAGTAAACACTGGATTTAGGGGACTTTGCAAGTAACCATAGCTTGATGCCAGATCTCAAGAGCCTACAAGAAATTAACATAAGACATACAAATATTAATGTCCACAAGAATTGATTAAAGAAAGAAACTAAATTATTATTTCTAATTAAGCAGAGATAATTAGGGACTCTGGTAAACAGTGGTAGTTAAGAAGTAAACTTACAACCAACTTAACATGGAATTCTAGTTCTGTTGACTAATACAAGTGAACTAGGCATGTCACCCTCCCTGGTTTTAGACATCTACAGGAAGGTAAGGGGTGCATTAACCAAAATTACTTCTAGTTGTATAAGACTGATATCCACACCTCTGGAGCTTTCCACCTGCTATGCTGATCTTGCCACTATCCACCAAGCCAACAAAGTGAATATTGCAATGTAAGCTAAGCAGGAGTATCTTAAACATTACATAAGAAAGAGACAGGAAGTACAAAGAAACAATTCTGCAAACCAAGTTCAAGAAAGAAGATCTTACCCAATCTCAAGAGGGCTGCTGGCGTTTAAAGATCAAATATTTTGGTATACTGGAATGTTTCCATAAACACCTTTCTTAGAAACAAGTCTGACCTCTCTTTGCCTCCAGCTCACAACCTGCTACATGCTGTCACCTTAAGTAGTACTCTGAGCTCAGAGAAAGGAGGACAAGTCTGGAAAAAGCAGGTTCAGCTGGAGCAAGCTGAGAAACAGTACACAGAGACAGTTACTTGCTATGTAACATTGAAGGTAAGAAAATCAAAGATAAGTTCTCCTGCTTCTCAGAAAGTGCTCATCAAAAGGTACACCCCAAGAAACAACAACTACCTTTATAAAAGGTAATGTTTCCATGTCTTGTGAGAAAATGATCTGCACTATGAAAAGCTTTGTACTGAACCTCTGACAGAGGCAAAACAACAGGAATTGCACAGCATTCACATCTGAACATAAATTAAAGGTTCTCACAGGGTTTTGACTTTTGTGGCTGGAAGAACTGGTCACTCAGCTTAAGCAAGATGAAAATGAAATAAGAGCCTCAGGTACAGATAACCTCATAACCTCCCTGCTTTGCAACAAGGAAAGCCAGCACCACAAGAGGCTTGCTAGTTGTTCTTCACAGTCTCAATAATGTCTCAAAACCTGAACAGAACAAGCTATTAACAGGTGTCAAGCTGGCTTCCTCGAACAGAACATATTCAGGTAATTTTTCATTGCTGAAACATTAGGCAAAAATGTTACTATTACTTTAAAACACAATACAATGAAAATCTTAAAGAGCAGTCTTCCCAAATGCTAAAGTAATTTTACTTACAGGAACACTCTTGCTGAAGTTAACTGGACTGCTCACAGACTAAGTGTCCCCATGTTGTTACAATTGGGAACTTTATGCTCACAGCAGGTAAGTCTTAGGGGACAAAAGTACTTTCAGTAACTCCTTCATAATCTTAAAACAAGTCAGTTGGGGAAAAAGAAAAAAAAAATCCAAAATGGAACATATCCTTGCAATATCCCATCTGCTCATCCATTAGTTTTGCACAAGTTAACACATTCATTATTAGCAAATTTTAAAAGATGACCACAAAATTATCATACTGGAGATTGGACATGTGAGTATGTACTGTGTAAAACACATTCCAACCCCCTCACCTGCAAATACCTGCAAATCAATAGACAACAGGCAACTATATGCATATATACTTGAGAAAACCCTCATCAAGTTTTATTTTGCAAACCTGGTCACAGATGTTGTCTGGAGCACACCTTTAACACATTCACTCATTCCAAATATATTGTACTAGTTATTCCTGGCTTGTCATTCTAGCTAAGCTTTGCTGCTGACCCTTAAGGTAAAATTAAAATTTCTGCCAAACTACAAATTAGAACATTTTTAAAACAGATCAATTCTTTTTCCTGTTTGGCCAAATGAAAGCACCTTTGCTTTTGGTCAGCCCTAAATAACTATAGTATTATCAAATATTAGGAATTTGGAATGACTTCAAGATACTCTACAGAGGAAATACCACCTGAGGAAAAAGGCTGCCATTTTATAGCTAGAAATCAATCAAATAAACTAGCTACATGAGTTCTTCCTCTTTTCTCCACATTTACTTACACTGAACTAACACAATGGTATTTAGTCACACACAAGAAGTGGTATCAAAGACTTAGCCAAAAGCATACTTGCCAGACAAAGAGAGTCACATTCACAAAATTAACTATTTCAGGTAAACAGCAATGCATCAACAGGTGTGCAAGGAATAAAAGAAAGGCATTTATCTGCAACTGCACTGCAATGTTTTTTCTGCATTACCAACATGATGGGATATATAATCACCCATTCCCTCAGCACTCATGAGCTCTGTATAATACATAAAAAATATTCCCAGGGTGTCCCAATTCTGTAAGCTGCAGAGATTGCACAAGTTGTCTATAGAAGTCTATGCTGTGTAGTACAACTCAAAACTGTGGCTCTAGTGGAAAACATTATCTGCAGGAAGACACTTTGAGCATAAAACCTACCTTTCCAAATTTTTATGCGATTTTGTTAAACCTAGAGCAAGAATGCAAAGTCTCTTGACTTTGAAGGTGTGTTTTCAATATAATCTGCTTTCAATTGTTTCAAATGAGAAATGCTGAAATGAGAAATACACTGATTTCAGCTACTTCATTTAAAGCATGGGTGGAAAACCCTGTCCCAATCCTAATTTTAAAAAACACATCTCAGGCATATTGTTCTGTTTTCCCCTCATAAGCATAAGGTTTTGGCAAAAAAAAATACTAGAAAGTAATCAAATTGGAAATGAAAAATTTACAGTGCAGTCCAGGGAAAACATCACCTCACTCTGTCGAAAAAGCAGCTTATGGTGGGTTTTTCATGAGAGGCTAAAACCTTCTTAACTTGTTCTGCCAATAACATAGAGCTCTTTTATAACTGTTAACCAGCAAACAAAGGAACATGCCTTTGCCATCCAAATCTCTCCTGGCTGACTTTAGAAATCCACCAGTTATACCAGTCCAAACAAGCACTGATCTTTTTTGTGTGAAAACAACTTTTCCATGCTTCTCAAATAAGATGAAATTTATCACTGAAACAGCCCATCTTCAGTGATGCCAAAGTGCTACTGAACCCAGGTGTATATTCAGAGACAAGTTTTGGTCTGCCAGTGTGGCTAACACAGTCTCACTGGGATCACCAGGGCAGCTATTTGCTGTGGCTCTCCATGCACAGCTGCACCTCCCTCTCTTCCCTCCTAGCTGGCAGCTACACCCAGCCCTGTATAAACAAGATTCAGCTAAATGTCACCCTAGTTAATATGCTGAAGTTTGGGCTTGCTTTTTTGTTTTGGGGTATTTTATCCTGGTAATTGATTCCAGACTTTCCATTTGTAGAAGATAACTACAGTTTCCTTTTCAGTCCTGTGATCAAGGCAGCTAAGAGTACAAACAGATGAGCTGGGAGATAATTCTTCTAAGATAAACTAATGAAACATCATGAGTAGGAGTTATAAACCCCAGATACTCCCTCAGCATACACCCTGGGTGTGTCCATCACATCAATCAGACCTGGCACTCCCTACGGTTGCAATTCAAATTCATGAACAAAATCGTTGCGGTTGGACAGAAATGAAGAAATAGAGACTGCAATATTCCTTTTTCTCACATGACCCTTGCAAGATTCTGTAGCAAGATGGTGCTGTAGGATATGGTGCATGAGTACTCCTAATAACTGCATCAGAAGAAATTCCTTCCAGTACACTCCAGAAGTGGAACAGGCAAGATACTGATCTAATATTGGGTTTGTATTTTCAGACCTTGGTTTTCAAATAACCAGTATTTCAATGAACCCATATCCCATCCACTTAGCATGGAACCTAGTAGTATGTTTTAGAGTAAACAGTTGAGTCACTGAAATCATCACATTCCTTGAGATATTGTGCATTCCAAACTCCCTTCCTGTCCACGAGAAAAAAGCAAACAAGTCAAGGAGATGAATAAATATAACTTGGACCAAAAATAAACCCAAACCTAAATATCAAGTGCCCGTATTTCACTCTCCCTTTAAAAAGGATCTCTCTCAGAATGGAGATTTAAATACATATTAAAAGGTAACTGCTGTCATCCTTCTAACACCCTTTATATCAAAATACTTAAATCACTATAAATATGAGAATTTTGGTGATCAAACTACAAAAAACACAGATAATGAAAATGAGCCGATAGATTTGAATTGTGATGACCCAAAAAGCAGAGAAGTTAATGCTAAATAGCCTAAAGCCATCAGCTTCATATTCTTTCCATGTTATCATACATATGATATGATGATTTTAGCTCCTGTATCACTCATGTTTTTGCCCCCAATTCTCAGAAATTACACTTTTCTCCACTTAAGAGTAACCTATGTGTGACCTTATTTTGCTCACAGCCACAACCCTATGACCATTCTGCTGTACTACAGTAGATTTCCTTCTGTGGGCATTTCTGCATCCCTCTGAAGAGGCCTTTTATAGAGCAGTAAGTAACCTTACTCCTGCCTGTGCTATTGCATTGTTTAATCCCTTGTAAAAACTAGTAAGAGAACACACACCTGGAGAAAAAAGTGCACACATAGACTGCAGAGGAAACAATAACAGCATTCACTGAAAAGAATGACAAAATGCTTAGAAAATACAGAACTCCTTCAGAAAAGGATCTACAATCAGCTATTTTAAGGTATGAAGACAAGCTGGGTTTGGAGATACTAAAGAAAAGGGACAGAGTTTCTGTGGTTTGGTCTTCAAGAAGGCATCACAGTAATAAAGTCATGGGAAAGAGGAAAGAATTGACAGTTTTGAGAACTGCCACATTTGGAAAATGACAAAACCTCTCATATAAGGTGGGGGACATGGGGATAAAAATCAGACTGAGGACTATATTAAATTTCAGACATACTGGTTTTATGAGAAAAATATATAGTATCATACAGATAATTGATCATGTAGTAGGTAAAACTAACAGTTAAAGATTTAATTACCAGAACAACTGCTTTGAATCTACTGTCTACATCTCTGGCTTCCAAAAACACACAAATAGATGGGAATGCAGTGCCCAGTATTACAAGCTTAACCAATCTATAGAATGTGGACTGTAAAAACTTTGCAATATCGAAGTCAAGAGCTTTCCCAAAGTCACTTGTAAAACACAAGCTTTAGAAATTAGGTAAAGATATGATTAAAGCTTCTTGGTTTTAGACAGTCAGGTTCTTTAACCTTGTAATCAAGGTCTGAATCCAGACTTGGACACCCACATCTGGTCACACAGGAGATCTGCCCTGTCTCATGACTTAAGTTTCAAAGTTTCAGAGCACCACATGTTTCCTGGACTACAATTTTCCCCCATAGCATTAGCTAATAACTCTCTAGAACTACTAATATTAAATTTTCTGCCAAATTAAATATTGTTCCTCAGCTCAACAACTTCCTTCCATTGGAATATCTCTTGGCTGTTACCATTGACATGGTCACACTTAGACAGCTCTGCAACCTAGACAGTCTTTACTATTTTCTGTTGGAAAGGATACAAAACCTTTACTACTCTCCTCTGTTGCAAGTGCCCAGATCCCACACAAGAATAGCACCAAAGATGAAGAATCAGATGAGACTTTTAGCATTAGGCTATGGTTAAGAATGGCATTGTGTTGGGGTAATCTTCAACCTGAGCATTATAAAAATCAAAGAACTGGATTCATGTCAAACAGCAGAATGGTTCTACAATTTACTGTGAGTCCTTTTCCTCAAACCAACAGACAACCCCTGCTGGGTGGGAACATCCACCAGTCTAGTCATTCCTCAACAAAGTACAACCCAAAGAAAGAAGCACGACCTACTAAAAGGTGGTCTCAACAGAGCACTTCACTGGGACACAAGAAGGAAGCCAATTACTGGGAGTTCACAGCTGGAATGCCATGGTTTTCCGCATTCATAGTCTCCAGCAGCGTTCAATATGCTCTGACCACCAACCCAGAACACAAACTTAGCAACTTATTGCTAGTAATACTGCTCAAGGGCCTCTTTTGTTTTGCAAAGAGGAGCACACCACTACTAAATCAAGACAAACAGATTTTTCTTTTTTTTATTTCTTTAAATAGTAGGCATTCCCGCCTTCCTGCAACTACTAAATTAATACTGGGAGCAGTCACCCAAGGAGTAGCACAGTATTAGGACAGTGACTCTTTCCAGACAAGTATGCTTAGATCAAAGTCGAGGAAACATTAAATTAATAATTAGGCATACGATTTTTGACATAAGCAGTCTAACTTTGACTGACTGCTCCATCGCTGTTTATTAGAAGAGACACAAGCATCCAGGAAAGTTTCTAGATGTGGTCAGATGTTAAGCACCAAAATAAAAGGGGAAACAGGACTAGTAAACTGAGCATCTGTGAATAAATTAAAACATATAGCCTGCATTTTCATATACCATAATAAGCAATAAATATTTCCATAATAAACAACATATACACTTTGCCTTACCAAAAGGAAGGATAATATGAAGTCACAAAGAATAAAATCAGTGTTTCAGGTGAAGTGGGAAGAGTGCTGGAGCACAAGGAATCCTTAATCTTGACAAGTCATTCCACAGGCAATCGAAAGTCAATTAATTAGTTCTCCATCATGTCTTTCCATCTGTGCACTGTTTTGTACATAAAAGGATCTGGTGTGACTTTCATTCCCAGCACTGAGCAAACCAATCATCTTTGAAGTTCAGTCCCAGCTAGCTACCTTCTCCACAACTCCAACAGATACAAAGGTCTTCCAAACCTGAATCCCAACAAGCAATACTACAAGAAGTCCAGTGCTATTCAGTTCTCCTAGGCCTCAAGAATCCAGACGTATTCATTCCTCATACAGAACCAAAACGCCAAAATGAATACAGAGCAACTTGTTTCCGGGACTGGACACTAACATGGAACACACAGCTACAAGCTGCCTAGAGAGTCTGTAGAAACTCCACCCCTGGAAACAATCAATACTTACTTGGAAAAAGTCCTGAGCAACCCAGATTAATTTCATCATGGCACTCGACTACATGACTGTTACCGGGCCTTTCAAATCATTATCCTTTTGACATCTTAAGCATACTTAATTTCAAATGTCCACACAATAGAAAGATATTTTCAACAAGCTAAATCTTTCTTTATACTAGCCACATTATGAGCAAGCACACATGTAATTACACTTAATAACCCACTTGATTTTCTTCTACCAACACTTAGAAGACAACAAATTAGACCAAAACTTAAGTTTGTCTTAAGTTTATTGCTACAATCATTAATTTTAAGTTTTACTATATCAATGGGTTTTCCTAGCTTAAAGTTACTGCATTTACTAACAGATACTTTCTCCATTAGACAACACCAGTATACATCCAAAAAGCAAGACCAACATTAGATACAAGCTGGCATTACTACCTTTGCCTTGACCATTAAAGTACAGAATAGAAAGAGGAAGGATGACATGTTACTTGAGAAGAATCTTTTTATGGGGCTTTTGGTTCAATGAAGGATTTCCTTCATATATTCTATTTCTAAAAATCCATGAAAGGGGGCGGAAGAGCCAGTTAATCTTCTTTCTTTCAGGTGTCAGCTGAAATGAGGGGAAAGATTTGCTTTCAGCTTTGCACAGCTTAACTTGAAGGTCCAGCCTCAAGAGAGGCTTGGCTATTGTTTAAATCCACCCACTGGCAATGACGTGCCCAACTACCTCTCAATGTGTCAATGAAATACAAGAAACGCATTATGTGGTCACACTGGCAAACTCCAAGAGAAGGATGTGTGTATGAATAAATACAGCACATCACAATTCTCTCTTCTGGTGAGCTGCAAATTCTCATGTAACAAGTTATGCTGCCTGACTGTCAAAATGCAGTCTATCTTCAGCCAGTCAGGTGGTAAATTAATGCTCTGACACCCCATACACACAGATTTCCGCAAGGCGTACAAGGGTTATGTCTGAAGAGTCACAGAGCAATTAAGTAATGTGAACACCATGCTCAGGCACAATACTACATGAAATACAGACTGTAGCACAAAAGTATTCAGGGTTTTTTTGTGAAACACGGTACTTGGATTTCCTGAATAAGAGTATCAAAACACTCCCCAAAGGACGTGAAAATTCCTTGTGATCGTGATTTTAAAGTGCAACACAGTAAACACTATTAAATACTCCTATTACCAGAGTGCATAGCAAATTAAATAAAAATAGGACCTACTTTGTAATAGGTGCAGCAAAAACAAAGCCAGTTCCTGAGATAATTACCTAAACTACTTGTCATACTGCAAGTATTGGGTAATTAATATTGAAACTGTGCTGTCTCTGCCAGAGGGAGAGATGTCATACAGTTAAGGATGTACAAGTTCATCTTCTATTGTGCAATCCCTGTTTGGATCGCTTGTTTCTATCTGATCTGCATGAATTCTTTAATTATGCAGTATGCAAATCTCCATGTTGCAGTTGGTTTAATATCTTGCAGTCGGAACCCAGGAATTCATCGTCTCCCTAGTAACACACACCTGATCCAGAAAAGACTCAGGCACAGCAACACAGGCAGGCAAATGCAATTTCTGGAAGCAACTTTAAAAATACCTCACCTACTAGCAGAGGAAATCGTTCCAAATGACTAAACTCACAGCCTCAGGCTTTTAAGCCATCTCCAACCCAACCACGTTCAGAAGTGCTTTTTACCAATCTTAAGCCAAATACTGCAGGCATCCTTGCCTGGCAACGGTAAAACCCAAACTAAACCAATCCTGGAATGACACCAGGAGTGGTGCTAGCAGGGAAGTTACCTGGGGCTAACTCAAGATATCCCTGAGAGCTACCTCAGCACACTGAGACCTGGTGGTCCTCATCAGCACTGCCCAAATGCTGTAGGACAGTGCCATCTCCACCCTGGTTGTTAACCATTGCAGCTTCAACTCACAGCCCCATTTCCATACCAGAAGCAGTCATTTACCCCACTTCCCATTTGGAGCATGACTCCTGGATAAATGCCAATAAATACTGCTGCTAAAATTCAGAGAACATTCATGTCCTTAATGTCTACAGACTTCATCTAACATTAACTGAGAATGGGGAGGGAGGGCAGGCAGCGCAGCCCAGGGCCACTATGAGATTAAATGCCATGCACCTCACTGTGCCACCTGAAGATGAATTCCTTCAAAGCCAATGCCTCCCCAGAAAAGATGCACCAGGACTGTAACACATCCAACAGCCCTGGGAAGTGACAGTGCCTCCGTCTAGATATGAAATTTGAAAAAGAACAAGAGCAAAAAATATAGAAAAAATTCAGGTGATTTCTGCTTTGTTGCTGGGAAGCCTCGCACTGGAGTGGCACAGACTCCTTGTAAACAAACTCCCTAGCAAAACAGATGTTGTAAAGGGTTTTTTTAATATGCAAATATCTCACCTTTAATCAGTTACAACATATCTTCTAACCAAACTCTGTCCTACTACTCAAAATGTGAGCTTTTTTCTTTTTTTCAAGAAACAAGAAGGATTCTTTCA
Source organism: Brachypodius melanocephalos (assembly GCA_013398615.1). NCBI lineage: Eukaryota > Metazoa > Chordata > Aves > Passeriformes > Pycnonotidae > Brachypodius > Brachypodius melanocephalos. The sequence goes on from VZSR01000520.1 coordinate 15,631,880, forward strand.
TCATGCAGCCAATTAACAAAGCTGTGTTTTTTCCTCAGAAAGACAAAAAAAATTACAAAAAAAAATTAATTTCCTTCCCAACAACTGGCATACTATTTCTCAGCAAAGCTCTCTTAATTTGGCTCTATTATTCCAACTGAGGTGTGGGGGAGTTTCCTCAAAAAGGGTTCAGCAGAGTACCTGCGAAAGACAAAATATTGATTATGACCACCATTTCTGACGTGAAAAATTAGCTGTCAGAACATGTAATGAATTAGCTCTGCAAACATAGGAAACATGCTCTTTATAAATTCCAATACCCTTGAGTATTTACAACCTCCTAAAATTATCCCAAGGGCCAAATTATTTTATAAGATTAATTAGTGAAAAATCCCAGCGAACCAATTTTTACATGCATGCAAGAATTATAAAGCACATTTTCTTCCTTCTACAGTAAGTAGCAGCTGTCCTATTTATCTTTCAGGCTTTTTACTACACACTGGTACTGTTTACACACAAACTCTGACAGAATGGGAGAATTCATTTTTAAGAGACTCAAAATAAATGAAAAAAACACCTGAAAAGACTATGTACTTTAACAGCTTAAGATAAGCATCAGAAAATAACATTTCAAAATAACTGTATAAAATTTCCATGTTTTGAGCTTATCCTCAAACACTGATGGCTAATTCCATTTAACTAGAGAAAGAGAGGTTACAGTCTGAGAGAACAACAGATTAGTCTAAACTTTAAAAAGTCATCCTTTAAACTTTCAAATATTTGTATTTCACCTCTACAATGACTTCCCCTACCTGTTGCCATCTCACACAGCGGCCCCTCTCTAAAGCACTACTGCCTGCAAACAAGACACACAAAAATCACACCCTTCTGGCAGTCATTTGGCCAAGTGATAAGCACTGAAAATTCTGGTGAAAGAGTTTAATGGCTGTACTGCTGCACCTCAGTTAAGCAAAATACTCCACTGGTCCCAGCACTACGAAGGTAGGTGGCATTTCCCTAAAGTTACTGCATAATTTTTATATATATATTTTATATATATATACACTAGCAAGATCTAGCAATATTTAGACAGCTGTTAAACATAACAACTAAAAAAATAAAGATAACACCAGATCCCTGAGTCTCCAGGCATCTGTTTTGTCAGAGCTGTAATTCCCTCCTCTCAATGCTTCAGCACTCCTTTCCACCACCCATGCTTGAAGAAGACATTTAACAAAACAAGCTGAATGAATTATCATCAGTTAAATATGCACACCTGCCCCCAAACTGATGAAGTCAGATTAATCATAGCCACATTACCCAACAGTTTGCTATCACCACAAGCCATAACCTGACAGACAACTTATTTCCTCTCCACCCCATCTTTTTGGGTTATCTTTGTACCAGCCCCAGCTGGTCAGACACAGAGTCAAGTCAGACACAGACCAACATCATGAGAAAGATGAGATATGGGAGCTGTAGTCACAGCAGGGTTTTCTAATTCCCTCACCATGGAGTTTGCTAGGAAATGGATTAATACTGGCTTCTCAGATATCACCTAACAAGTGAACCTGACAGACTCCAAAAAGCACATCACACATACAGGAAAAGGGAACCAACATATACAATGCTTACACATGCAGGGTTGAAAAAAGAATTAACCAACGAGCAAGCAGCAATGGTTTGCAAAGCAGAAAGCTAAAACTGTACAAGTCCAAATTTCAGACTTGGGGGTTTTTTTAAACCACCTTTAAAAAGAGAAAGTTTGAGTTATTTTCAACAATGTTTCATACTCAGAGTCTCAGGCTTTTGATTCTGATAGGAGCGTTGGGTGACTAGCTTGGAGTTTAACAGACATGCATTTTAGAGAAAATAAAATTAATAATAACTTTTCATTTCAAAACACAGCAGAAGAATACTAGACCAAATGAAAAGAAGTAACAGATTTTCCAAATGGGCTCCAAGAAAGTTTTTCAACAGTAAAAAGGAAAACTGACATATTAAAATTATATCAATACTAACCATGTTGCTCATGATGATGATCTAATCTTTCCCTGTTAACATGTAACAAATATCTCATTTTTTTTAAAAAGCCCATCTGGCAGATTTTGGTAGACATGAATTTTGGCCTATGAAACAAGTCAAGTTTACAAGGAAGTACATCTCTCAGTATAAACAATTCCATTTAACATCTGATGATTTTTCATCATTACACAAGAAGTGTTAAACCATCTGTTGCATCTCATTACTTTTGTGCCTTGGCTGTATAGCACTGACCCTGACTGCCCAAACTGAAGTTTATGGTCTTTTATCAAGCAGCTGAAACACAGAGTTCTCTTCTACTACTGTTTTATCAAACACGTTGGTTATGTTGAACTTCATGAAGGGGAAAAGGTGCAAATATTCCCAAACAGATTTTACTGTTGAATAATTTTCATATGATATTGTATTTTCTGACCTTTGTCTTACTTCTGCCTAACCTGGACTTCCCCATCCAAACATAACTGCCATTCATTTGTTTGTGTGGTACAAAATCACTTTGGAAGGGGAATATCAGTTAGACTTAAGCAATCTTGACTATATTAGTTGATAAAACTCAACACTGAATTTACAGCACTGTATCTCTGTTGACTAACTAAACCAAACCTATATGAATTTTTCCTTTGTTTCCCAGAAAAAGAGAAAAACATGGAGCAAGATAGCCAAGAACTACAATGTAAATGAACAGGCTGCTGTAATATTTTAATTTCACATAATTTATTCCTGTTACAGTTTAAAAACTAGCAAGAGTCGGGAAGAAGGCAAAATGCTAATCCAATGAAACTAAGTGACAAAATTCCAATTGCCTCTTGGCCACCAGTCTCTGAACTTTGGCACCAACAACTGCACAGCGACTGGAAATATAAGTTGGTAATTGCTGTTGGTCTCTGTATTAAACAATTTCAACATAATCAGCCAGATCTTTCATCAAGAATTAATACACCTTTTGTTTTCTGTAATTATTGTACACATTGTCCTGCCACTAAACCAGATTTCCTTACTCTAGCAGGCCTACATATTTTCACAGCAAAGCAATCTCTGTATTTCAATTCCAGCAGGAATAGACTGTGTCCATCATAGATGAATGTATTGATCATTTCAAGAGAAACTAGTCCTATGTCCAACTGCAGCACAGAATAAATTTTAAATGGATCAAAATGTGAATCTACCCTTGAATTTCACCTCCAGTTGAAAGAAATACACCCTCCTCACCCTTTAACCAGGCAGGCAATAACACAGAAGAAAAAGCAGGTCTTGGCACTCCATTACTAATATAATGGGCAGGTTTTAAGGAAGGTTTGAAGTTCATTAAAGAGAAAAACACCCCTGTTGTCGCTGTTGCCTTTTTGTCACAACCTGAAAGGCAGACATTCCAAACAAAGCTTGCTTTACAACAGTCCTAGCCATACCTTTAGAGTCCTGTTTACCTCTGCTTTCCTCATACTCTTTCTGATGCATTTTCCACTAAATTTTTTGCCAATACTTGAAAATTCTTGTTTCACCATTTTTTCCCTTTGTGAGAGAAATATCCATTGCACATTCTATGTATTGCAACTCATATATTCCAAACAAGCAGAAAGGTGTCTTTCATACTATAAAGGCCTGCAAAAATATTTCCATATATATAAAATAAGGAGTCTTTGGGGAAAAAAGTATAATGGTATCACTTCCAGCTAAATGGTGTCTCTTTAATGCTAAATTATGTTTTTAACAATTTTAAGTGCTCTGAAGAAAAACTACAGAAAAAAATGCCAATAAAATATTTCCATAGAGGAAACCCTGTAATTTAGATTTTTTTTAAACTAAATCACATCACTAAAATACAATCTATAACTGCCTATTGGCCTGTAGTTCACCTGCAATTCATGCTTAGACTACACTATTTCAACCTTTACCCTAACACCTTTTGAGAAAGTCTATGAACCTGTGCCACTGTAAAGGAGCTGAACATTCTGCAACCAAAACAAAAGGCATTTCACTCAGACAATTTTCATGTGCTAAGGAAGAAGCTGAAGGGTTTGGTTGTTGTTTTTTTTTGTGGGGGGGAGTCTTTTTTCCAAGAGATTCATACACTTGTATTGTTTCTTCAGTATATACTAACAACACCTCTGAAGAGCAAAGTAACCTTTTTCTCACAAGTTTCCAACACAATCGTGTTCCCATAAAAGTGATGGTTCTCCATCATTACTATTTTTCTTTATATTTCAGCACTACTATTGACAAAAACTACTATCATCAGACTAGATGCTTGCTAGCCACCTACATTCAGCTGACAAACTACACGTTTCTCTGACACAACTCTTTCCAAGATAAGGACACCAAGGTCAGAACCTTGGTAGAGAAGTTTCTAACCTCCCCCACTGGCTTATGCCTCCAGCTTGTTATCTCTACCTACTGGATTCCCTCTTTTCTTTGTTGGTTTTTTTTTTTTTTTTTAATACAAGAAGTTAGAAACCAGATTTCTGGAAGAATTTCACTTACTGCTTTTATTTGGGATGGCCCATTTAAATCAACTGCACTACCCTGTAGGATGCAATGGATGGCAGAGCAGCCATTTGTCCTCGGTCCTCCTAAGCAAGTCTTTGCACCACACCTCCAGCAAGTTTCCAACCAAATTCCGTATCTGTCATTCACAGCTGCCAGAAACGCCTCCTCAGGTTAACCACTCAGAAATTACTTTCCTGTTGCAAAAAGAGCTGGGTGCATGTTAAATGTAAAAGCAACTTTAAAAACCTGCAGCCAAGGTTACAGGGATAATACAAAGGTCAGGAAAAAAATGGGAGAAAGGAGGATATATAGGTGTCTAAGGTTAAAAACCCCTCAGTTTTAGACTGAGAAGGGCAGAGTATTGGTCTACATCTATGAAGTTAAGTAATCAACACTGAAAAGCCTGCAAACAATTTCACCAGCTACTGGTGTCTTTAAAAAAAGGAAGGGTAGAGTAATAAAAAGGCAGTAATTCTTCATGGATTGTAATGACAGACACCAATTACAAATTTGATAAAAATAAAATATAGAAAACACAGTCCAATTTTTTTTAAAACCAACTAAACAAACCAACACAACTAGCTCAAACTACCTACCTTAAACTTTTTCTTCCTCCTGTTTTAAAAAGAGACTTGTTTATCTCATGTTTCATTATTGATCTGGAAGAGGTAAACACTAAGGGGAAAACAGCAGAAAAAATTGTATTTAAATGTAAAGACAGCATATGAAAAAGGTTGGCAGTGTAGTTCATGAAAGACTGTGAAAACGTAAGGCTTTGTTCTTTCTCCTCCTACCCTCTATTATTCTGTGTGATATAATCACATTACATACAGTCATTAATCAAAAGCTTCTCAAAGCTTTTCACAAACATCTAGTTAGGCCTTAGAAAAGAAATAGTAATTTCCATCTTTGCAAACAAGACTTACAGACAGGGACACGATCCAAGACAATGCCATGTCTCAACCAGAACCTGCACACCTTCACTGTCATCACCGCTGTACTGCCCAGCACCCACCTGGGTGTCCTTTGGGTGTCTCTCCTGAGAGCTCTCAAAACATTTACTATACACATTTAAACATACACTTTAAAACTATTTACCAGACCAATCTAACTGCAGAAGAACTGTTGTTCAAATGGGCTGGAGGGTTTCCTTTGTACCACAACTGAAGCATATTACACAAAGCATTCTAATTACATCTAACAACAGTGCTACTAAAACAAGCTTCTCACCCCAGGAACACACATTAAGCTACGCAGAAACTAAACATGCTACAAAGCACAGGAGCTCCATTTGAAGAGAAAATTAAGACTTCAGCCCCTTCCTTTCCTTAAAAGTGTACACAATAAAAATATACTTGTACAATAAATATAAACCCACATTCCACTTCAGCAATATTCTTACTAATATTTGAGACCCTTAAATGTCACTTCTGACCATTATATGAACCATTCTAATCAATTAACACTACGTTAAATTAGTAACTAGGAACATCAAATCCATCTCCTGGCATGGGAAAACAGTAGGAGACAAGGCTGTATTTTGAAAACAAGGCACTTTGCTTTCTTCCTTAGACACACTATTGTCAGATCTGCGTATAACAAAGCGACCTTGGTTGCCACGTTGGGTGCTAAAGAGCAGGCATTTGAAAAAGAACCTACTCAGAGCTGAAAAGGAGAGGGGAAAAAAAACTAACCAAACCTCACTGTGCAAATCCAAGCCCCAGACAAACTTCTTTGTACTAAGTCAGTGTAGCTGGACATATTAATATCCCAAACCACTTGCTTTCAGGCAAGGATTTGCCCTTAGTAAGCTCAGTCTCACTTCTAAGGGCAGGCTGGGACAAGAGCCAAGCCAGCCTCAGACAGCACTCACACAATCCCGGCAGCTGATACGGGAAAGATGGGAGGGGGAGCTGTTGGGTGGTGGGATAAACACAGGCCCTTTTTTATAAGGTGCCTTTGGTCTCTCTCAATACGATGGTTTAATGAGAATTTGGGAAGTCATACTGCCTTGGAATGAACCAGCAGGTATAGACATCTCTCTCATCTGCACAAAGGTATAAAATGAAGAATTGTAGAGTAATGCTAATAAAAGTATCCAACCAACACTTTGAACCACTTATCATCCTTCCACCTTCATAAAGGTTCCTGAAGACACTCAGAAAGTAGTCTCTAATAAGGCTTGTTATAGACAAACTCTCCTTTTTACTGTTCTATCATGTTTTATAATTTTAAAAAGCCCACAAGCCCAAAAGTAATTTACCAGATATTAAACCTAAAATTAAAGGCAACACCTTTTCTTTATGCTGACCTGACAAAGAAGGTGAACAAACAACTAAAAAAAAAAAATTATAACATTCATTACACTGTATTCCAAGCTATTACTAAATAGCAGCTGAAGACCCAAGGAATACCTTTTATAAAGAATCAAAATGCAGTTCAGACAGAAGCCATAAGAAGCCCAAGGGTACAGGAAATGTTTATGAACATTGACATCTCAGAGCAAGCCTAAGCACCCAATCCTTACGCACTCCTCACTGCTCCCTATCTATTCCCGGCAGTCTCACAGTACCTGTAGAAAATGCAAACACTCTGTTGTGAGTTAGGTACTACACAAACCTCCTGCCTCCAGTTCCAGAAGAGGCAGCAGCTTTGAGAGCAAGCCGTCTGTTGGGAACAGCGTGGGGGGGAATCTACTGGAATCCTTCCATACCAACACAGAAGCCAGATAGCTGAATATAACCCCTCTGTCCCACACCATCCAAAAGTCACTTTAATCTCTTTAGCCTCATAACAAAAGAAAGCCCTGGATCCTCCTAAGCTGAGAGACAAAACTGAATTCCTAATGCAACAGTGCATTCAACATCAATGACTGAGCCTGTTTCATTGCCTTTTTTTTTTTAAACTGGAGAAGAATACATCATATTGAACAATCCAGTTCTGAGCATCTGCACCATCTTCAGAGTAACACTTACATGCATACTCTGGAAAATTGTCGGGGTTTTTTTAAAGATACTCATTTACAAATCACACTATTTCTATTTCACTATTCAGTATCAACCACAAGATCTGAATATCTAAGAAGCTGGACAAATAAACTTTAGCAATTTACTTTAGAAAAAGTAATTTTATGTTTTTTAAATGAATGAGTACTAAGGGAGACTAAGTCAAGTTCCACTTCATAATTACTCATTTCTATGAACATGTGTTGACATTTTTCAGCATATGGCCATTTTTTCTAAAGCACAATCCGAAGCTAAATTTCACATAAGTGACTTAAACTGTTTCCCAGCACTCCTGCTTTTTAGTCTTATCTCTACCAGACACAGGACTGTAAGATTTCCTGATAACCACCCACTTGGAATGAAGGGATAGAGAAACCAACACAAATTCAGACATATTATGCTGTTCTATCTTTCCAAATGAGTTCTACTGACTAGGCAATTTTTTTTTTAAGCACTAACAAGAAAGGAGGAAGATATATATTCAATGTTATACCACAACACTGCTATACCTCCTAGTCCCAGTCACACAAGGCCCCTACAAAAGGACTCCTTCCCTTATGAACACATACAAGCTGTTTTATCCTCATTACACCTTACTTCCCACGCAGGCCCCTTCTGAACAACCCTCCTCAAATGCATTTCAGAAATACTGCCAACTGTGCTTACTTCCAGTTTCAGTGTAGCTCTCATTTTAAACCATTTTTAATAAGCAATAGTCCAATAACTCACTATAATCAAATCTCTTCATCATAAGATAAAGCATGAGAATATCAAATGCAATACCATTCACAAAATTAATGAGAAAGGATGGCAATCCACAAGCATAAACAACCACAGGACATCCTTTCCATAAGGAAGCCAAGAGACAAACAAGTTACACAATGCATTTTACTGAAAGCAACATTGAGAGAAGGCACAATACAATAAATCTTTTATGGAGTATAGGAACTAAAACAAAATAACAAACAGGACTATAAAGAAAATAATGAATTCAGGATGCAGAAAATGTTGTTTTGAAACCAGTTACAATTTTGATACTTTTTATGTTACTTTTACTTGAATACATCCCTTCAAAAACACACTGTAATCAGCATAAAATAGGACAGCTTTCATGCAGATATACTGTGTCTATTATAACTGTTTTAAAATTAAGAACTTTTTTTTCACTTTAATTTCATAAGCCTTGTCAGCCAATAGAGAGCTGTCTTTCGAATTTTTCTGTATCAAAAAAATATACCAACTTATCCAAGTTCTCTGCTTTCTGGAAATAGTGACCAGAGACAGAAAAGAAATTGATGCAACAAAACCGCAAAAAAAATTTCAGATTGTTTTCATAAAAGGAGAAAAGGTAAAGAAGGCAGGCAGGCAAAGAGTTGCTCAGAACTGGGAAGCTTTTCTAAAAAATTTCCTAACACAGAAACCAATTAGGCTAAATTGTTATATATCTAGATTACTTTATTATTTTAAGATTATATGCAAAAGCAAGTTTCAACAACACGATTAACAGTGAAATTCTGAAATACTAAAATTTCACTACTCCACTGGAACCACCCAACACTGCACTGACTGACAGAAGATGCAGTGTCTCAGCCACACAACCTCAATCCTCCCTTCTGTCCACACCAAGTTAAACAACTTTGCTGCTCTGGGAAGCAGAAATAATCCAAAAAGTCAAAACCAAAAAAATCTGTGCAGATCTATGCGCTTCTATGATTGACGGTCTATGCCCATCTATTACTACTGCAAGAAAGGTAAGTAGAATGCTTCAGCAGAAAGAATTATGTAGCAACAGTGCAATTTTAGCCCTGGTTTACCTTTGGCTGAAACCAAAGCTACACAGGACCATCCCCAATTGCAGGGACTGGTGAGTTGACTTTTGAACAAGATGCACCTTTAAAGAACATCTGGAATAACTCAATTCTGTAACTTATCACAAAGATTAATTCTCATTTTCAATCCAGGTTTAAATTTAAATATTAAGACTCTTCATCAAATTTTAGCTGGTATTTTTTCCTCTGGAACCATGAGGTTTTTTGCTCATGGTTGCAGAGAGATGCATTTCCATGAGGGAAATCACAGGATAAGCTGAGCTGGAAGAGATCCACAAGGATCATCGAGCCCAACTCCTGGCCCCGCACAGGACATCCCATGAGTCACACGCTGTGCCTGAGAGCATTGACCAAACACTGCTTGAACTCTTGTCAGATTTAGTGCTGTGACCATTCCCTGGGGAGCCTGTTCCAGTGCTGAACCACCCTCTGGGTGAAGAACCTTTTCCTGATATCCAGCCTAAACCTCCCCTGACACAGCTTCAGGCCATTCCCTCAGGTCCTGTCACCAGTGGTCATCACACAGAAGGTATCAGTGTCTCCCCCTCCTCTTCCCCTCACAAAGGGAATCTGTATTAGACAACTGTAATAGGAAACAGGGTATTTTCTGAAAACATCATATTCTCAGACATCTCAAATCCTGCTGCATTCATGAAGAAAAAATTATTTGTCCTTCACTGTATTTTCTGCTCATAAAATGTAACTACCTCATACACTTATCACAAAACTTCAGGACTAAGAACACAGTGACTTTAATATTATTCCCTCTTGAGATAGCAAGCCAAACTCTGAATTGCAAAGCATCTAATACCTCTCAAATTCCTCTTAAATACAGTTGCCAAAACTTTCCAAATTTCCTGCTTACTCGGAACACTACCAATATTGTTAATCTTGTCCTCTTTTAGAAAGAAATCACCCACAAATTTCAAAACATTCTGGAAAAGGTATTAAGCATCCAAACGTGAAGAAACATCACACAACTTATTTTGTACGATTTCTATACTGAAAGACTAATTATTAATTTATTTTTCTTTTTGATAACAGACTCAGTATTGTTGTTTTTTTCCTTCAACTTTTTGTGGCTTAATCCTGGCATCAAAAAATTTCATCCAAAGGATGGCATTCATGCTGCCAATACACATACAGCTTTTGGCAGGCTACAGAGAAGTCAGTGCTTCTCACAGAGCAGCTCTGTGCTGTATAGAGGCTGATGCCAGTAAAATATTAGTCCAAACTGAAGTCTATTATATAAAATATATGCGAGCATCAGCATCCGTACTCCAAAAATTAATTTCTCTTGATGAGTAACAAAGTCTTTAAAGGCCTTATAAATAAATTAACAAATAAAGTACAGAGATTGTCTTTAAACTGGAAAAAAACACTGAATAGTAGAGAAAATTTTAAAAAGCACACACAGGAAAGCACAAGCGAAGACAGCCTAAAGACTCCAATGCAAGATATTACTCTCACATGCCTTTAAGTAATTACTGCTTTCAAAGCTCTTTGTCTGTCCTTTGACATTGGAAACAGACGAGGAATTGTATCTCAAGCAGAAAAATGGGTTCATATGAAGGATAAAAAGAACAGCACTGAAGGTCTGTACATTAATTGTTTTCACTTAAAAATGCACAGTAAGCAATAGAAGTTTTTCAGTTCAGCTCATCTTCTGCACAGTAACACACTAAGTAGCAGACTGTGGAAACACTAAACGAAACACAGTAAGAGATGCACCTCCTCTATTTCCCAACTCCTCAAAAGCTGATTCCCTGAAATCCAGTACTTTGACACAGCTGCAAGCTTAACTCATAGCTCAAGCTATTAGATAGACTTTACTCCTCGGATTTCTATGGGCAGATATCTTCAGGAACTAATGGACTTGTTCCATCAAACAGATTCATTAACCAGCCATAAGAGTAAATAACCTTTATAGGAACTGTATGCAGCAACTCTTCTGGACTATGAGGACCACAAGCACTCTGAAGCATGTGTATATATATATATATATATATAAAATTGGTTATGTACACCTATAACAATGTACTTGGTAATAATGTAGAAGCTGGTCTTAGTGGAATCATGTTGAACACATGAACCAAGTTCTAATGTCATTTTGCATTATTTTTTGTTCTTGTCACATTTTTCTAGAAACTGGCAAAAAACCCCAAACTCCCAAAAAAACCCAAACAAACAACAACAACAACCACTTTTAAAAAGCACATTCTCTTTGCTAAATGAGCTTTCATACCAGATTTTTATGCATGTGTAAGTTGACTGAATAAGGATTAAACTATTTGGTTCCAAAAGATCTTCTACCCCTGTTCTATCTTACAAAGTGGAAAAAAAAAAAATTACCATGCAAAACACTGGGCTGTGCTCCCCACAAAGAGAAGGCAGAGTTATAAACTAGAACAATAAATAAAAGCTGAAAGTATATGTTCAAGGTCACCACAGTTGTGCTACACATAAAACCAGCCTTCTGCTCATCCATGTAGACCTCTCATCAAGTCAAAATTTTCTAGTAAAAATATCTGTATTTCCACACAATATTTGCATGCAATTATTCCGTGGCATCAAGCAGACTTAAAAGGTTGTAACACTTTATGAGGTCATCTTTATGGTTATGGGTTTGGGTTTTTTTTAAATAGCAAAAAGCCATTTTTTTCACAGAAGGCAACAGTAACAGAACTCATTTTCGTTCATGTAATACTTCACAAGTCGTGTGTTTGGCATTTTGCAACACCACAGCCCAACCAGAAATTTACTTTTCTCAATTATCTAGAAGTCTTAGAGAAATAATTTTAAAGGCAAACAGACTAGGAATGTTCTGAGCATCTTCCCCTTACTATCTGAAGCGTAACATGGTACCATTCAAATAACTTCAAAATCCAGTGCAAATGATTATTTCACATTACTATACTGGCTCTCAAATCCTGCCTGCCAGATACCTCTCCACACAGTACATCTCTGACTGTCAGACAGCCACTGGAATACTGACAGGTCTAAAATACACCTGTGTATTTGCAGCATACCGATTTACCCAGCCAGCAAGGGGGCAAGCAAGAAAGTTCAGGGAAGGCAGCACCCTGGGAGACCTCCCCACCACCTGAGTGCAGAGAACAGGCACAAAGAGCTGTCCCACCTCTATCTAAGGACTATGTACACAGTAAAACTTAACTGAAGTCACACTTTTTATTCATTGGTTTAAAGTGTTCAAACAAAAGAACCCATTAAGAAAAGCTGAGATTTTTTTCTTGTTCCTTTCAAAAACGTCATTAAACAGCTCCTTATTACACAGCAACAATGAGGAACTGTTTACAAATCAAAAATGTACCTTTGTAAGCATAGCAAACAAGTCAGGGTGTGGTTGCCTTGAAGTTGGCAGGGAACGTGTGTCTGCCAAATATTTCCAGTTCTACCGTGCAGCAGCTTGGGTTTAAGGTAGCATAATGCAACAGGTTAAAACGCATTCAGAGTTATCTCACGCCATTGCCACAACTACAAGGTGTGCCTTTTGGCTCTTCTATTGGTAGTCTTTACTATTCACCTCGCTTTGCTTGCCTGGTCAAAGAAAAACATCCATCATTTCTTTACAATATGGTATGTAGTAAAGCACCCTGACTTCCTCAAAGAGAAGTCCAAGCATATAGGATTTGCTAAAGAGACAACAAGCACACAAAACCTATTAGATGCAATACATCTGGAAAGTTCAGCAGCAATACATGGAGTTTTAGGAGAATAACAAGATGCCTCATCGACGAGTCTTAAAGAAATCAAACCCTTCATAGGATGAGAGCAACAAATCACCTGCAGGTTACAACTGATCAACAGATATGAAATGGGAGAAAAGGAGAAGCAGTAAGCTTTTTTAAATGGTGACCCAGTAATTAGAAAATAAGGAAAGAGGATGATGCACTGATAACCTTCCACAAGGATATACACTTTTACCTATACTTATAAATATGGATTAAACTGATTAAGCTATAGAAACTTCCATAAACTCTGTAAAGCTAAAAAGTTTGATAGACAGTCAGAATAATCTTGTCTGAAAGTCACTATGGATAGCCACAGAAGGTTTAGACAGCAACTGGCTGATTGTGAAATAAAATGTTAGATGAAATCCATTGCCCGCAAATGCAACAGAATGGAACAATAACCTCAAGTGGTAACAACTGAGATAGGTCAGAAGGGAAAATAAAAATCATTGCCCCATACAACCTACCATAGCTCTTTTTTTGACTACTCTTTGTCAATCACATTGTTCAAAAGGACACAGGGACCAGTGAAAAAGTGACAAACTGACATAGCATGTCTTCCATACAAGAATTATCCATTATTATGGCCTCAGAGGCATTAAAAAGAGCTAAAATCAGTAACATAAGCAGGATATAGTTATCCATTGTATACAGGGATTGGTGAAATCTCAGCAAGATAACGAGACTTTTGGAATTTAAGAGCCATTTTCTCCCCTACAATATATAGTTGTTACCACAGCACAACATCAAAAATCAGCACTACAGCCTAATTGAAGAAGCAAATCCACAGAAGATCAGGCACTTTTTAACATAACACCCTAAATCTGTCATCTCCAATGCTGGCAGGCCTCAAGCTAGTAGAACACTGTAAAAACTGCTTGTAGCATCCTAGAGATGGCTTTTAACCACCTCTTATGATTTTCTTATATTATTTGAAAAAAATGGGAGGGGGGTGTTATATACACTCTGCAGTGTTCAAGGCTTAGATTTAAGTCCTCAAAACTGAGATGTGTAAAACAGTACTGATTAATATGTATCTAAGTCACTCTCAAAAGACGTAAAGAATTGTTGCTCTCTCATTTTTCAGCAGGAAAATGCAGCATTTCCTGAATGTCATATCAACCCAAAGTTTTCTAGACACCATTTGGAACAGAGAAGGGAGAATGTCACAAGGGTCACAAATAAGTCATCTGAAACTGCAGACTAGGAGAGTTGAACAAATTGCTTTGTTAAGGGGCCCCTAAAAACCTGAAATAAATCCCACACACTCCTGTATCATCAGAAGATTCATACCAGGTAGAAATATGCACATAATGGAAAAAATAAAGAAGTTTCTAAAATAAAGCCTGTGATAACAAAAGTTAAGAATTTTTTTTTATGTACTTCAAAGCTCCTATTCAATCTTTAAAAACATCTCTCATTTGTCAGCACATAACGTAAGATTATGCAATTGCATTATGGCAGTCCCCAAATATTATACGCTGAAAACACTGAAGCATTTACAGGCAATGCTTGCCAAACAGTCATTCCATCAAAACCACAACTCAACCACTACTCCAGCTAAACTTGTCTGAACCAGACTGAAATACAGATGTAAAGTATGTTCACACTAAATTGCAAAACAAATTCCAGGAAAACAAAAATAACACACCTGTTGGAATACATTCACAGAAGCAATGTGCCATGCAGAGAGCTGCCAGTGACACTCAGTGATAAAGATTTGAAAGAGAAAACCAGAAAAAAAAACCCAAAACCAAAACAAAACAAAAAAACCCAAACAAACAAACAAAAAACACCCCACAGTTTACAAAATGTATGTTTCATAACAGGAATATATAGAAAATTCATAATTACTTCATATCACTGACATGGTATAGGTGGGAACTGCACTGAAAAATGAAAGGAGTGACCCATTCCCCATAGCAGAGGTAAAAAAAAAGAAAAAAAGGAAACCAAGGGATCTTGGATATAGATTTCATGTACAGTTTAAAACATAACTAGATTATTCTCATCCAACAGCTGTGTATTGTGTTGTAGAAGAGACTTTTGTCTCATCCCAGTTTACAGTGTCCAAAAGAACCCACAACAGTCTCAATAAACATCCTCATTGCAGAAGGATATCAAAATCAAAAGAAATACGGAAGAATTGTTGTGGCTGTGAATTCTTAGACTGAGACAGCAGCTGCACTATAGTCACAAAGTTGCATTTGTTACAACCTGTGTTCTTTTTAGTTTACAGGTAAGTTATACCAGCTCTTTTAAAATGTATTTCCTAGCTTTGCTGGCCTTCGGAAAAGGCAATATATATAAGCATCCGGAAACACCTAAAGTTACAACACTACTTTTAGGATGTGACTTCATGAGCAAATTTTCAGTGCAGCTAATTGCCCCTCTCATCTTCTCATTTTTAGGTATGAGTGGAGGAGGACTGAGACAGCGATAGGACCCCATGGCCTGCGTAGCAGTGACATTACATGGAGGGGGCCAGAAGCAAAATCTAGCAGTAAGAGAGGCCAGTCATAATGGCCCTCCCCTCCCCAAACCCACACTCAAGTACATTTCAGTTTTCAGTGCTTTTATAAGCTTAGAGCTTTCAAATTAAAATTAAAAAAAAAAAAAAAAACCACAACAAAAAAACAACAACAACAACAACAAAAAAAACCAACAACAACAACAAAAAAACCACCAAAACCTTGCAGGTTCTAACCTGCAAGGAACAAACAGGACCTCAACTATTGTTAGCTTATCTAACTGTAACACTACACTATGTTTAAATCACCTTTGCTCTTTCCTCAAGTGCCTTTAAGAAACACTACAAAAATCTACCTACACACCTGCAAATTCCCCTTATTCCACTCATCTCATGCACAGACACTCTTCACATTTAAAAAGAAAAATGGAGCCAAATCCATGTTAGCATTGCACTGCAGAAATTACATTTCTTTGGTAGAAATACAAGAGCTTCAAAGTATAAACCCACTGTACTAAGCCAATTTTGCCACAGGACAATTCTTTCTGTCCATCAAAATCTAAGTTCCTACAACGTTTTTAAAAAGCCATTCTACTTCCATTAACAGTTAGAACAAAGAGCCAGAAACTGTTACAATGAATAGTCTAGAGCTGTGCAGCTAAAGAAGTTAAGACAAATTAACAGAAAAATCCAGATATAGTTTAACTACACACTGTGAAACAGACCTTCAAAAGAAACAGAAGGTTTCTTTCTCAGCCCACTTCTGTCCCATCTTCTTCACAATGTGAGCTTTCTACTGCATGCCAAAAAATATCAGGCAAAACTTTAATATCTGACAAGAAAAAAAGTTCTTTAAATTCAGATGAAACACATTTTAGAATATTTCAAACCTAAAGCAACTCCCTGAAGTTATTCCTGAGTAAGTCACAACCTCAATATATTAAACTTCATTTAAAACCTGCTTCCTTCAAGCTCCACTGTCATCACGGCACTTCAGTTCTTTTGTTACATTTTAAAATAAACAAGTGCCAAAACTTCATCTCCTTTCCCTCAACAGTGTTCTACCACCACATATTGGTATTGTGGAAAGCACTTCATGTATGCTGTTTTACAGGTTTAACTACTCCAAATGATGGTATTTTGCCTTATAATGAAACAGACTGAAGTTGACTGCTGTCTTTATCCTTCATAACTTCCTGTTTTTTCCACTTATGTAGCAGAAGTGGCATGTTCTGCATTACAGTAGTGAGATACCCACAAGTTTTATGCAAGATAAAGGAATTCTTACCCTGCTCATCAATTCCTTTAGAGAGCTGTTCTCAAAAACATGGTTTACAAAAATCTTCAGATTTTTATTCCTGTCAGAATCAACATCTGTTCAAGTCCAAAGAATAGTTTTCATGTAAATATATCAACAGTAGAAGATCTGATTTAATGGCAACAGCATTATGACAGAGATACATGCACCCTTTTCCCCCCCAAATAAGCATTCTAAACCTATTCTCTTCTTTTGCAAAACCCTCACCAAGCAAAATTTTAGTTACAGTTTCAGCCATATAAGCAATTCACAGAGCAAACCTATAAACTGAGTAAGACTACATGGCAAGTTCAATTATGGATGCGCCATATGCCTCCATCATCCTTTAGGTACACAAAAGAATCAATTTGTGCAATTTGTTCAAAACACAAAAAGCCCTTTTGGCAAGATCACCCTTCAGCTGAACCAACAGTCTGAACGCTCGCCTGCTGCGAACATCACTCGTTCACTCCACACAGAGCAGCAGCACCTTGAACAAGCACAGGAGTTACAGCTCTGCTACAGGAACAGAGCCATGAAGATATTGGTGAATTTGCCAGGTCTCTGTGTTTATTACAAGAAATAACCAGTGTTGGTGCACATTTTTTTTCCCTAATTAACCTTCCTCTGATACTTAAGGTGACCTTTATCAAAGTCCCTCAGCAGGGTAGAGCAGTAGGCCTGGGTGTACAGAGCTCATTCCAAGTTTTATAATCCAGTTCTCAATTTACCTCTTACTTTACACATAGCCAGAGCTGCAAATCAGTAAATTCTAAAAGTGAAATATTAATGTCCCAGTAATGGTATATATCAAGGAGATTCTTACATACACCTTCACTGAAAGTCATTATCACAATACAGTACAAAAAAAATAAAAACATTTATAACATTCATTATTAGCCCCAATACAAAAATATGGAAATCTGATTATGCCTTGAACACACATTCCAGTATCAGTTTTTACTTCTTTTTGTAGGTTGGAGTTAAGGATTATCTTTTAGGAGACATGGTGATCAATAGAGTCACACTAAAACGCAGTAGGAAAAGTCAGCACCATTTTTTCCTAGTAAAGACACTCAACCAGAATATAACCTGGTACAGGTTCAACAGCAGTACACCTCTCCTGTCCATTTTCTCTCCTCTTCCAGTGGTCATTAGCCAGTTGTTCAGCTAATTACTGTTTGATCTACTACTTAGTGTTGCTGCAATTCTGCAAAGTGGAATTTAGCTTTTAAGAACAGTCTCCATTTTATCTACCAAAACACATGAAAACAAAGACTAATCAAGCAAGTACTCTATCATTTATTCTCCCACCAGTGAAAAGGAAAGACTTCTCAAAAAGATGAAGTTTGTTAATTGAAGCAATTCTTAGACAACTTTTCAAAAGCATCAGCTGGGACGAAAAATGGATAAATTTAAAAAAATTAAATCAGCAATGGTGACTACCTGCCCATTGAGCATTCAGTTGCCTCTGCAGGAAAGTATTAATGCCCCATTCCTCCATGCTACACAAATTCTTCCATTTGCTCAAGTAAATTTAGATCAGTCTGATGAAGTCACAAGCAACCATGATTACAAATGTATGAACAAGTGTAGGAAACCTGGAACACAGGCATCCCTTATAATTTCACGCACGATGCAGAAGGAAGGCATCCAGTACAACCCAAGCGAGTGCAGTACTTCTCGTGAAGGTGTCACCATCTGGGAGCCCTTCCTGTCCAGGGACTGCCTGACAGCACTGCACCTGATGTCAGAGCAAGACACAGTGGATCTTCCACAAACACACTGCCATGGGAAGAGCAGCACCATCACTCTGTATGATTGCTATGATAGAAAAAGTCTTTTACCAGGCATTGCTCTTTTTTTTTCCTGTCAGCTTTTTGGGAAGGAGAGTAGTGTTTTATGAGGCTTTTTTTAAAGGCATGGAAATCAAAAACTAGAACATATTTATATGCACTAAGTTATTTCTTTGATTTCACCAGTTGGTAAGACAGAGACTAATAAAGAAAACAGGACTGCATTCACCTTGGCCACAGCTGCTTTAAAGCCGGTTGACCTTCCATAATTAAATTCACATTTGGTATATACTGAAAGCCAAGTACAACCAGCAAGGTCTTCAGAGTCAACCTTCTTAGGAAAAGCAAAAATGAGCCATTAGTTCTCATATTCTCAGGACATATTCTAAACGTTTATCTGGTGTAGATAACTGTCTTAAAAGAAAACAATTAACAAAAGCAGTTTTAGAAAAATTCACACACACACAGAGGCAAATCTCCCTCTCCAACTAAAGACTGCCTTAGGCTACTCAAAATTTCCAGCCACATTTCTGCCACTGAAAAAATAGACTTTTTAATGGAGGAAAAGAAAGCACTTAATAATGCACTTTATGGGAAAAGAAAAAAAAATAATTCAAGTTTACTATACCCCAATTTTCTTCAGCTTATCCATCCTACAAGTAATTCCACATACAGAGCAGTTCACACATAAAGGCAACTCAAGTCTGAAGTAAGAACAACTTTATTTCCCTTCCTCTTATTTTCATTCCCAATTCCTCAGCATTTCTATCTCAAGATTTGTATTTCCAGGCCACCAGACTTTCATCCAGAAACAATAACATCTCTACAGCTTCCCTACCATAATCTCCCTGCAAGCCACCTCTATTTCACGCAAGGCAGAGACTCCCCACCCTAAAATACAGCCCTGCTTTCTCCTAAAGCGTTCATGAATTACATATATACACCAAAAGTTAAGCTCCTACAAGTCTAGTAAGGTTTAGCTGACCTACAGCTAATACAAATAATATTTCAACCGTAAGGCTGAAAAGGTTGATAACCATGAACACTGTGGGTTTTTTTAGAAGTTGTTCTACAAAGAACAAGCTGCAGTTTAGCGAGCTCGTGCCTGTGACTACAGAAGGCGAGCTGCAGGTGCATTATGAAATAAATTCATCCTGCACAAGTGATTAAAAATATTAAACCTCCCTCATGTAAATAAAACTCTTAGAGGTAGAAAACTTGAGTTAGTTGAATTTCCATGTGACAACCCACATAATTTCATGGCAGATTAAATGAATCATTTAAATAATCCAAGAAGCACAAAGCCATTCAAATAGGCACTGTTTACATTTTTATCTCATCTGTGTCCACTGATCAAATTAACAGAAAAAGTAACACTGGCAAGATAACAAGAGTGTCTCAATTAGATATAATTATGCCTGATAAATCTTTTCCCATGAGATATATGGCAAGACAGCTGTGACAAGCACGGGCTATGAACTGATTTGTCCTTATGTCTTGAAACACTATGTGCTATCTTACAAATGAAGCAAGAGATCCAACTTGCTGAGAGCCCATGGCACAAGAGCTGCAGTTGCCAAAAAATAACGTGCACGTCCCAGCAAGTTTTAGTCTTCAGCAAAAATCAAAGTTATATGACTAAAAATATTACCATAGGAGAAGCCTGAACCTAAACCAAGAATTCAGTTTCTGGATAGCCTGGACTCTGCACCAAGAGAGCTCTATGGCAGCTTGCTTCTGCTCTGGCATCATCATGCAGCCTGTCAGACACCACAAGCAATATGATAAAAGATACAAGCAGGAAGGGCAAGGCGTCTTTTTTCACTGGTCCATGTGAAAGACTGATTTGCATTGGACAAAAATATCTTTACTGTCTTTTCTCTGTTCCCTACCACTACTTCATTTCCCTACTCGCTGTTACCGAGAATGCCCACTTTCATGTTTCTCCCATAAGTATTTATTCTGGCATGACTTTTACTGACTCAGACACATTAAAATATGGTGCAAAGCGCATCCCTGCATGCAGATCAAACAAACAGTAATTTGTAAACTGGAAGCTGACACCAAAAATAAGGCAGAAAGCTACTTTTTCACTCAAAGTCAGACAACCATCACAGTTTGCTTGATGCCTAGCTTGAAGAAATGCAATATAACATGCCACACAAGGCAAAATGCATCAGTAAGATAACTAAAATGATGTGCAACTACTACCAGTTCAATTTAGACAGGAAAAAAAGCTTCAAAGAGCAGAGAAATATATTGATTAAATACGCAGCTGCATGAAACAAGTTGGCTATGAATTAGAAAGTCTACTTCAAGCTAAACAATGAAAAAACCCTTTCTGAAAACAGTAATATAGTAAAACATTATTCAATCCAGGGTTCCTCATGCATCTAGAATAAAAATAGTCATTTCTAGAAATGTACCATCTCAAGCTGTAGATAAGAGCAAGTTAAAAATATCTGCCTTGAAGTGCTTGATGCTGCCCTGTCTAAACCTAGAAGTGACACTGGCTTTTACTCAGCACTAGTGAGATCCCAGCTCAATGAGCATTCCTAGTTTTAGCCTGCCCAGTGTAACAAAGATGGACTAGAGGAAGTTCAGCAGAGACCACCAAGCCATTTGGGGGCTGAAGCACAAGAGGAACAAGGACAGGCTGAGATACCTGTGCTTGTTACTCTGGAGAAGACTTGAAGGATGATCTTGCTTCTGCACCTACATAAAGGGAGATTACACCAAAGACTAAGTCACTAAACAGGGCAAGGAAGGACTCCTCCATTGCAGAATGTGTAAGAAGACACTTTTGTGGGTCATGAAACACTAAAAGAAACAGAAATATCCTTCCTCTTTCTAAACATTGTTGATAAACACCACTATTGGCGGG
>VZSR01000520.1:15653428-15668116 GCA_013398615.1 Brachypodius melanocephalos
GAAGTAATAAAAATAGAAACACTTAAATGGAACCTCTACTATAATAATTAGAAAATTTTAAAATCTGCCATAGCTCAAAATAAAAATAAATTACCTTAAGCCATGCCTTTAACAAATATTTTGCCAAAAACTCCCAACACTATCACAGCTGAATCGCTTCACCCTGAGCTTCTGGATACCATAGATTCAGAGAAATTCTGTAGCACCCAAAACACTACTTATGAACCTCAACATCTCCAATTCTGGAGAAAATTGACTCCAGATTCTATGTGAATTTTTTTTATTTTTTAAAAAAATACACTTTAGTCACAAGTCTAGAAGAGCATGCTTTCCCCTTTTGCAAAAAACAAAACAAAACAAAACAAACCTCAAAAGACTTTTAAAAAGCCCAATTCATGTCTTGAAACATAAATAGCAGCTCATAATAATATCAGGTCAAATACCAAGAACTTGGAACACGTGAATGTCTTCAGAAAGAGATTCAATTACCAAGCAATGTCTAATAAGACAGAACCAAACAGAACATTTATGATCCCATTAACATCTTTTCCTCTAATGGTCCTTTCTTTTCTTTAATGTTCTCCAGATAAAAAGATTTGTGGTTTCATATATATCAAAAAGATTAAAGAGAATTCAAGAAAGAATCTGCTTCACTAAGACCGAACTATTTTTTCCCTTTTATAAAATTAGAATTAGACTTTGGGTTTGGCATAACACTAAGAATGGATGATGAACAAAAAGATAAAAACAATGAAGATCAGTTTACTATGTCTGAAAGCATCCATTCATAACTTTAGACAACAATGGCTGCACAATGCATGCAAAGACCAACCCTTCCATAACCATTCAAACACTGAATAAAACCAGTTGTTAGGTACAAAAAAAAAGTTCACTTTTTCAAATATTTGTAGAGATAAAGTTGTCAGGAAGTTACAGGATATGAAATCCTGCTTTCAGAAGCATTTACAGCAAATTCTGCACTATCACATCACCAAATATGACAAATTTGATCCAAATGAGATTCATGCACATGCTCAAATTTTATCAAGTGTGGCAGAACACCATACCAAACAGGTATCAATGGTAGGAAAGTGCATTAGATCTAATTCAGTATAAAATCATAGCGGTCTAAATAATTATGTGTAATGCAAAATTAGTCACGCTGCTACCTGGTAAATATTTTGATGTTGATTTAATTAAAGCCAACAGAATAATTTAAGAGATTGATACTTTACATATGACCACTGTACTTTTGACCCAATACCGGAAGTCCTAAAGTCCTGCTTGTGGCATCACTGAACCAGTGCTCTAACTTTGTAACCTTAAGTTTGGACATACATTATTACATTCTCTTCACACCAATTTACATAGTTTTCTACACTATTGCTCTTTCCTCCTTTTACTAAGAAGAAACTCAAATGCATTGTGTGTTGCAGCACTTCTTAAACCCAGTGTTGATTGATGCTGAATGCCTGAAAAGGGGTCAGGCTGACAGATACTGTCACTTAAACTGCAGAATTGTTATGGCAGCCCCAAAAAAAGTTATCTAGAAGATCTATGAATCACTATCATCTAGTAGTAGGTCATGCAAATAGTGCAGGTGAAGAAACAAGTATTATCCTCGGCTCTAGAAGTAAAGAGGGATCAAAGATCTCATCTCGAGAGCAGTGGAATGGAAGGGAAGGGAAGCAGGAGCTCACTGAGCCCAGACTGCACATGGTACAGCAGCTGCTGAGATGTGAGAAAGAGGAGTCTGGCCCCGTTACTGCTCCCCACAGTGCCACTGTCCCAGAGAGCCAAAGTCAATATGCAGCTTATTCAAAGATCTCCCCTTCTGAGACAGCTAGAAGCACCCAGTTTTGCATCTCTACAACAGGAGAAATCTCAAATTGCAACCTATCTTCTAGTCAATCTCAAGTTGAAAAATAAATCCTTACAAATTCTGCTTTACCTGCAGCCTTACCGTCCAACAATCAAAAACATTACAAGTGCATAAGATTCACTCTTTGTAAGTCAGGATGTCCTTTTTGGATCCTGTCTAATACCACTTGTCCAGTGAGACCCAAAACCATGAACAGGTTCAAAATTAACCTGTTTAACTTCTGAAACAGAAAAGAAAAAAAAATTAAAGGAAAAAAAAGCTTAAATTTTGGTTAGACAAGCAAAAGCAAGAATAAAACTATCTTTCATACTCATCACACCACCTCTTTTCAACTAAGCCTTACAAGGCACTTGCCAGTAAGCACAGGCACTCAGAAGGAAACCAAAAGTGTCTGGTAAGAGTGAATTGGGAGGACAGTGGAAGGGCAGGAACCCGTTTGTGTTTGTTCTCCTCTGATGTTCACAGAATTTTGCAGCGTGAACCTTAAAACACTCATACATCTCTGTAGCACAATGAAAAGATTCTTCTTGAGGAAAGGTACTATGAAAAAGCTTTGGTAACCAGCATTTCACTTTTCAACAGTAACACTGGGGGGCAAAGGAGGTGATATTTCAAAACACTCCAGGGGTAAAAGGCATTTCACTGATACAAAGTTATTTCCTCTACCAAAAAACCCATAACAGCTGCTCACAGCAGTAGCACTAACCATACTGAGGGAAAGAAAGACATCTCATAAGGCATTTAGCTACAAAAAGTATTCAGCAACCTAAACATAGATACCACAACAGGCTCCCACTACATTTCATCTTCTGCATGTTTTCCAAAACGAAGACTTGACAGAAATCTATACAGAACAAGCAATTACATGAACTAACAAGGTCTTGGTACATTCAAATCACTCTCAGATTTGATATATACAAACACATACACTGCAGCTGAAGCTCCTCCCATGAAACTGCAATCACCACACAGCTCCTCTGGCAACTTAGAACATCCTCGTGTGTGTTACACACAGCTCTCACCACTGCTGGGCCACAATCTCACTCATTCATTAGTTTGCTTTTACAAGACCTGTTGGACACTTTTAGACACACAAAGGGCTAAACTAAAACTCAGCAAATTCAAAGTATTTAGAAAGCTGGGGAGAAGAAAGAAGCAGTAAGGAAAAAAACAAGCTAGAAGGACCACATGGAACATAACCACTTTAGCTGGCTTCCATAGCAAACCAAAAACTTTGAGGGCAACCTTGAACCTTGCCTCAAAGCTGTTAAGGGAAATGCAGAACACAGCAACTGCAGTCTCAGCAGTGACTGCCATGCAGCACAGACCCCTGAGCTAGTGCTGAGCTGAAGAACACTATCCATGCATTTGCCAGAACTAGACAAAAACTAAAATGGAAAAGCTACAAGTGACAATGCGAGGCATGTTGGCTGACTCTCACAGGTGCAGTGTCAGCAAAGACACTGCCTGAAGTACAGCCAGGCAGTACTCCACAAGCAACTTTTGAACACAATTCTTTCTGAAGATGTCTTGAGAGCCTACACCAGATATTAATCCAGATTTAAAAGCAACACTTTAAAATACATTTTAATGGCCTTAGATTTGACATTTGTATGCATTCTGTTTGATTCCTTTTGCAGTTTTATAGACCTTCTCATTCCCTACTGCTACAGGTCAAGATGCACAAGAGCTCACTAAAACAGAGTTATCTGGCAGGCAATTAAAATCCAAGGCAATCTATTCCAGTATTACTCTAATTTGCAGCATGCCAGGTACTATGCTCGTACCACTGATCTTCTGACCTTCAAGCTAAAACTGGACCAATGGCAGAAGCAGAAAGGCAACAGCCACACTAGCCCAATGCTGTCCCTAGGCTTGAAGAGGAAGGCTGTTAGCTCACATGCAATGCTACACCACTGCTATTTAATGCTATACACATGCAACTACAAACTCAGCAGAGTTACATTGTGCCATGTAGGAGAGCTAAAGCTTTAATAATAAATAAAATAAGTCCAGGGCACAGGTCTGAGCAATAATCCATAACTGTCATGGTTTTGTTCAAGCTTACTAAGGGGCCATTGACGTACATGAGATCCCACGAGGCCAGGGCCTCTTCCTAGCAAACAGCAGGAGTTTGAGCTGAGCAGAGCCACTCTTGGAAGCAAAAACCAGGGTTCAGACAAGCACAGATGTAGTCCCTGCCTTCCTCTGAGATGGCTCAAGAGTCTCCAGCACAGCTTTACAGCTAGTTATAAATAAATTTGTCCATAGTAGGATGAAATCTAAAGCCCAAGGCAGCTTTTGCTCTGAACACTACTACAGATTTCTCTTGTGTGTGTTAAAATACCTTGCTCAAGGGCACCTGCATTCCCCTACTTCAAAAAGTCAGAGAGGGAAACTAATGAACGAATACAAGGCACTGACATTACAGTAATGTCACATCAAAATACAATCTGATTAGCATCCATAAACAGAGTGCACACAATGCAGAGCAGCACCACTGTCATGCAACTATGCTGAACCACAGTAGTTATCTAGACGATTCTGTATTTTGCCTAAGATGTCCAGTTAGGGCTTTGGCCCTTTCCAGTCCATGAAAGCACAGACACAAATACAAAATACCTATATATTGTCAATATTATAATTATCCTGCTTGATTCATTTCCCTTTCTTTTTAATCAAGACAGGTAGAATAGTCTAAATGAGGAAGAAGATTGAGATATAAGGAAATCAAACTTCATCCCAAAAGTAATTGCTTCTGCCACTAGTAGAAACCATTTTCAGAACCTTCCCCACACCAATTCCTTCTTTCCTAGATGCAAAAGAGGAGCAGATCAGATGATAGTAACTTCACAAGAAGCAACAGCTTGCTCCTCACACATAATCATGAGACTGGACAAGTCATTTGTGTTCACAAGACAACCCAAGGCCCTGAGAAGAGAGCATGCTCAAATCTGTATATTGCTATTAAAACAGCCCTTCCCTTTGCAGCCAAGTCTCTGACCATCCAGTGTCTCAGAAGAGGTGACTGAGACCAGATGATCCACTCCCAAGGGACAGCTCCACGCTGTAAGCCCTTCTCAATTATCCTTCTTGTGGCGCAGTCAAGCAATTTTTTGGTACAACCATTCAGTGAGATAATGACAATAGCTCAACTGCAGAAGTAGTTTCATGAACACTGCATAGGTTCATCTTAATGACATTCAGCACTAATTAACATCATTATAAACTGAACAGCAGTGGCACTTCAATAGTATCCTAAGTCTCTGGTTCAAAATTTTGAGCGAAAAGATAATAAAACACGCTGACTTGCAACCCAGGGTGCCAGTATTCAAGCACCTAACCTGCTTCAAGCTGCAATGTATTTCAAGAGCTTTTGGCATCTCAGCTAAGTACTAAGGTGATAACAAAGAGAGGTTACAGCAAACAAGATAGCTACTGCTATTAGCATTTTTAAACCAACAGAACAGTCACTCAGCACTAATACTAGATTCAAAACAAAGAAACATCACCACCTTCACAAAAAATTTTTCTACCTGGCAGAACAGCTTTGAACACATGACAAAAGAGGTTTCTGTACATCCTTCATCAGCAACCGGAAAAGACTGTAATGCAGAAACCAACCACGATTTTGGGGTATTTTGCATTATACTACATACATCATTACTTCATTGTCATAAGTACTATTAAACACTAAGATTCTATTACTTTACTTGCAAACATGTAACACCCACATACTGCTGCAGAGCAGTTTTTATTGCAACCTGTAAAACGCCACTGAAATAGAAAGCACTGTTTCACAAGTCCTCTTCTTTCCCCGTGTAAAAATGTGAACATGAAAAACCACACAAGCAGGTATCATGTTTATACAATCCTTACATAACTTCTCTGTTACAAGGAATAAAGTTCTAATTTGTAGCTAAGTTTCAAGAAAGCATTAGTTTAGTTCTGTTTTCTGATAACACCTGGAGATAAAAGCTAAGCATTCTGAAGGAAAGCAAGATCCAAACTTAAGAAATTCATCAGAATTTTAGGCATTAAGCTTCATTTTTATCAAGCCGTGCTGATTCTTCTCTCACCTCCCTTCAAACAGATCTTCAACTCTTCTGTCACTTTTAAAGCTAGAAAATATGACATCTCTGGACCCTCTTTCACAATTTACAACACTTAGGAAAATGAGGGAGAAGAAGGGAGAGGCACAAACAGATTATATGATTCACTTGTTCATATAGTTTTAGCTACAGTATTTAAACACAAGTCAAAATTACTTTTTCAGTACTGTTCTCTACCAAAAAGCATTAGCCATGCTAACTATGGATGTTTCTGGATCAGTTTTATCCTCTCCAGCTTCCCTGATGTTCACAACACTACCTTCCAATATGTTCCAAACAATTAAGTGATCAAAGTATTACTTGACTTTAAATCTGTCCACTAACTCTACATTTCACCTATTACTTCAAGTTTGACCCTTCTTAATTCTAATTACTTCTTCCTTTTACTTGTAACTGAAAGATTAAATGAGGATTTTATCTAAGAATTCCTTCAACTGCTCCTTAATTTTCATACTTGTATCAGTTTGTGATGTCTGTCTGTTTGGCCCTAAGTCACTTAAAGCCCTGCTTCAAGAACATAAAGACCTCTAACACCTAAAGTTAGACTGCACCATAATCGGGAATATTTGATGACTACTATCAATTACTTTGTGGGGTTTTTTAGGCAAAGTGCAGGTTTACAAAAAATAAGGGAACAGTTAAACTCTGTTCCCTCACCCAGCACTTCAGACATTTTTTACCTCTGGGTACTCCGTGCTTCTACAAGAGGCAATGTTTACCTTGCCTATAATTATTTTTCATGTAGCCACCTCCACACAACTGCAATTAAATGAATTAAAATGACTGCTTTCCTCTGCCCCTCTTTTCAGAACCGATGCATTCCAAGTCTCAGTTAAAAAGCACATTCACAATATGTGCCTTCTTGCCCTTGGCAGGCATAAAGTTGTTGGCAGTTTGAGGCAAGTCATTACATTTAACATGCACAAACAAAAAGATACTTCAACAATGCAAGAATGGAAAACCTCAATTCAGTTGCTCAGGTATGTAAAGTACCAACTTACATACTAAAAAATTATATTTAATGATGGCAACAATCAGTAGATAATGACTAACTTCTGTTAAAATAACAATGATGAGCACCCTTTGCAACATTTAATTACTGCTTATTATCACACTTTTGTTTTACACAAGATGTCCTTTAAATTACCAACAAATTTGAAAGTCTTTACTGCATCAACACTACATATACAAGAGATTAAATCTAGAATACACAGTATATTATTGCATGTTCACACCCAATCCCAGAACTGTTGTTTGGAGACAGAATAATCTGTCCCTATTCTCAAATGTGATCTAGCATATTAACCTTAAAAATTTCCAGCTGAAAAGTAATATAGTACAGGATTAAAAAACAATCCTGATGATTTTAGCGCACAATAAAAAACCCTGGGAAGTTCTGCAGATCTTCTGGCTTTACTTAGGTAGGGAGGTAATTGTATAATAAGGCAAGAATTAACTTAAGGCTCTCAAATTATTCCACACTGCATCACACACAGTTCAAATAGCAGAGTGGAAGTGTCTGTGGCAGGTAGTTCTCCAGACTACCACAACCACTCATGTCACTGTACAGGCAAGTACTAAAAACCCACAGATGCTAATTTTCAAAAAAGCCTTTTCAATTTGAAATGGATGGCATGTTTTAAGATGATATTAGCATTTTCCTTTTGTTTATATTAACAGAGGCATCCTAGCCAAGATTCTCCTACCACCTCTGTATGGCAATGCAATAAACAGTACTAGATTTGGGAATTCACTGAGCTATGTCAAGTATGAGTCAATGACTATCCTGCTAGACAATGCATAAGTCGGCGGGGGGGAAGTTAAACAAAACTAGAACTGACTTTCTGTCAATACTTTCCTCTTCAAAGACAGCAAAAGAAGGGAAAGAGTCAAGGAAAAAAAAAAACATCCAAGGACAGGATAAACTATATTAACAGCTTTTACAGAAGTATCTCCTTTTCTTCTCACTTCTAAATGTTCTCTTCAGCAAAAGCTGTTGAAAAGCATCGTGTTTCGCTCTTTCTTCCAGCTGCTGTATGATCAATACAGTGCAGTCCATTGAACTATTTTATTCTGATTCATACAACAAGCTGTTAAATACATTTGGAAAGCAAATAATCAGAGCCAATATCACGTCATTCATGAAGATATATTTGATTTCAAGGCGTGAAAATGCTAAATCATAATTTTCTTCTGCACAATTATGCAGTTCTTCAGCGTGGACTGAAAGCATAAAATCCTATTTCAGCCCTTACAATTTGAAAGGAAAAATACTCCTAGAAATCTCAACTGTATCCAGCAAAAGGAGGGAAGACCCTGTAGGATTTATTTGTTGAGGTCTAGTATTGTTTTCTATTTGACACATACAAAAATATTCCAAAAATAGTATCAGACATTTTAGCTTTTAATTTTTCTTTTTTAAATAGATTGGTAATTCAGAAAGTGAAGAGGGAAGCCTTGTCTACAAAACCAAAAAGTGATCTTTAAGCAGTTCAGAGATCAGAAATGTAATGACTTTTACATAGCACTAACATGTTTAAGCCTGCAGTTGGAGTTTCATCACTCATTGTCTTCTTTAATTTTTAAACATGTAGACAAAGTTATATTACACTCAGAAACGCAAAAAAAGAGAAAAATAAAGTCTGATCTTTGCCACATTTTCTCCAGCAAGAGCAAATTTGTGCTGTGGCCCTGCCAAAAGGCAAACATTCAAGATGTGTATATTTCTGCTTACACGAGTCTCTTGAGGAAAAATAAATAAACACACACAACTCACTGTCCCCCTTTCGTGCCCATAGATAAAGGAAAGGGGGGTTCCTGTCGCAGGTTTGCAACCTGGGAGCCACCAGAGGTGGTGCTGCTACCCCTGCAAGAGACACGAAATGGGCTGGACACCATAGGAAAAGTATTTCACATTAGTTTTAAAAAAAGGCTTGCTATAAGGATGGTTTTGCTTTTTTGAAATTGTTTAAGCTGTACTTACAATAGCACTTCCAAGAGCAGTGCCCTTTGAGGAGCCCTCCAGCTATCACCAGCCAGCAGAGCCCACGAAGCTTAAACTCAGGAGTCCAACCTCTGCTGCACCACACCGCTCCCCGTGGCTCATGGCTTTGTCCTGTCAAGCTCTAAGTCTTCAATGCTGGACATTCACCAGTCACTCTGGGGTGGTCTGTTAAATACTTTGTCACTCTCAGAATTATTTATTTTAATTTCTATAGGTTTTCTGGTGTGCATAAACCAGAATTCTCCTAGAGGAAACTAGAGTTAAAAATCCCTGCCCAGAAGTTTGCCAAGTGTGACCCAGCCATTAATGGTCACAGAGATCCAAACCAATAAACCACATCTGTGTTGGCAACATCCAATTCAGGAGACCAAACTAAACTCTGTCTGAAGTAAAATTATTCAAATGCAGAAAGTTTTGATGTGGGAGATTTGATGCCCCCACCTTCAGCCAGAGACCCATGTCTACTCTGACAAATTATTCGCTATAGACAAGACCAAGTGACAAAACCATGCATATAAACAGCAATTTTGAAATCAAAAGGAAAAGATTTGATTTCTGAAACAAAAAGAAAGATAACAAAAAAGCTAAAAACCAGGAAATAACCTCTCCCATAAACACCAATCATCATAGATCTGCATCAAATACTTCCAATGACAGTGTGAATTCATTTTGAGTAAGTAAGACCAGTACCTTATAATAAAAACAACACAAAAATAGAATTGCAATCATTCGAAAAAGTTCCAAGGACAATGTAAAAATGTTCTTGGGGCTAAGCTGTGGTGCTTAGTTGCTGGCTGGGGTTAACCCACAACAGCAACCTTTGGTCAAATATACAAATGCATGTATTAATGTTTGTAAGTCTTTAGAGAGAGCTGTCTGTATGACCGCCAACAAGAAAACCCAAGATATGTATCAAAGCTGCTGACATGAAGAACTGGCATACAGAAAGTTCTGCCACCACAGCAATTGTTTCACAGATATTATCTGCCACTCTTAAAAAAAGTTCTGTATTAATCCTATTTCACATCACATCAGCATACAATAAGCCTGTCATTATTTATTCAAAAGTCAAAAGACAAATGATTTAGCTGATGGTGCTGTAAAATGCATCATGACTCGAGAAACTCAGAGAAAAGAGCCATGCTACAAAAGCAGCCCTGGGCACATCCTGGAACCCCACCATCCACTGCACAGAGAAGACAGCAAGGCAGGCTACAGAGCAAAGGAAAAAGCATGACAATTTACCCCACCCAGAAAAGTAAACCTTAAAATCCATAAAATAATCCAGCCAAGTACATTAAACATAACTAAGTCTCATAGGCAGACCCAAAAGGCAACTTTTCTCCAAGTTATGCTCAACTTCTGACCCATACCTCCTAGCAGCCTGGAAGAAGAACCTGTTTCCTGATGATTTTGGCTAGTTCAGGTTTTTTAATCCACTGTAGCATCACCAGTTAGGAAAAATAGGATATATTTTATGATTAACTGAAGAAGCTTTCACTAAATTAGAAGTCCCTGTTAAAGCACAAGTTCAAAGTCAACACATCTCACAGCTGCAGTAATAAAGTAACAACCAGTCTCTCTGAGGTTTATGTGAGTATTCTGAGATACACATCCTGTTACCTCAAAAGGCAAATAAAATTTAAACACCCCCAAAATCTATTTCAGCAAGGAAGGTAAACCATACGGATTAATGAAGAACAATCCAACTTTAAACCAACTATATGATACATGTCAGTAGCTTGGTGTTCAAAAATCATTCCACCAATCTCTACAATCCAGTTGAAGAAAGCATTCTTCCCATTCTACAGAGCCTAAGACCAAAAGTAAAAGAGTATTAAAACATCAACAAAAAATTCAAAGTGCCTCTCGGGCCTAGGCATGAACCACTAGTCCCAGTAACAACCCTTCCTTGTCTATGATACACTTTTAGAAAAGCGGTTCTACACAGCCATGCATTTTTCAGGAACTTGATCTCTCTTGAAAAGAGACATCCATCCACTATGCAGGGAACAAGAGCTATGACTACTGCACTGCAGCATCCAGCACGAGCTGGAGTAGTACAAGACAGCTTTGCAGGACTCCACAGAACTCACAGACTCAGACTCTCAAAAAAACCATAACAAATCCTTGGGTAGCAATCATACAATTCAACAGCTATCAAGATTATGAAAAGAGTTCTGTCTCTCCATTCAAAAGAAGTGCTCTTTAAAACATGCTTCCATAAAGAAAACAAAGACTTGTAAATGCCTAGCCCCACTTAACTTAAAAGACATGTGGCAGACTCTAAATCAAATAACTCACCCAGTAAACTGGTGCCACAGAATTCAATATTAAAGAGACTGAGACAATGACATAATTTAGCTTCACGTATGCAAAAAAAGACATCTAAAACCATTTCATCTGCTGATTCATATTCAAAAATACAGCTAAGAAAACCAAACAGTTCCAGACTCTGCAACTCATAACGGGTTTCCCAAAGTTCAGAGGGCAAAACTACTACCAAAGCTAACACCAAAACTGCTACAGACTGTGTTAGTCTTGTGCTGCCAGCGGCATAAGAATGAAAATTCAAAAATTACTGTTATTCAGCCTCACCAATGCCCATAATCTGCAGGTTTACAATCGAGCCTTAGGTTCACCATTGCTGGTAAGGCTGCACCCTCAAAAAACATTAACAGCCTTTAATTAGAGAAAATCTCAAGTCTCATAGAGACATCAAATCCCACTCTATAAACCTCCAGCTTGAGAGTCCTCATTCAAATATTATACTGAACTCTTGTGAAATATAAAGCTTAAGACTATTTTAAAAGTGCAATTTAGAGAGATATACTTGAAATCAAGTCACTGAAGTCAAATCTCCCTGGAAACATAAAATACAGAACAGTGCAACTCTTTTTCACTCACAGAAATATACTGAACATATGATTAATTTTACATGTCAAATCAACAAAATCCTCACCTAGCAGTTCTTAAAATTATGTATTTAAACTGATAAAAGAAATAACTGCACTTACTACTGCTGTATTCATGTCGTAAGTTATTAACAAATGACTTTTGAATGAATGAATAAAATAAAAATCTAAAATACAGATAAAGAAGTAAACAGAGCAAAGATATATTAAAAAAGACAATTAAATCATGTCTTATTGACTTCTTAAATATTTAAATTAAAGAGCTGGGGAGAAATAAAAGGTATCTGCCTGAAGCCAAGAAAGCCAAGGAAATAACAGATCTAAACTGTTTGCCAAAAAGACAACACTTAGGGTCAATGAGAATAAATTTCAACCTCTGAAAACGTCAGCATTAGTGAAACCAACTTGTGTGACCGAAATTTTGATGAAGGCAGAAGCTCTGCTTCTTTACCCCAGTAGGGCATCCAGGATTTCTAACCAGAAGCTGTAAGAACTCAATAGCTTGCAGCAAACCCCTTACTGAAGGGATTAAACTACTGATATGGAGAAAACTGTTTCTTTTTCTTCTCTACAATAGATATGCTATAGGACAAAACACAGGAACAGAGAAGAAATTCAACTGGGCCTCAATCCATTTTCTTACTAGCCTACCTCACATTTTCCCAATATACTTCTAAAATTATCCTCATGACCTTACTGAAATTCAAAATAATCAGGTGGAATATTTTATGTTCCTAAGTTTTGTTCTCCTACCTTAGAAATAAAAAATGCCTCCACAACAGCAAAACTAATAGTTCTGAAACAGACATTTTAAAGCATCTATTTGAGACAGATTTATAAAACTGTGAAGATAATGAGAGTTGCACATGAACAAAATGCTCCGAAATACTTCTAAGCATGATGGAAAAAAAAATAACTCCTTGAAAAGCTGCAAAAGGGTGAAGAGGCCACATTTAGACATAGGTTTTAAAACAACAGCTATCCAAAAGTTAATCCCAAACCTTAAAATAACATTTCAGATAAACATGAGAGGGGAAAAAAAAACCTCTTCAAGCACAGAACCAATGATGCACGACTGAAATTACAATAATACCTTTTATTATAGGAAAAACAGATCAGGAATTGCATGTCCCCATATTAAGTCTTCACTCGTGGCTGCAGCTCCACCCTTTCACAGGTATGTGTCAGTGCCTGCCTCTACACCTGCTAGCCTTTTTCATCAAGCAAATTTTTGCAGCCCTACAATAGTCAGAGCTGACATTCATTTTGCTTCTGACTTCATGATCTAAGAGGTTTTACGAACCACAACTGAGAGCTAAGTATGCCTATCCCAAATAGCAATGATGAAACTAAGCATTTTATTAGCATCAGTAATACCTTCTCAATGCAATGTTGAGCAACTAAGTGCACATCCTTTAATCAACTGGCCATAAATAAACACTTAAAATGGCGAAAAAAATCTTCCGTCCCTAGCTTCCTATCACCGAAATGAGACACAGTATACACACAAAACATTCAATCAAGAAAATTCTGTTTTTAGCTTTACCTAAATAGAATCTATGGGATTGTTTTTTTGAAACCAAGAAAAAATTACCTTGAGGTTCCCACACTGTTTCTGCATTAGCAACTGGTACGGCATCTGATGGCCTAAGGCATAAAAGCCTTGACATTGAAACACAACTTGGAGATCTCCACAATTACAATTGCCACAAACTTTTACCTTAATACTTTAGCATGTCTCTCCCACCACTTCAGCTGAAGTGGAATGGAGTCTAGCCCAAAAATACATTCCAAACAAATAACAACCAAACTCTCCACCTGAGAGAACACAGATACTCACTACCCAGTTGCAGCAAAAACTCTTTTTTTCCCTTTTACAAAACTGGTTTATGCCTTAATTTAGAGGAAACGAGTGCTTAATTCCCGTAGTTAGAAAAAGAAATAAAAATCATCAATCAAAATCCCATCATGAAAGGGCTGCTTTCTAAAGAAAACACCAATCTTGGTTCATCCATACAGATCTGGAACCTAATGAAATCCGACACCTTTACTCTGAAGACAAATTTGCATTGTATTATCAATTAGGGCTCCGTGCTCACAGATGCAGTTCATTCAGCATGCAGTAACGGGTTCATTAAAGCAGCATCACTCAAATTTTTTAAAACAATTTTGCAGGCAAAATTTTTAAACACGATTTGGTAAGCAGCATTATCCAAAAAATGCCTCTGTTTTATTCTAGGGGCTAAAACGTGCCTCCTCAATCTAAAACATACAGATGTAGTGGCCAAGGTTATACAAGGAGATCTTCATTAAGTTGAGCAATTCCCATTTTGTGTCGCTCCTTTACCAGACATGAATGAGTGCATTCCTCATTACACGAACTGAAGCTGCATCACAGCTATCCAGTACAAATAACACAGCTATTTTTTTAAAATAGCATGACATACAGTTAACACCGGGACTTCATGCAATATAAAACAGGGGAAGAGCAAACAAACCCGGCTTAAGAAGGTAATCGCCTTCTCATCTACCTTTCTTTGCTTCTCCACCTCCTCCTTCCCCTTAAGATTCAATTTAAGGCATTCTGTTTTCCCACTTTTCCAGGCTCCCAGTGAAGAAATCAACCATCCGCAAACATTTTGTTCCTCCACCCCGCCTCCTCGTGAGCAGAGCATTCAGAACATCCCCACCGGCACTGCCCCCAAATCACCTAATTGTTATCACTACTGCGGTCTCAGCACCGGCTGGAACAAAACCAGTCCGACTACACCCTCG
>VZSR01000520.1:15668366-15730384 GCA_013398615.1 Brachypodius melanocephalos
CTCGCTGCACAGGGACCCGCGCCCGACCCGCCCCGGGGCTGCCGGCACGGCGGGCTCCCACCGCCCCGGGGGCGCTCAGGGCGGGCGCCCCCCGCCTGGCTCTGGGCGCAGCGGCGGTAGGCAGCTCAGAAGGCCACTTTCACCCGGACCCCGCTGCCCTCGCCTCCGTCAGCCCCTGTCGGGCTGGGGGCCGCTACCCTTCCCCCGCACGCACACCCACCAACCCGCACACTCCTTCGGCCAGCGGCTCGGCGGCTCCCCACGGCAGGCTCCGCGGCAGGAAGGAGGAGGCGCGGCGCGCAGCCCGCCCCGGCTCGGCGCTCCCGCTCGCAACTCACCCAACAAAGTTGCTGCGGCGGCTGCCGGCGGCTCCGCTCCGCTCGCTGGGCTGGGCTGAGCGCGGCGCTCCCCGCCCGCGCAGCCCGGGATGAGCTCACCCCGCGCCCGCCCCGCTGCGCTCCGCCCGCCGCCGCTCTCGCGAGAGGGGCCGCCCCGCAGCCCGCCCGCGCTCCGGCGGCGTTCCCATGGCAACAGCCAAGCGCCGGGCCCTGCGGGCGGCTCAGGCCCGCGCCGGGCTCCCCGCGTTTTGATTGACTTCTTACCGTTTTGGTATTTACATCACTTTCCAGCCTCCTGGAGACCTGTAGGGAGAAGGTCATTGTAGTTGCTAACACAAAGTCAGAACCTACCTGGACCACACGAATAGCATATCCCGAGTTCTTTTGCTGCCGGTCAAATTAAAATGGATTCTCCCTTAGATATCCATCAGAGATAACAAATTAAAGATGCGGGAAGACACATCTAAAAAAATAGCATATGTCAACATCACCCCTTGTTCTGCAGAAACACTGCTCTGTTTTCAAATGGCCAGAATTTCGAAAACAAGCTGTGGGTAACACATTCTGGATACTCTTACCGTCCTTGGCTTGGCAGAACGTTAACAATCTCAGCTAAACCACTTGAAGTGAAGCTTCCCTGAAATTAGGACACTGTGATTCGGACTGGCGCCGTTCCAGCAGTGTGCAGCATGGTGATACTGGAGCAAGCGAGCTGTGGTGAGCAGCTGCTCTGCCGCAGAGAGGCTCGCTTCACACCCCAGCCGCTTTCCAGGAATGTCCGGACAGCAAAGACCAACAAAACTTACATACCGATCTGTGTGGCTTGATACCTTTTGAAGGTGTTCCTAATGGATCTGCTGATGTTTAAATGTACTGATGTTTAACTGTCACTGTGTTTGGTACTGTAAAAATATCTGGTTTTCCAGAGAGCAATCACTCTTTTACAGATTCCCAACTTGAAGTCGTGACTCCTGCAGGTGTTATGGAGTCAGAAAAAACCATCATGATCTCATCTTCCTGAGAAGAAGAGGAAACATTATGAATGGACAGAGAACTGATCCCAGTGCTGCTCTGGCATGGAACAAAAAGTAGAATGGACAAGCTGGGAAAAAAAAAAAAAAAAAAAAAAAAAAAAAAAAAAAAAAAAAAAAAAAAAAAAAAAAAAAAAAAAAAAACCACCAGGAACATTTTCAGCATTTAAATATGTTTATCTTATATCACCCATCTGAAGTGATTTTTTACTTTAAAAGAATGTACTTAAATGAAAACTTTTTTTATTGGCAGCTGGAGCCCCTGTCCTATAAAGGGAAGTCCAAAGAGGCCTCAGGTTCATACACACAACAGCACTGGATGTGACTGCAGCATTAGGAACTGTGGTGTGCAATTACTGAATTTGCCTTCCTCAGAGGAATTTAGATAGTGAGGCTCTGGCTTGCAAGTTCTTTAATGAGGTTAATGAGGCTAGCACATTCTCAAACGGTTTGTATGATCTTCCTTTGCACACTGCTGCTGTGTCAGATCTTCAGATGAGGAAGACGTTCAGATGGGGCACACAGGGAGGGAGAGGCTCTGACACCAAGCACCAGCCCAGCCTATGTGCTATCTGCACACACCCTTGCCTGCAGTCCAGCCAGAAGCTGGCACCTGCTCCTGGCCCTCTGCAGTTTCTCCCTGAATCCCAGGCCTGAGAGGCTGACATCTGGTACTGCAGGGGTCCTGTGTAAGGGCTGCTGGTGGGAGATGCTGTTCTCACCACATTCTGTTGCATGATTATCTCCATCTAGAGCTGTGATTAGGGGAGCAGCAGCACTCAAGAACAACACATGTTCTCACAGATGTCAGAATATCCAGAACTCATTTATTTTCTTTTTGTGGACGTACAAACTTTTCTGTGTCTTTATAATAAGCAGTTATTGATTATGCTTAAGGCAGGGAGAGAAGAATTTGGAGTTTACCCCCGGCCTATGCAAGAAAGTCATCAGAAGAGCTGATCTAAAATAAGATGGATAGCAGGGGCTTTACTCCAAAATAATTATCTTGCCTCAATAATGCACACCTAATTCCAGAACAAAAGAACTCTCTTCTCTTTCATAGAGCACTGACACCAGTCTGTTTGACTAGCTGTTACAGAATGAAGGATGCACAGCTGGTTTCCCTGTCTAGAGACAAGCCTCAAAAGCTCCAATGATTTTGGATGCCAACCCTTCTTCTGCCACTGACTTGCTGTGTTGCCATAGGCAAGTCACTTAATTTCTATTTTAGTATTGTCCTTTAAACAAAAAGGGAAAATGATACAGTTATTTACCTCAGAAGAGCAAGGTGAGTGTAAATTAATTAATATTTATGTTGCTCTCTGAAGATTTGGCTTTATGAGAGGGTAAATAGTAAGACTGTTTCTAAGTAGAGCTGGCTGGAGCTATTGGAAGCACAGGGAAAATCTGACTAAGAACCTGAACCACCCTGAAACTGAGTGTATAATTTATTCATTAGGAACAATGAACATGTGAAAGTTTGTATCCAGCACACCCTTCCAAGAAGCATTACATTTTGGATATACAACTCCCCAGAAAAATACATGAAGCAATTCACATAGCAATGATTTGATCCAAGAGCCCAAGATCAGAGCATTCCAGGACATTCATATTCTCAAGAAGTCTCTATATTTGGGGAAGGCTTTAGGTTCTTGCAGTGTTTTCTAGCATTATTGCCCTGGGGATCAGAGGACTGTCTTTCATATGGATCATTTCAGTGATCCAGTTTATAGCACATAAATGCTTATACTGCCATAAGGAAAGGCCAGTTTTGCTTGGGGCACTGGAACAGGGACAAGAGGCAACTCCTTTAGCCAGCATGGGCAGGAAAGGCATCATCTTGTGGATTATAACTTCTGTGTTCTTTTCTCTTTTTTTCACTCATCAATAGGCCTTTTCTGACATCAAGTAGATATAAACACTTCCTGACTTCACCAGTTATTATTCTAGGCAACTCATACAGTCATTTGAACTCTCTAAGGGACTTCAGAGGCATTTTAAAGCAGTGCTCTCTGCAGCTTATAAGAATTCATCCTGAAGTAAATCTATTCCATTTAATTGGCATGGGTAATTACTAATAGGGCATAAAAGTATTTGAAGTCATTAAAACTCGATGTGAGAAATACACATTACCTAGAAGTGGGAAAAATGTATTTTTTATAAATACAAGGAAATGTTTCAGACTTTGGTATATTTAACATAGAAATATCGAAGGATTTCTCTCAAAAAGGATTTGAAAAGAAAGCATGCAGGAACATTTGCAACAAAGCAGCACAATGGAGCAAACTATGCAGGTGAGCCTGAAGGCTGGTGCTAAGGGATTGTCAAGTAGGAAATACAAAATGAAATGATCAGTGTCAAGTCTGACAGGCCAGAATTGTGACCTCTCAGCTGTAGGCTCGCAAAGGCACCCAGCCACATTGCAGATTCCTCCTGCCAAGCCTGTCTGTCCTGCTTTACAGTCAGCAGCCTCTTTCCCACAATTTGCAAGGAACTGCGTTATTCTTATGCATTTCTATGGTCTGCCAAACCACTGGAATAGAGCAAAAAGCCCAGAAACTGTACTAATGGGAGCCACTTAGGACCTAGACAGCTGAAGATTCCTCAGAAAAGAATTGCAAAACACACATTCAGAACATGTCTCAAGTCTGCACTTACAGAGGCATGGATATAGCCATTAACTTCATGATTCAAGAAGGCTTTTCAATAATAAAGACACAGTTAATAACCTTGGCTGAAAGATTTTTTGTAAAAAAAAAACCAAAACACTTTTTTTTGGATGCACATCAGAATACTTGAAAGTATTATTTTGATCTCACCTTTTGGTTTTAATTTAGTACCTGGAGCAAGAACACGGCTGGTTAGAACAATGTACAGTAATTCAGCATAATGTGTCAAGTAGTCATAGTACTACAGACTTAGGAGAAAGTGCAAAAAAAGAGAAGGAAAATTAGAAATTTTCCTTGCCTGACAAGAAGGGATGCTTCTGGAGAGAGGGTTCTTTGTTTCAAATTTGGAAGTGATGTGATACAACGTCAGCCATTAAACCATATAATTCAAGTATTTAAAAACAACATAAGCAGAATTTCACTGCTTTACTTAATAAAAAACTCCCTTCTCATGCATTAAAAGATTAGGGATGAAAATTCAAATACTCAAAAGTAATAAATCCCAAATACCATCTGCTTATATGTTTATTTCAAATTTCTTGGGCATAGACACTGTATAATATGAATTACAATTACAGGATTGTATAACTTTCTCCCCAGTTTCTCTGAAGCCTGGAAAATCAGAGCACAGCCCCACACCTTCCTTTCTGCAAACTCGTGTTTTCTAGCCCTGAAGACAGATGGATGTGTTGCCAGCTAGGTTGATCTGGAGTGTTCATCAGAACAGAATGTTTCACAAACAGCAGGAAATGCATTTTTACCCTTTTCCTGTAAGGCGATATTGTTATCCCCATTTTATAGATCAAATAGCTAGCACCTGGCTTTCCAATGTGCTTAGGAAGGGATAGCTCTTCTTTTCCAGAAGCACATCACCCCAGGAATTCACTTGTAGTTGTGAATACTTCTGCAAATCGAGCCCCAAGCTCCCTGGAGTAAGGCTTAAACGACACAAGATGGCATACACAGGCACTCCTAATGGAAGGACTAGATCTGTTTACTCCACACTCTGCTTCTGCTTCCTCTTGGTTGCCTGTCCCTGCCCCTGCACTGCCCCAACCTTTGTGCTGCGCAGATGCTCATGTGACTCTACGGCCAACTAACTCAGAGACCTGCTCCAACTAGAAACTAACCCAGCAGGAAAAATAACCACCAGCGTTCAGACAGATCAGTTTCCTGATCCAGTTTACATTGTGACCTCATAAATGTTTGATACAAGATGGGAAAATATACAGGAACAGAAACAAACAGCCGAGAGGGCAGGTAGGTAGGATTCCTTCACTCAATGGCAGTGTCAGATTGCTCTGGGTAGAAGCATTTACTGAATCTCAGAATTAAGGGCACAAACACATCCGTGTCGTTCAAGGACTAGAATGGAAAGGAAAAGACACCACTGCAAGAGAGTGTGGTAGTGGTGGAAAGGACACAACTGCAGTTCAGCTGCCCTTTTACCTTGAGACTACTGAACTCTTTCTTTTTTGATTGCCTGTCTCCCTTGAGTCTTCCTTTTCGGTGGGACTGTGAGGCTCACACGCTGAGTTCAGATGTAATATTTAAATTGGCATCTCTTCATCACTTTTCTGAGCATTTTGTAGAGAAGAAGGTCCATTTTATTCTGCAAATGAGTGTAATATTTAAGACAAGTGAGCTGGAAAGAGGAAATGTGGTTTGATTCTTGCCCCAGGGGTTGTTTCTATGTTTTTTGAAGAACACATTCTGGATGACATTCATGTAAAGTCCAAAGTGTCTCAGTCCTGACTTTCATGCTCTGGCACCAGAAATTTTCCTTTCCTTTCTGGGAAATGGCAAAATTTCAGCAGTAGCCATGGAGAACATCCCCACCAGGAACAGCTCACAATAGCACACTTACAGCATGTGCCTAGGAAATGGAACATGTAATTGGAGATTGATATGGACCAGAGAGAAACATAACCCAAGTGCTCTGTATTCAAGGAAAGTTTAGTCCAGGCAGAAAAGAGCAGCATCCCTTCTGTTGGCAACATCTCAAAATGAAAGAGTGTCCTCTCATTTCTACTTGTAACAAGTATTTCTGTCCAGCAAAGGGCTCTGGGCTGTTCATGCTAAGGAATGGAGATATTTCCTAGTTTTATCTTGGATGTTAACAGTAGATTCAATTAAAAGCAGAGGAAAACAAAACCCAGTATCCTTAGAAATTTCCAGAAAGTTTGAGCAGCATTCTTAAACAAACCTGAATGATTCACTCTGAAGAAAATATAAAATAAAAAGCCCTCAGATACATTTCATTTTTGTGTTTCCATAATTCAAGGTGACTATTTTTTAAAGTATTTTATATGCAATTAGTCTGGAATATGGTTTTCTAGCTCTCGGTTTTCTGAGCAAAATATAGAATGACACAGTTATTAACCTTTGGGAAACCTCTCCTACACACAACAGAATTAAATTCTAAAGAAAACTGAATAGCATTGGGAGAAATTCCAAATGACTTACCACTCATTCGTTTGATGGATAGTTGGGCTAGCTATCGCTTTTTACAGAGCTGCCAATCACTGAGAGTGCTGGGATGTATTCCGAGAACTCTCTTAGAATCACAAATTGCAGTCACAGGGTTCCATGGCTTAAATTATTGTGGGAGAA
This sequence comes from Brachypodius melanocephalos, assembly GCA_013398615.1. Classification (NCBI taxonomy): domain Eukaryota; kingdom Metazoa; phylum Chordata; class Aves; order Passeriformes; family Pycnonotidae; genus Brachypodius; species Brachypodius melanocephalos. Next base: position 15,675,018 of record VZSR01000520.1, read on the forward strand.
ACAGTTACATTGCATGAAAAGAGATTATGCTGTTACCATGAGAGGATAATATTGTGGTATCAGCAGCTTCCACTTTTCAGCAGAGTAAGTTACTTCTTCTAATATGACATTCAAAGAGATATTATTTGTTTGGAAGACTGTTCTGTCTGAGGATTTATAATATAAGTTTGGAAGGCTCTTCTGTCTGAGGATTTCAGTACTGATGGTGAAACTCAAACTGAGATCACCATATTAGATAGAGAAGGGAAATTGTTGTATCAGTTTGTTTATTCTGCATTTGGCAACTCTCTAAATACTCAGTTTCATTCTTTCCATAGCAAAGGGTGTTAGTCACTGTTGTTTGTCTGAGCATTTCATATAGCAGGAACAAGAGGGGAGAAAACACTTTGTGATTTTTGAAGTCAAAAAACTGACAAAAACATTCTGGAGCATGGCTAAAACATGAAATTATTTTCCACGCTATTTTGAAAGAGCTGAGCCACCTATAGTTACTATGCCTATTATAAAAGTATATTTATACTCACATTTATTAATTCAATAAAGCAAGTTATGTTGAGTAGTTGTACTTCTGTTTTGGTTATTCAGTTCCTCATGGCTCATCATAGATCTCTATGGGTCAACAGATTTTTTTGTAGATCTTAGGCTTGAATTCCACCATTTCTGCTGGGAATAGTCCTTCTCATCTTGTGCCCGCTCTGTTCAAAAGAAAGATTTGGGTGGGAGAGAGAGATGTGGAAATCAAAATTTCCTCCCCTCTGATATCCGTTCCATAGGGTTTCCACAGAGTGTGTGATTGCTCCAGCCTCCATCCTTTTATGTGTAGGTTCTGTTTGGCCTTTCTGCTTCCACAAGGTCTGAAAACCTTGATGTGGGATTTAGAAGGCTACTTAGAAGCAACTGATAAATTAAGATCTCATAAGACCACTTTGTGCCATCCAAACCTCAGCATTCACCTTCCGCTTCTGTTGCTGTGTATACATCAGGTTTCAGCTTCTTTGAAGTCATCTTCCAGATATTCTGCCAAAGAAGCCTACACTGAAACAGGAGGATTCAGCTTACAACTGCAACTGGAATTCAGCTTAAAACAAGTAGGAAACTGAAGTGGTCTTTAAAGGATGACTGCAGCGATCTGTAAAGGAAAAGCGCCAGGTATATACCTAGTTATTTTTTCCTTTTATTTTTGCAGCTTGTATTTCATATTAAATACATGAAAGAGGGAGAATTGCACTCTTGTCTTGTGCCACAGAATTTCTTTACCTTGACTCTTCAACATGTTGTAAAACTTACAAATATATGTTGCAAGCTTTTTATTAACTAGTTATGTTGTAATGGTACCTATATCAACCTATTGCAGAAACTAAGGAATTATTTAAAGTAAACCTATGAGGATGTGAATATGATGCATTACATTTCAGTAATATGAGTGCACCAATATAGATTTATTTTTGCTGCTAAGGTAGAAAATGAAAGGCCCAGGCTAGCCCAGAGTTACTCTGCTAAATCATGAAAGCTTTGAATGTATTCTGTGGCCTGAAAACAATATTCTCTGGGAAGATTCTCTTGCTACTTGATAAGCATTTTCTTCTCAAGGGTCAAATATGCAGTCCTTTGTCAAGTTTCACAGCAGTTTCACAAGCGGAATCAATAAGATAATTTTTTATCTTAAATTGTGGTTTCAGAAACCGGGTTTGTTGACACAAATGTTCATTCAGTGCTTAACGGTTTTTAAAATAGCTTATATAATCACACAAAAAATATTTACAGGAACAAGCCCAAGTGTATTTGCATAAACTTTAGATAGATGTGGCTACAGACACTGTTAAGCTTGAATGCCAGACTGGAGTTTTGAGAGCTTGAAGTACTGTCAATGTTTTAAGACCATCAAATCCCAGTGGTATTAGAATCACCAGAAAAAAAATACAAAAGAGGTTGTAAATAGGGACCTTGGGAAATTTTTCAGGGCAGGGAGCTAAGAAAAAAAGTGGCCTGGAGACTCTGTTTTAAGAAAAAAAATTTCCAAAGGACTAATGAACTATGCCTCAGAACACCAACCAAAGCCAAAATGTGCATTTCATTCTGGTGAAAGCAGGGAAGAAATGTATTTCAGTCTTATCCATTATCAAAACTGAAAAACAATGGATTGTAAGAGTGGAAAGTTTTTTAAACTAAATAAAAAGTTATCTTCAATTTTCATTCAAGAAAAGAGAAAAGCCCTACATAATACTGTACAAAACCTATTCAGAAATGATTGGGACTATTTTCCATGTATGTGTATATTTCCCTGAATTAAAACTTGGGAGAAGAGTTCATGACATTGTTATCAGTTCTGATCTAGGGCAGCTGATATGCTTGTACTTCAGGCTGTTGTCATAACTGTAGAATTCACTGTCCCACTTTCTGGTGAATAAATCCTTATGTTTCTTTCTCAATTTTCCAAAAGCCTTCCTAGATTAAAATCTAAGTCAGTCTGTCCGTCTGAATGAGGCATCCTAGTGACATCACTGTGCACACACACATGCACACACACAGAGTCTCCAGACTTACTTTACATTTCCCCTCGCTTTGGATGGCCTGAAAACCTAATATTTTCAGAACTGAAAGGTATTTTGGATTTCAACAAATTTCTCCTTTACAAATTTCAAGCTTTTGTGTTAAAAAACCCCCTAGGAGTTCACATGTCATTTAGCAGAATAATGTATGTTCTTTCAGTTCAGTGTCCCCTAAGTCACCTAATGACACAGATGGGTCTGCTGATCTATTTATGGATTGCAGGACTTCCTGTCTTGACAGAGTCTCTGCAAGTTTTATGATTTCTGCCTTTTTTACTCCCACAATTTCAGTTTTGTGTGTTTTATTTGCTTACTAAGAATACACACAGAGCTTCCATCCTTGCCCTGCTAGGCAGATATTGCTGTTCAATTTGCAGTGATTGTTTTTTATGATATTGTCTGGTGGAGTTAATTTCTTTTCTCTGGAAAAAAACCCCAAACGCAACCTAGTTGAATTACAGTAACTCTGACTCATTAATGTGAGACATCTGTTGATAACCCCTGAAGTCACTCTATTTCAACACTGAAACAATTCATAACCCTCTCACGAAACAAATGGGGAACATTAATGGATTAGTAACTTTTATGTTCTGCCCTCCTTTGATCTCTAGGCTCAATAGAAATGTAAGTGTACTGTAAAAATAGGCAAGCATTAGCTGTCTAGACATCCTAGATGTCACCATGCTCTCTGGTAGTTGCCCTGGGGTAGTCATCAGAAAATCTATATCCAAGCAGACTCAAGTTCCTTGTACGTGGTGGTGTTGGCAATGCTCTCCAAATGGAAGGCAATAGGTGTAAATGCAGCAGTGCATTTTTCCTAGCTGGTATTTCTTGCCTAAATACTTAAATGGTCTTTACTGAGATTGGGCTTTCAGAGTTACAAGAGATGTCTTTTGTGTATAAATACTTTTTTTGTCGCTTTTTTGTAATTTGCTTTCCACTCTTTATTTCGTGTCTATATGACCTCCTAATTATAATTTATTGACAAATAGCATAAAAATTCGTTATTTTTCTACCATGTCACTGCTTGGAAAAGTGCTTATATTAGCGATTTCAAGTCTGGATAAAAGAAGTGCAACAATTGTGTAAAGAACAAATAACACTACACATTTTTGCAAGCAACCAAATAGCTTATGATTGTATAGGATCATTATACCTGCAAATGTACAGGCTATCATTTTGCAGGTTTTTCCTGCTGTAAATCCTTCAGCATTTTTTTGTTATCTTTATTGCTTCTAAGAAATGGGAAGACAAAAGCTGTTCAGTGAAATCCATCACCAACATAAAATTAGAGTGATGAGGAGGTTGAAATTTATGCTAGTTTAATAGAAATCAGATTCCTGCTCTAACATCAGAGAAACACATTTGGTAAGAAGTAAGATATGATGAAAAATTCTTTTCTATCTGCTTTTCGATAGGTCCCTGATGCCCTTCTAAAACGGTAAACATGCAATTAATGCAAGCACATAGAGTAAAATATTCCTGATTTTATCTTCCAGATGAGAGTTAAGCCCTGTACAGCTGTGTTGTGTGTGAATATTAAACTTCCCATAACACTTCTTACTGTCTTCAGTATTTTCAGTAATGTCTTTGGCTCAAATTTCCTCTCTTACATTGCCTAATATTAGTTCCATATTGATGCATCCCCTTCATTTTGCAAGTGACTATATTGATCTAGGCCCTTTTTGTGTCAATATGCACATACTGTTACATCTTAATGCACATCACAGCTCAGATCAGCGAGAGTCACTACTCATCTGAGCCCTGGCAGGAGCAAGATCAGGTTTGTACAGTGCTTTATGGGTTTTGGCACACATTTACTATTTCTAGAGTAATTTCTTATTGGCAGTAGAAGGATTTCTAGGTGACATGGCAAAGCTGTATGACACAAGTAACCTTGCTGATGAACCTACCCAGAAATCAATCTTGACACCTTCAAAGTGTTTCATGTAAGCCTCGTGCAACCCTTTATGGTTTAGTGTTTGCTAGTCACTCCAAAATCAAAATCTGGGACCAGGCAAGAACAAGGCACTCTCCAGCTGCTACTCTTTATGACTAGCATTATCTTTTATGGCTGGTGGTTTGAAAAATCATATTTTAAAAAATCATATATTGTCATTAACTATACTTTTATGGATTGGCCTTGCGGACTGCAGATAGCATTCTGCACAGCTACCTCAGGATTCAGTTTTGCTTATTTGATTTTAGGAATGCTACCAGAAGAGCAACTACTCTGTAGCCATCTCTGTTGGCTGATCAAATATGGGTTCTCATGACAGGATATCCCCTCCCATCTCTTTCCCCAGAGAACAGACACAGGCTTACCTTTACATGTGAGTAACCCTGCAACATTTAGTATTTGTCCTACAGTTCACATGCTTAGGGTTCAAGTCACTGTGTGCACCTGAAATGGAAAAGTTTAAAGATTGCTGATAGAGGCAAGTGAAGGAGCAACAATTCATATAATCCTCTAAGGGCAGACAAACAAAAAGCAAGCTAAAAAAGCTTGCAAACAAGGTAGACTGAGATGCATACTAAACCAAGTAATGCTTACTCTAAGTGATTTTCAGAGGGCTAAGAGCACTAGTGGTAGGAATCAGCCTCCTTTCCAATGCAAACTGCTGCAACTATTGCCATTGCAGCATCCTTTTTGCTGGCTGGCCTGGTTGACTGTTTAATCTCTACAGATCCTCTCGATGCTGCTTTAGCAATCAGCTAGCTGCAGGCACTTACCGTGAAGGGCCATGTTAAATCACTTGTGTTCCCTGATGAGCCTGGCTTCCCACCACTGAAACTCTGTCTCCCCAACATCCTGCCTGTTTTTGTTTTTTTTTTTTTCTTTTTTCATGGCAACCCAAAGTACTGCTGGTGTGTCACTAGATGAGCCAATATTTGCTCGTTCTGTTTAATGTTTTTTCTGTTATCATACTCCTAAAAAGTACAGCTGTAGACAAGAGGATCTCACACTTGGATTCATGGAGCCTGATTGTCACTTAAACAAAAACACCTTTGTGTCTCTGATGGCCTGAAAATTGGGAGTAAGTGACATACTGAGAGTGTCATAAAAGTGGCAGTTCAGTGTTTACAGGGAGTCATGTGCATAATGTGCAGCTGATATCGTGGCTTAAATCAATATGGGAAAGCAGGAAAGAGAGCAGCGAGATGTGAAAATTGTGTAAGACCGAATAGGACATAAAACACCTTTGAAGGAAGAGCAAGACCTGTGATGAGTTGTCACAATAAAAAGTGTCAACAAGTGAATATCAAAGTAGTAAACCTGAATAAACAGTGAATTGAAAGTGTATATTACAACCTAGTGATAATAAAATTTATTCAGTGATTATTCATTTGGCCTCTACTAGGCCACAAGCAAAAGATTTTTTTGTGATATCAAGTGGGATTAAGAGAAATCCTGTTCATCCTAAAGAAAGCCTCTTGTGGGCATCACAATCCTGAAGAGTGGTGCTATTGGGAATAGGCCCCTGTATAACGTATTAGCAGAGGCTTTAAATATATCACAGCAGGTTCACTAGAGCAGATAGCATTTCATTCCCTCTGCTGTTTAATTGTCACAAACACTGTGACTAAAAATCCCTCATTAGATATTTATGTGGGACAGCTTTAAAATTTTCTGCTGTGTTGTGTATTTCACCAAGCAATGAAGTACGTAAGTACCTCTTTGCAATGTGCTATGTATTACAAACTTCAGCCACAAGTCTGAAGTGATGCAGCTATCAGCTAGCTGAGAGCCCACCATCACATGAAGATTAAAAAGTACCATCTGAGCTCCACACTCTTCTACTAAGATCTGCTTACCTCTGCTTTCCACCATCTCCACCTCTGGTCTTGCTGTAGGGTACTTTACAGTGTACTCTATTTCAGCACATTACAAGAACCACAGGAGAAACAGGAAACTGGAGCTATTTGTCCAAAACCAGTCTTGCTCTCATTGCAGCATAGAGGAAGGAGGCAGCAATGAATATTGCCAGTTGTTCAGTTTATTCTGAAATGCACTCCTGCATCAGGACTCTCAAGGGAATTACTATTGCAAAATCAGCTTCCACGAATTCTTTTTGAATACCTGCTCGATTCCCTTGAAAGCTCTGCAGCTCAGTTCTACCCATCTTGCCACTGAGTATTTCCTTTACAGCCCCATTGATTTTGGTAGGACATCTCCTGGGATCAAACTCTCCCCAGTTTAAATAAAAACAGCAGACGCTGTCTTTAAACATCTGCTGGCTGCTGGAACGGTTCTCTGATTACAAGCAAGCAATGCCAATGAATGTAAAATTACTTATCAGGAAAAAAAAGGCAAATATTTGAAGAGTTACACTAGGGTTGGGGGAAGGCATTTTGGAGAGATCACAAAGACAACATTGTCAAAAATTGATTTGCCTTATTCAAAGCACTAAGATACGTGATTGTAAGAAATTGCAAGATTTCAATTCCCCTATTCATCTTAGAGTTTCTTTAGATTCTAATTACCACAGCTTAGAAGAAAAGAAAGCAATTGACAGAGAAATAGTGACCTTTTATGGAATCTTGGCAATTCAATAAGTTTTGAGAGTGTTATTTTAAGAGTTTATTATATAAAATAATATTATTAGCATTTTATATTAAATAATTATCCCAAAGTTCCCTTAACTGGTCAATGGATGTCCCCACCTCTGACCTGCAGGGCCACTTGTGATCTTGGAAAATTGTGTGCTTCCATTTGGAGAGAAGAAATATTACATTATTATTACGAGATGGCAGCACGTCCTTGGACTTTGTGTTGAAGGTTTTAAAATGCATGATTCAACTAATCTTGTGACTTCATTGACATGCTGGAGATGTGGAACCCCTCACAAAGCTCCACCACTTCCAGGTTACCTGGAGCAGTTTGGAGGTAACCCATCAATGCTGCAGGCTGGGGCTGCCTTTTCTGTGCTGTAGCTGGTTCCTGTGCCTCTGTGGGCTGTTCTGTGCATCTCAGGGAAGTGGAAATGGCAATGATGGATCTCTCAGCTGGTTCCTTCCCATATAATGTAAAGAGATGTTACAAAAAGCAACATGGAAACCCAACTGATTAGGCTAACAGCAGGGCAAATGCTTTTCCCACAGAACAACCAAGAAAAAGAGCAAGGGAATACTAGAGTCATCTAGGTTTGAAAAGACATTGCAGCTTATGAAGCCCAACCATTAAGCTAACACTGCCAAGTCACCACTAAACTATGTCCCTACATACCACATCTACATGTCTTTTAAATATCTTTAGGCAAAGAGAAGCTGATTCCCAGTTGTAGACCTGGCTCTGTGTGGCTGGCATTCTACTTCTTCAACACCTGCTGGGAGGGGCAGAAAAATGGGGACAGTCACAAGAATCAGCTGTTTGAGTTCTCCACTACATTCTGAGAATGCTATCAGTGGTCTTGCAGATGGTTTCTCCTGCCTGTGTCCCTGAAGGATGGGAATGGGAGGAGGAATCTGACCCGTGGCCTTGCAGCATTTTCTCTTCAGCCCAGCACTTTTGCCACATTGAGGTGGTTTTCAGCCATAACTCACAGACAGTTTAAAGGCTCCTTCAGTGCAGCCAAGTCTCTGTGCCCAACAGATGGCTGTCGGGACCACGGCCTGCTGCTGTCACACAACAAAGAGCTCATGGCAGGATGGATTCCAAAAGGTGTTAAAGCACTGCTTGCTCCCTCACATACAGAAGAACTGACTTGTCAACAAGGACTTGCAGAGCTATGTTAATCTCTGGACTAAAGGCAGTTTTATTGCCATTTGACTGGAGACTTTTCCCCCATTGCATGTTACATGGCTGGAATACTGCCTCTGTTGCTGCAATGGCAAAGTTTGGTATCTTGTCCAATAAAGACTCTTCTGTTGACTTCACCTCTAAACCCCTGAACACTTCAAACACCAGCCATTTACCCAAATCAGCCAAGTGACATGGACTTTTTAGATGCATTTGAAATTCATAAACAGATTCTATGGCTTCAACTCATCTGAAGTTCTAATGTGCAACTTAACAGATTAACATGTACTGTTCTGTCTTTCCTTTGATAAAACAACTTAAAAAAAGTTAAAGAATGCCTGCTTGAATCAGGCATGAGCTTCCTATGAGATTAAATCATCAGCATTCTGCTAGCGCTGTGAAGGAAAATGCATCAGTTACTACTGCAATGACTTAATCTTGCAACGTTGGGAAAAGGATCAGCAGCATGTATGCCACAGTAATATTAATGGGAAACCCAAAGCTCGGAAATACAAGACTTTTGGTTAAATAAAGAGGAATTTATTTTTCCTTTCTGTATAATCTTGGAGATTTCTTTTGACAAGAGAGAGTTTTGTATTTTTGGATAATAAGAGTTGATGAGGTGTAAGAAGTTAAAAGGAAAGTCTCACTGTTTCCATTGATTTAGCAAAGCCCTGCATTAGGTGAGAAATCAGCCTGTTACATCTGCTTCTCTATCATCCTTTTGCAGAAGGATGGCTTCTGTGGAGAATAACAGGCTGATGACATTTTGGTTAACCATAATCTTCCCTGTCTGTGACAACCTGCCAGTTGCCTTTTTGAAAATAAACTTGCAGAATAAAACTTTTTAAAAGCAGGCTTTTTCTTATCCTCATGGACAAGGGAAAACTGACAAAATAAATACATGAGAACATTTCACAAATGAAAAAATTCTTCTGGATTTATTACCATTACTCTCTCAACACTTTATATGCTATTTCATTGCCCAGGAAATTGTTATTGACATGACTCTACTTGTTTTCCTTTATGCCCTTTAGGGATATCAGGATTCCTATATATATAGGACTCCTATTGCTTCTTTAACTTACTAGCAAGAAGGACACCTTAAGTTTCCATGGATTGATTTGAGTATCAGGCAGTGATAGAAGTGCAAGTAAAATCATGCCCATGTGAGTGTGCATGCATAGAGAGAATTCTGTGTAGGGTAAGAAAACAGGGAGCGCTAAGGTATGGAGCCATTGCTGCTACCCATCCTATGTGTAACACATTCTAATAAGTAAGACCATTTCAACCCAGTTAACATATCATTAACGGAGTGGGAAATGGAAGAATGAATTGGAAAGAATGTGAGAGGGCTTGGAGGGTTTGCTGTCAGCAATGAGCTCACAGGAGCCAGCACCAGCAATTGAACCTAGGTCATGGCAGGTGTAAATCTTGGGTGGAGGCCACTGAAGCCCAAAGAAATACTGAAAGCTGGAGACAAAACCACAAGCAAACATCATTGACAAACAAAGAAAAAGTCAAAGGCGGTCTCATCCACAGTGACAGCTTTTGTGAAAACTCAATCAAAGCTGCACAAGTGTCAGCACCATTTGTTCACGGCAACAAAAGGCAGGATGTTGAACCACGTGGAAATAGCCTATCTTGTAAACAGATGCAATGTCATCAAGAAGAAGAAATTCAGGTTTCTGTCAGCTATGGCATTCTGCCAGCTTAAAGTCAGGAAGAACATCCCTGGACAGGCAAAATTAACAGCTCTTTCGTTAGCATGGTGTTTTAAACGATGATGTCTGAGCAAAATGTGCTTTGGTGCTTCCTGAAGAGCAATCTGCAGTTGATTTTCTTTCCCTTAGAAGTAACATAACAGTCAAAGACAGTTGCTTCATAAACATAGGCAGTATTAGCATTGAAATGTATTTCTTCCAGAGAACTTTGATTCCAGATCCTTCTGCAGTGGGTATGAAACTCACACCCACTTCACACCCCCAAGGTCTATCCGACATCTTCACACAATGTACAGTATAATCACTCTGTACTTCCACTACAGAAGGTGGCCAACCGCGTGACTGGTAACCATAGCAGCTGCAAGAGCCCAAAAATAATTTCCAGTGCTGAATGTATGCACAAGTCTGGTGCTTTAGCATCACTTTATTTGCCATGAACGGCATCAGTGGGTATGCCTCAAAATGTCCTGGTGTTTGATGAGGAAAGAGATGCTGTTCATCACCACATGGAAAACAGCATGTCTTGCACAAAGAATGTTTTCTGTCAGTCTCTTGACTTTTGTAATGTCTAGAGATCTTTGTCTGAATCTTAGGCTGTAATCTCAGGCATTCAAGTTAGGATTTCTATTTCTTGTATGGGAAAAATTTGTCCTGGAGAGTTTCCATGCTGGAATCACTGGTCTTTTTCCTGTCATGTGCTGAGTGTTGCCTGCCAGGGATGAAGAAGGAATGACAGGCAGTAAGATCTTTCCCAGTAACAATTCACAAAACACAGTACCACTAGCTGTCTCAATGCTATTAACTCTTTCAGATGGAATAAGTGAACTTTTCACAGGTAGATCGTGTGGGCATGGCATTTCTCCCTTTTCTCTCCCTAATGGTAACTTTCCAGCTGATCTGAAGCTTGGGAGAACGTAATTCCTTGGAGAAGTCTGCAGTAGGAGGTGGCTCTCCTACTGTACCCCACCTAATGGGATCTACCCCCCTAGCACAGCCCTCCTCAAGGGGCTATAGACCCTGGGTGACCTGCTGTGTGCAGGAGCTGGTCTGTCTCCTTCTCTCTCTGTTACTGGAGGAGGATATTATGGATGTATCAGCACACCAGGGATATACGGGCAGAAAAGAGGGAGAAAGTGGAGTAAAAGCAAGACCAAAAGGAAACGAAGCAGTGAGGAACTAAGGCAGTTGCTATAGACATTTTGACAGAATATCCCCTTCGTTTTGGTTAAAATTTACTGTGGCCATTTAGAAGCCTGTTAGTATTGTGGGGCTGGTATACACATCAACTAACAGAAGCATTGAGCTCCCAACAGTGTGTCACACTTGGACATAATCCAAAGCCAGTGACAGTCTAAGAGCTGTGAGTTATACAGCCAATCCCTGCATGCTTATTTATACTAGAAAGCTCACATTTCAACCCAAAGCCCAAAAGCAAGATATACCTCAACGTACAACAAATTATGGATGACTCATGAAGTCTGAGTTCAGGTCTTTTGGACTTCAGCAAGAAAAGCTAACACGTAAGCAGCTGCTTGGCTAAAGATTTCCTTTTTACTATGTTTCTTTAAAAAGTAGTGCCCCTAAGAATGTCAGGAGCCTCAGAAAATACAGCCTTATTTCAATACATTTTGTTTGCACAGAGGAAACACAGCAAGTGTGGATTAGTTACCAAAACATCTAGCACAAAACTCAATGCTGCAAATATGTCTTGGCAGAAATCTAGAGTGCTCAGGTAACATCTTTACAGGACAGTCTTATTTTGCTTTCTTATAAAACAGTGTAGATGCATAAAGACATTTGGCCAACACAGAGAACAGCTGATCTGCACAACTCCAGAAATAAAAGCACAAGTTGCCACAATTTTGGTTGAAGTGCTGCAGCTATTAGTTTGCAATAAATATTAATCTTTGCAGATAAGCATAGGAAAAGCTTACCAGTTACAACCTCTCCTTCGGTTTGCAGCCTCCTCCATCAACATGAGCCATAATTTGCTCTCAGGAGACACAGACAGAAGTGTTCAGGAGAATGTAAAGAAGATGTAAACTGCCTCCTTCATTCATAAAAACAAAAGAAGGATAGGCTCCCCGCAAAATTCCTTCCTTGTTAAGCAGGGCAGTGCAGGGAAAAATGAACCAGGAATATCAGGCTGGAAGGGGCTACTTGAAGAACCCAACACATAGATTTCACAGACACCTCATTATTTAATCCTCTTCCTGGAGTAATCAGCTGAAAAGTGGTTTCACCCATTGCTCACAGTGGAGCCCCCTCAGAGCCTCACCTGAGCAGCTCATTTACGCTCTTCGAGGGATCTCTCTCTTTGGCAGAGCACTCACTGTGCCAGAACCTACCTAGTTTGTTAAAGCTTGGGGTGATGACAACCCACAGTGCTAGGGATGAAATTTTCATTGTGTTGTTACCAAATAATTTTCATTATTTCTGTAGAATAATAACTGGTCTGTAGCACCAGCATTTTTATGTGGTTATGAATAACTATTCCATGAAGCTGAGTTGGGGGCGGTTTAGATTGGATACTGGGAAAAGGTTCTTCACCCAGAGGGTGGTTCAGCACTGGGACAGGCTTTCCAGGGAATGGTCACAGCACCAAACTGACAGAGTTCAAGCAATGTTTGGTCAATGCTCTCAGGCACAGGGTGTGACACTTGGGGTGTCCTGTGCAAGGCCAGGAGTTGGACTCGATGATCCTTGTGGGTCCCTTCCAACTCAGCATGTTCTAGGATTTTATGAAAAGTTTGCTTACCTTAACTTACTACATGTTTCCATGACTCTCTTGTAAGAGAGCTTTTATTTCCACAGACCAACAGTCTCAGTTTGTTTTTAATTTTGGAGAAAAAAATTAACTTAGCATACCATCTTTCCTAAGAAATTTAGCCAAACCCAAGTCCCTTATTAAAATTAGATTTCCAGTCAAGAGAATTATAAATATGTCTCTTCTAGCCAGACATTTTCTATTAAGTCATGACTGCCTTTATTCTTCTGTCTTCCACACAGAGCAATAATTATTGAGACAATAAAAAAATAGGTAAAGTTTTGCCTTTTATTGAAAAAGTTCATTACTGTGCTGATACTTCTTCAAAACGAAACTTTTCTTTTAAAATTGCATGTATTTTAAATATTTGTTGGTATAAGCAGTATCACTACACAGTTTGCATGTAGTTAGACAAAACTGGTAAGAGACACGCTTACATGAGCTCTGATAACATTCTCAAATTCATTTAAAAGAGACTTCATTATGTCTGAAAAATTATACTCAAAAGTAATTACTTCCCTTGCAGCATTCAGTTTACCTTGCTGTTGAATATGGTCTTCAAATATTAGTATACTACACATTTGGAGGGGAAGATTAGTATCTTACACATTTGGTGAAGTAATTGCTAGTATAGTGAGAAGTGATCATCATCCATCTTACAGTACAGCCTTGCTTTTAAAAGGTAATCTACATATTAAAAATTGTGTGAGAGGTTCAGAAATTTTATCATTTGGTTGGTTATGAATAATGAGTGGGCTTTCTTTTTGTAACAGATTAAAGGAGCATGGGAAATTATGGCACCATGCCTTCCTTTAATTTGATGTTGCTGGGAAAGTGTGTGGCAGTTGGCTTAACATCAATTTTTTAGCACTCCAAAGACTCAATAGATACAGATGCGCTTTTTAGAAGAGCCATAAGAAATGCCTGACTCTTCATGTGCTTGTTGCCATTGCAAGAGGAAACCTCGGCAGTACATAGTGGAGAAGCACTGCATCTGATAACAGGTTTGGAAGGTCTGACCCTCCCTTAGTTGCTGTAATCATTAAGCTGCTCTTTTTGTGCATCTTTTCTTCCCATATATGCTCAGCAATAAAATGTAGCAGGCTGTTAAGGATGGAGAGCAATGGAAGCAATTGGTGCTCTTTGATTTGTAATTGGGATAAACCATTTGCGACTGTAACTCACTTGGCGATGCAGTGACTCACAGATCATACCTTCGAGTTTTACTCAAGCACCAACTCTGAGTAAGACAAATGGGCTTGAGCCCCTCTTGGCAGAGGAGAGAAACAGAAACAAAACTGATATCCTCTGAGTGCACAGAAACTGCCTAAACCCTGCCATGATTCCTCTTTGTACAGCTCATCACAAGCAGGGTGTGGAGGTTTCCATTTGATTGGCAGGATTTCAGAGGTTGTTCGTTCCTTTAAATATAGCACCACCTGGGAACTAAAGCAACAGAAAGCTTTACAATGGCTGTAAGAGCCTCACAGTATTTTTTAAAAATTAATAAGATTTCAGACAGTTTGGGGGTTTTTCAAAATCTGTGAGCCCTTAGGAAAAAAATCAGAAACCGGTTTACCTCTGGCTCCAGTTACCATATATGAAGGTTAGGAAGTTGAATTCCACTCAGTCTTCCTTTCACTTGAAGGATTAAGTCTCAATTACATTCAATTACATACAAATAAGTTAATCATTACTCTGTTTCTCCTTGATCTTGATTATTAACTATTGATTGCATTGCCTTTACAGTCCATTCTCTTCAGTTCTCCAAGTCATATTTTCTTCCTTCCGTGGGTGTGTTCCCCTTCCCCCTCCCTTTCTTCTTACATTGCAGGAAGATTTGCACATTGTTAATATTATTTTTATCACATTTCTCCTTGCTCCCATTTTAAAAATAATTTTTTGCCGTGCAAAAACTCTTTTACAAGCTCCAGTCCTTGTTCCTAGACCATTGGTCCAATTACCCTAATTCCATTCCCATGACCTAGAGCAATGAGGAGGGTAGAGTTGTGGTGGTGATGCAGAGGTTCCTAGAGATTTTCTTAATCTCTCAGCTGTGCAGAGTGGTTTAGAGGCCCTGAGGGCAATACATGCAGCCGCCTTCCTTGGGTCTGGTCCAGGATCCCCAGTACCTGCTGCTGCATGCCAAGAGGAAAGCATGATGAGCAGGAAGCTGAATAACCCCTCCAGAGCCAGGGAAAAGGCTCAGTTACCACCTCTCCAACAGCAGGGTGTTCAGTCACAGCCCTGGTTGGCCTTTGCTGTGAGTGGGCTGTAGAGTGGAAAATTTCAAGCATCTTCTTCCTGACCTCCCTGCTCACATATAGAAAGGCAGGATGGAGCCCACAGAAGGACCAAACACTGCTTTCACTGCACAAGGACATAACACTGGCCTGGGTTTCTCAGCAGTCAAATATTTTCCTGGTGGGGTGCCTCCAAAGCTGTTTCCAGCAGCTGAGCTAGACTGCTTCCTGCAGCCACAGAGCTCTGCTCCTCCTCTAGTCCATCCCTCCTCTCACACAACATGCCAGAGAGTATTTAAACATCCACACAGAACCTCATGTTTGAGATTTCATCCAAAATACACCCTTCTACCACCCACTCAGAGGAAACTCATTTTATTTGTCTAACAAGAACAAAGGGCCAAGCAGGTTAACCCTGCCAAGCTTACTGCCGGGAATCCAGACTTTCACATCCCATTTATAACACCCAAACCCACCCATTCAGCTAATCCTTACACAATGCTGATAAATCATCCCAACTCAGAGGCAACACAGGAGCAATTACTTTACATTTACCATTTGATAAAGAAAAAGAAAAAGGGAAAAATAGCCAGTGAAGAGAGGCAAAAGAGGCAGAGACTCCTTTTCTTCTTTGCATTCTGGGAAGGTTTATTCTAGCAGGCGTCAGGATATATAAAGCAAGATGTGTCCGGTTAGTACACTCATGCCCTGTCCATATTATTAATTATACAGCCAACACACTCCAATTTAAGGAATACAAAATAATAAAGAGATGACTTTTGTGTTGTTAAATCAGAAAAAAAACAACTTGCAGAGAGGTATGAAAGAATATGCCAGGCAAGTTAGTTAAAGTTGGACATACAGTTACATGTGGACTGTAATACCATGGAGATAATTTTTCCTCAGGTGTCAAACCAATATATCCCTGAAATTTAAAGCAGGGTGTCAGAAGCACTGCAGTGGAGGAGGACATGTGGGGAGCAGGGAATGGGGGGCTGACAGACCTGCCATCAGCACGCTGCCTACTGCCCCAGGGGTGCCAGCCATCATTCAACTAAGTCTCCACCTAGAAAGATCAAGTTAAAATGCTGCCACTTCACCTATCTTTTTAGACCATGTGCCTACAGGTATCCCCAAACCCTATAATAATCTCTTGACCTTTTAAAAGTCTGTGACACATGCATATCAGCTTATGTAGCTCAGTGCTGAAAGTAGAGGTCTCTAAAGTAATAGTTTCCAAATGCAAAGGGAAAATTATGTGCTTCCAGAATGGATGATTTATTGCAGGTTAACAAAAAAATGAAAGAATGGAGAAAGGAGTAAGATACAAATCTGAACCCAGAATAAACAAAGCCTCCATCTTGAATTAGCTCACAGCCCCATTGCTTGGCAGACAGGCAGGCAGGCTTTTCATTTCAAGGCTGCTACACAGAGAGCATACACTATTCCCACGCAAAGATGACTAAGACCCTAACTGTTCAATTTGCCAAGCCCCTCGAATAATCCTAAGTAAATACATTGCTTTCCAGAACCCCTACAAGGTCAAAAATTTCACAAAGCCTCCCTCGTTTCCTACTGCTAGCTGATTTCCTTCCAGGAGAAAGCTCATAGCCACTCTAATAATTTTTTATCCAGCTGAACTTCAAAGGAATTATTGATATTTATGTGTCCTTGGAACCAGTTCCCCAACTAGTGCATTTTAGGTATGATTTTTCCATGTGTACTGTATTTTAGTACTGCACTGAAATTGTTTACAGAAGTAAAGTTGGTGGATAAAAGAAGAATTTGCAAATCTGCTGCAATTGACAATCTTTTCCAGCCTTTTTCTTTTGTTTGGATGAATGGATGGGTGACAAATATCAAGGAAAAAGAAAAACTTGCAGGTTTATGTCAGCAGAATGGGGGCTGTGCTGTTACAGCTGCTCTGCTTCCAGCACTTGCTGTGTCCACCAGTGCTGTGCCTGCACTTCTAATGGCACTCTAGATATATATCCTTTCTTTATTCACTTTGCAGCAAAGTGGCTTTAAATCTACATTTTTCAATTGTACACAAAAAAAAGTGAGAATAGTTCTCACTTCTTCACTGCTGATTGCTTTCAGCTCCCTGCCCATCTGCTTGGCTTCTGGCCTGAGCAGGTTAGAGCACAAACTGTGCCTGTGGGTCCCTTTGTCATCCCCTGGTGAACTACAGATCTAAGATTCTGGTGTAGTAATGAGCCCATTTTGGTCACAAGGCATTTGCAAGCATGTAGGGTCATAGAGGAACCCAGTTCAAAACTGAGAAGCAGATCCTCGTGAAGAAAGCGTTACAGCATCACATTCCCTCCACAGAACGGATGCTAGCATGGAAGCCTAAATTTAAATCTGACTGAAACTTCCTGGTGTTTGGGGATGCTTGCAGATGGGATTTTTGCATAGTCTATTAGGGAGACAGGATGCACTTTCTTACAAAAAGGAAAACAACCTGAGAACGTAATCAGCAGGGGAGCAAGGTTGCCTCAGAATTTCAGGTAAATTCATTTTGATGCTGGAAGAAATACACGAATTCATCTCTCCTGAAAGAATGTATCTGTTAGGATTGCATATCAATTTATGCTCCCTCCCATGGGAGGAAATGCAGTGCTTCTTTTCTCCCCTCATCCTGAGGATATCTTCATTATGTTCAACTAAGAGCTTGGCATTACATGATGATGTTGCTAATGAAAGCCTCCAGGCTCCAAAGGGCTGAGTCTCAAGAGCTCTATGATTAAATACAATAATTTGCAGTCCTGCAGTACCTTCCATCTGAAGATCTCGACTGTTTGTACAGATTCCTGTGTATTAAGCTCAGTCTCTCACACATGAGCTATTTCTGATAAATACCAAAGCCCTGGTAGCAAGGACACTTTCCCAAGGGGTCATAGACAGTTTTGAGCATTTCTGACTGGGGTGAAAACTGAGCCCAGGAGCCCAGTGTTTTGCAAAGGTTGGCTCTGCAGCAGCATGAGCTTGCCTTCTGGCAGTTTGGAAAAGAAAAGGGTGACCTCCTCTCAACTCTTCAAGGGAAAGCCGTACATAATGGATCCCAAACAGAGGAATATGCCTCCTGGAAGACTCCCAAAGAAGAGGATTTAAGGCTTATATATCATCAGCATTTCCCGGCTGGTTCTTGGCCAGTTCATCAAACGTTGAACATAGGAAACTCCATCCTATTCCATCGAAGTCACATTAGAAAGAAAATTTAATTCTGCCCTTGTGCTGCATGTAGGAGGCTCATGATTAACATAGGGCTCTACATTTTATGCAGTCCATTTGATGTCATCCTACATGATTAAATAATGCAAGAAAAGTTACAGACTGGCCTGACAAGGCATCCTTCTTCTCTTTCTTTTGTGTCTTCTCTTCCAACCACTTCTTCTCCACTTCCAGCAAATGTGGTAATTGGCAAAATATTTCCAGATAAGAATGTACAAAAGCTGTTAAGTTAAAAATAAATAAATAATTAAAAATAAGCTATCTCTGATTATTCTATCTGCCTTTGTTTCTGGAACCAAAATTGAGAATAGGTTTAGAACTCTAATCCTAGAAGTAGTATGAAATGGCACTAATACCATTAGACTGAAAGTTTCACTCTCAAATATCTTATTTAAAGATTTAAACCCCCTCCGTATCAGGTAGACTTCTCCTAGAAGTTTTTGTTAGTGAGAAATTTTTAGTATCAGTGAAGTCATGTGTCAAATTGATGCACGTTCAAGTCTTCAAGTTCAGAGCCCTGTTTGTTCAGTTTTTCCACCGTGGTAGTTTTAGCTGTTCTGAACAGGAAATCCCACTGCATTGGGTTTGAGTAGCAAAGTTGGGGTGGAGGAAAATCCACGGGAGTGGCTATTGTGAGAAGCTGCTAGAAGCTTCCTCCACAGGTGATAGAGCCAGTGCTGGCTGGCCCCAAGGTGGACTGACCCCGGGTGAGCCTAAGGCCAAGTCCATTGGTGAGGGTGGTAGCACCTCTGGGATACCACCGTTAAGGATGGGGAAAAGTTACTGCCCAAGAGCAATGGTGGACAGGTAAGAGAGGAGTGAGATTAAGGGACAGAAATAGTTTTGTAGTCACCAAGGTCAGTGAAGGAGGGGAGCAGTTGTTCTAGGTCCCAGAGCAGCAAATCCCCACAGTCTGTGCTGTAGACCATGGTGAAGCAGGATGTCCCCCTACAGCCCACGGATGTCCACAGTGGAGCAGATATCCATCTGCAGCCCCTGAAGGACCTTATGCTGGAGCAGGTGGATGCTGCAGGAGGTTGTGACCCCATGGGAAACATGTGCTCACCAAACTCCAGGACCTGTGGGCCCCCTGGAAGAAGAGCCCATGCTTGAGCAGGTTTACTGGCAGAACTTGTGATCCCAGAGGGAACCCATGCTGGAGCAGTCTGTTTCTGAAGGCCTTCAGCCTGCAGAAAGGACTCATGCTGGAGCAATTTGTGAAGAACTGCAGCCTGTGGGAAGGACTCCTGTTGGAGAAGTTAATGGAGGATTGTCTACTGGGGAGGGACCCTGCATTGGAGGAAGGGAAGAGTGTATGGAGTCTTCACCCTGAGGAGGATGGAGCAGCAGAGACAAGATGTGATGGACTAGCTGCAGCTCCTTCCCCATCCCCCTGTGAGGCTGGGGGAAGGAGGGAGGGAATTTGGGAGAAACATTAAGCCCAGGAAGAAGGGAGATTTGGGGGGGAAGGTGTTTTTTATGTTTGGGTTTATTTCTCATTATCCTACTTTGATTTCATTGGTAATACATTTCATTAATTTCCGTAAGTCAAGTCTGTTTTGCCTGTGACAGTAACTGGTGAGTGATGTCTCTCTGTCCTGATCTCAACCCACAAGCCTTTCATTATATTCTCTCTCCTCTGTCCAGCTGAGGAGGAAGAGTGATCAAGCACCTTTGGTGGGCACCTGGTGTCCAGCAAGGGTCAACCCACTATACTCACTGGTCTGTGGGTTTTGGAAAAGTCCAAAGAAGCAGAATCACAGAATTTAGTGGGGTAGCATTAATTAACAGCATGTTGTTAAGCAATACAATGAATTGATAAAATAGACATCAGTCACAAAAGCTGTTTCTGCATTCTTTCTAGCACCATTTGATAAGTGCTAGAGGCAAATTAACAAAATTTCTTACAGCAAGGTGGGAAGAGAAACACATGGTTGAGACAGGGCAGCTGATGAAATCCTGCTGGAGGGGGAGGTCTGAGACACGTGCATGTCCAGGCAGCTGGAGAGAAATGCATTCACCCAGCCAATGAGAAAGACTATCCAAAGGTCAGGGGGTAGCTAAGCAACAGAAAGGAAAAAACCTTCACCACTTCCAGCTGGAAATAAAGAAAAAAACAAATAGATTTCTAGGATTTAATCAGAGTACTGTTCAGTGGGTAGGCAGCAAAGCTATGGGAGCAGGCTGTGTCTAGCTTTACTCTATTTGCAGAGTTGCTATGTGGCATTAGTCAAATGAGCTATTTTTTGCCTCAGTTTCCCCATCTAAAAAATGCCACAATCTGTATAATTGTAACACCTTGACACAATAGCAGGGCTGGGAGGTCTCTATTTCTACACCTCTTTAAGACACTAAGGTGAAAGAAGCTGTAGAAGTTCAGATTAACATAGTTATTTTCTGTTTATTTCCAGTAGGTAGACACACAGTAGGAACCATTTTGACATGTGTTAGTGTAGGTGGAAATGACTCATTTGGAAATGACTGGAAGCTAACTGCTGTAGACTGGCTGCTGCTACAGTCCTAAATAAAGTCCATAAAACAGATCTTGAAAATGAAGTAAATGTTACTGCTTTGTTACTAATTAACTTAATATTTAACATGTGTATGTCTTGATTTATACACATGTGAACATACATATGCTCCCTATATTATATAAGGTCTTTAAATTACTTGTAAAATGAACAGTGCCAAAGATGAATTCAGGGCTTATTTTCCAAATGTATTTAGCCACACCATAAGAAAATACCAGAAAAGAAATTTCTTGAACATTTCCTACCTGGTTTTTAAGAGTCTTGTTATTTCCAGAAGGGGGTTTAGATCAGATGTATTGTAACGGTCTGAACAAAAATCTAAGTGACAAAACTAAGGCTCAGACTAAGACCAGAAAAGCTAAGGAATTAAGATTAGAGATTTTATTACAATTTCGTCAGAGATTCTCTGCCTTCTCGAGGAAGAGAGGAGAGACTGTTTGGTCAGGTCACAGCTGGGATGAGCTCCTGTGAATTGCTGTACTAAAGGAAAAGCTCGTGCCACTCCTCAGGGCATTTCCACTTCCTTACTTCTGCATGGTGCTTATGCACACATTGTACAAGGTAGTTATCAAGTACTTATGGGCTGAATTTGTACCTTTCTCCTTAGGGCAAGGGCGAATCTTTACCTTTAGGGTAGAGGCTGCAAAAGACCTCCATGGGCAGGCAAAGAAGGATACATAACAAGCTGTAGTCACCGTTTCTTTCCGTTATGATAGGAAAGCATGTCACCGTTTCAAAAATGTGGATGTGATCAACTTGCAATGTTTTCTTCTGGCCTTGGCAGGCCTCAAGGCCAGGACAGCCCCACATGAGAGCTACAGCAAACAGAATTGTTTACATGGTAAACAAGGAGGCTCTTTCACGGGGCAGCTCAGCTTGGCTCCATCCAGATCCACAGACCCGGAGTGTCCTGGAGACACGCGAGCATGGTGGCAGGGTGAGATCTGTCCACGTGGCCCTCCTGGGATGGGGACACAGGTGCCTGGCAGGGCTGGGGCTCTGCCAGCCCCTTTGGCTGTGTGGGGCAGTGGTACCACCGGCAGCCGGGAGCAGTGAGCTGTGCACCTGCCCACCTTGGGGAACAAACAGAGCAGGGCACGCCAGATCTCTCCTCACATCCCAGGCACACTGGCATGTCTTCCTTGCCTGCTCCCACACGCCAAACTGCACACTGATGCTAAAGCAACTGCTAAGAGACAGCCAGTCAGAGATGCACTGATTTATGTCACGCCTAACGCTGACAGAAGCAAACCTGGAGGTGGAGGCAAGGACTTTTCAGGGGCAGCATTTCAATAGCAGATTTAAAAACCAGGGCTTAATGTTTCTGTAAATTAAAACAACCTAATTAGTCAACAGGCTGTGAGAGTTTTCCTGCTAGGAAAGACTGTAAATGCAAAGCCCTGCTCCAGGGCCTGAGTTAGGCATCTGGTAACACAACAAATCTCCCCTTACAGAGTGTCAATGGGTTAAAATACTGAGGAGTGCCTGCAGATAAAGCTGCTAAACTCCACTCCAAGCTACCTCTTGCTACAGATCCTAGGGGATTTCACTGAACAGACCTTCTGCCACTGTCCTTGCCAGAAAGGAAAATTAATTGTTAACTGTAAGACTACAGTTATATTTTCTGTTTCACACTCACCCACCTTCATAGTCCTTCATGCCCCCACTAAAGATTCACTTGCCTTGCAAAGGATCCCAGAGTATAGAGCTGGGATTATGTTTGTATTTTGAATTTACCATTAATATTTTTGTAGTTTCAAGTTCCATAGTGTCTAGAAGTCACTTATTCAGCATGCTTAGAAAGACAGGGCATAGAGTAGCAAGAGGCACCCAATTTCCAGCCTATGTCAATGGAAAGTGTTAATTTCTTCAATTTCTTTCTTATAGCAAATGTTGCTGTAAGTTTTCGACTCCTGAGCATTTTGAGAGGAAAGGAATGGATGCACACAACATAGGTCTGAGATCCACCCTCAAGGCCATGTAATCGCCCTAGAGGCCATGTAATCACGAAACCAGAGCCAGCCTTGGAGTTTGAGTGCTCCCTGAACTGAAGAACCACCCCACAGAAAGCCTATGACTGTCTGTTCCACATAATTACATTTCCAAGCATTTTCTGTAGCCAAGCAGTCACTCCCATTTTGGTATGTGAAGTAAACTGACCAACCCAAAGCTGTGTGAGTGGGGGGTAGCTGGGCATATTGCTAAAATAAGACATAAGCCCTTGAAAACAGCTTAATATAATCTTGCAGGAGGTTGGTCAAGCCTTCTAATGAGAAACCCTTAGTTTCCCTTGCATCTGGCTGGGATTGTGCTATTACTAATAATGAAAAAAGGATCCTCTTCCTTCATTGATTTGTACTTGTGCTTAGCATCCAAACAAATAAGATTTCAGGCAGCAGCACCGTTTCTCCAGCCTACATTTGCTGCTTCTTCTTCAGCAAAGTACGTGAGGATGATCAGGCAGGAGAAAGTGCTTTTCTCTCCAGTGGTGTGTGAGGGATAAAGAGAGAAACGATTTAGCAACAAAGCTATCCCCAGCTGGAAAGCAAAGGTTAGTCCTGAGAAAAGACAAAGTTAAGAGAAATTGCTAAACTGCTGAAAATAATGAAAAACACCTGCAATGTAGCTCCCCAAGGAGGGTAATTAAGTGAGAAAGATTGGCGCTTATTGGAACTTACAGACTCTCAGCAAAATTTAAAGTATTATCTCTCACATGACTTATTTGCTTGCTATTTTAGGAAAACATATTTTTCCTTTGTTATACTGATTAGATGACAAGATTGATTGATTTCCTGTGTTACTTTGTGTGACTCACATATATCTATACACTCCTAAATAGTATTCACCAGATTATTTACACCTTTTGCACATCATTGCCTAAAAACCTCATTCTTGTGCTCATCTCTTTGTTCAACCTGCCACAGGAGTAGAGTTGTGAGCTCATAAATGGCTTCTTTTCTTGTACAAATACAAATATGCAATCATTATAACACTTCTTTTCTTTTACTTTAGGCCTCTTACTTTAAGTTTCTCCCATCTAAACTGGTGGTATTTACCTATCTCACAGGCTGTTCAAATAATTTTGAGCATATGCAGAGTTCTTTGCAAATGCAGAAAATGACAGTCTCAACCCTGGGGAGTGTAATATAGAAAGAATTAAAACACATAACAGAAGAGAAAAAGGACAATGGGCAACCACACAGAGCAATCATACTGCTAATGCATAACTTACTGGCTTGTTCTGTAATGTTTGCAATGTTTATTTGGCAATAGTTTTTTTCAGTTCACTGTACTGCTTTATTAGCTGATGCTTTCCTTTCCACTGTAATCCATGGCAATGTACCTAAAACATATGATACATGATGAGTGAGATGAGGGACTGGCAGATGTCATGGTTACAGGTGGATGAAGCTGCACAAATAGGTACTGTCCCAATCTGAGACACAGATCTTGTACATAACATTAGCTTAGGTCACTTAGACTTTTCAGAGATGGTCAGTAGTTCATTATTTTTCAGGTGCATGAATTGAGGCTTTGAGATTACAGAAGTTACTGAAGAACTAAAGGCAAAGCAAGCTGGAATTAGAGCATGCAAAGTGCTGTGTGTCACCAAGTGCTGTGGAATATTCAGTTCCACTATAATATTGGACACTTGAGTGCCTTCAGCTTCTGCTTTCCATTTTTCAGCTCTACATTCATGAAACACAGGTAGTGCTCTGCCATCTCCAAGGGGAAGAAGAAAAATAGATGAGTTAGTATTTGTGAGGCACACAGTTACTATAGCAATAAGCAGCACAGAAAACTCATGAGGAAAGTAATTGCCTTCCATGCAGATAGTATGCAGGCAGTAAGGCATGGAGACACACTGAGCAATGAAGGAAAAAATACTGAGCAGCTGCTCCTTAAATGAGCATCATCCATCTTGTGCACTGGGTGCAGCAGGGCTCTGTGGAGTCCTGTGTGACCACAGAATTAACAGTGGCCCTTTAACACACACACACACACACACACAGAGGCATTTTTTAACCCTGCTATTTCCACCCATTGAAGGCCTGACTTTGAAATCTTGCTGGTGAGGCCAGAGAGAGTGCAGTACATAATTATTCAGATTATAAAAGTAGAAATTCCCTGTTGTAGCCTCAGGCTGTTATACATCATCTATGACACTTAGGTCCCCCTACACAGACCTCTGTCACTTAGACCAAGGAAATAACTGGCTGTGATGGTAATCCCTCACCCTTGTGATGTGGAGCAATGGGAAGGTGATTGCTTACAGAAAAAGATTCTGTACCCATTTTTTCCCTCTGTCCCTTCTTACCATATTGTCTGTACACTTCCTTCTCTTCCTCTCCTTGCCCAAATTTCTCTCTGAATTTAAGTGTGTTCCTGTTGTCAGCTTCACCCATGTTTTGGCTAATGCCCAGTTTCCCATCTAGGGAAGCTTGTACAGTTTTGTTAGTCATCCCAGCCAGTTTCTTAGCTGCCTCTCCTAAGCCATGGGAACACTGCCTCTTGACTTCTTGTAAGCTCTCTCTTCATTGCTCCTAATACTTACTCTTTGCCAAGTCAGCTTCAGATTCCTCTTCCCCATCTCCTCTGATTCAGTTTTCATGACCACCCATTTGTTTCTATTTTCAGAAGATGAAGATTCTCCTAAGAAGTCAATTGTAGCACTCCTGGCTAACAAAGATACTTGGTACTGTGAGATGAATTAAAAGTCACAGGTAGTGGTAGCACTGCAGACTTTGACAAACATATTTTTACATGCTAAAAATATACAAATAAATATTGAAATCAAATCCTATTACAGAGTATTGTAATTGCTCCATTTTGGCAGTTTTCTGATTTTTTTTGTAGGATGCTTTGCATGGCTTTTCTTAAACATAGTTTCAAGGAAAAAAAGAAGAACACTTTACTAGAAACTGCGATCTACATCGCTACATTTGGGTTTATGGTGTTTCCTAACACCCCCTGACTTGTCTCCTAACACCAGGCTGGCAGTGATGTGAAATGGGAAGAAGTGCCCTTGTGACCCAATCATTCCTTCCACCTTCAAGACAAAAGCATAAGATGGTGAGGGTGCCAGAAAAGGTCACTGTCTTACTGCCAGTAAGGGATGCTTAGCAAAGGGCAAGAACGGTGATTCTTCCCAGAATACTCTCTAGCAAGCTGCAGCTTAAGGACTCCTTCAACTTTGCTGTAGTCACATCCACTAAACCACTCTTGACAGACCTTTCTGCCACTAATATAGCCAAGAAATTGGATTTTGTTTAGTTGGAGTTTTTTCTCATATATTATCTTTCTTTTTTTAAATCCAGATTTTTTTAAGCATCCAGGGCATACAGAATTCACAACCACAGACTAATGTGCTATGGTAGAAAGCACTGCTCTCTGTACTTTTTGAACATGTGGACTTGCTGGGCTTGATGCATCAATGTGCATGTTAAATGAATACAAAACTGTAAACACTCAAGAACATAAGGGGAAGAGGGATGCAGGGACTGTAAATTGATCGAAGAACAATGAGAATGCCCACCATAATGACTGAGTAGTTCATTACAGAAATATAACAGAGAAAGAAGAGTGCTTTTGAGTATAGAAACAATTTTCTGTCAATGCTTCCAGCTTTATTTGCATCAAGCACATTTAATCTGATGCCCTAGTCGGGGTGTTAGAGAAGCAGCCTCCAGAGTTTCATGTAACCATTCCAGCTGCCAAATTAATTTTTGCAGTTTACAGCTAGCAATCCGTCATATACTACCCAGAGTTTAACTTCTTTTGTTTAGATCATTTGGATAATTAAAGTACCACAAATTCCATGGTGTCAGCGGGTCTCAAACAGACCTCCTGCTGGCTCTGCAATCTCTTTCAGAGATCAAAAATTAAAATAATGAATAATACTAGAAAAAGGAGTCCAAGTAACTCATATTTTATGTTTCATGCTTTCCTAATGACAAGGTCATACAGTCAGCAACGTGATCAATGCAAATACAATATGCCTTTGGAAAAAGGCCAAAGTCTGCCTGTGGAAAGGGCAATCAAGGGAACTCTTTCGTAATAATACACTTCATGGGCAGATACCAGAGATCCCAAGGCTCTTTACCAGAAGGAACAAAAAACCAGTGCCTCGAGTCACCAAGTTAAAAAACAAGTCTATGGCAAGTCCCACGTGGGCACGGTGTCCTGTCCTTTGAACGCACATCTCTCTCTCATGCATGCTACATTTGTGTCAGCATCATTTTCTATGGCTCAGAAAGCCTATCCTCAGCAAATATCTGGAGCTAACAACTGTTCTGCATTTAGTTGACATGCACATGGCCGTGCTGTGCCTGGCCAATCACTGCTATCTCTCTTAAGACGCAGGCAAAAAAAATTAATCCACAGATGTTAAATTGTCTCAGCTTGCCTAACCATTTAAAGTAATTAATTCTGCAGACTATTTCTGACTATGTCTACAAAAACAACATCTTTTCTTTCTATTGCTTGTTCTTTGTTTATTGTATATACTGGATCTTTCCAAATCATTGCCACGGCACAAATTCCGTGGCACACAGCACTCTGAGCAAGCAAACTCCCTGATTTACTTAGTCCCTTCTGTGGCTTTTCCTGATTATGAGTAAGAATGTCTTTTTAATTATCCATGTGAAGATTTTGGAAGTAGGTAAGATTCACTTATTCAAAATGCACACAGAGTAAACACACTTGATGACAAAAGTAAAGCTAGGGATGGATAAAACAAGACTGGATAAAACAATGATAAAACGGTAATGGATAAAAAATTGGAAAACAAAAAGCTAGAGAAAAGTCCAATAGAACTCTGAAAAACCTCTGGAAGAAAACTAGGAGTTTGTGATCATTTATAAGACTGAGCAAAGGAACATTAGAATAGATTGAGAAGTTTATAATTCTGGGATCAGTATTAATAGAAATACACCAGCTCAGTACTTGGCTCTTTTTTTCTGTCCTTATGACACACAGGACCCACAAAGAACAGGAGGAAGCCGGAGCACTGCCCCCACACTCCAGCAGCACAGAGCTCAAGTTTAATATGCTCTTGTGACCTTAAAATAGGGATTCAATATAAAAGCATGGTAGAGTTGGTGAGTAAATGTAACATGTAGACAATATTTGTAATCACATCTGCACAGCCCTGGCTCTATTGCTGTCCACAGGCCACTGGAGTGCAATTATACATTCGCATGCTACAGCAGTCGATATGCTCGCTCCCTAAGGACAGGCTCCAAAGTCCAACATTTTCACAGCTTTGTTGACCCCAGGGCCAACCAGCTGCGTGCCTGTGCAACCCAGGCTCCCAGGGGCTCCAGGGTGAGTTGATCCCAGCTCCCAGCCTCAGCCACAGCTGTTAGCACTGCCCTCACTACAGGGAGCTGGCAGCAAGCAGCTGGGGCAGCATCTCTCCCAAATCTCCAACCATCCAGGGCTTTTGGGAAAGGACTTAGCTTCTCCTGTTTGCTCAGTCCTCTGCAAAATCAGGCACTAAGATGCCTGGACTGCTTTCTCGTCACAATTTCTAGCTGTGGGAATGTTACTCACCAGTTGTTCATCTCCTCTCAGGACTGCAGTGCTAGAGGTTGTGACAAAAAAAAAAAAAAAAATAGTGCTGTTTGCAGTGCCTCACTAGTGCTCCCAGGAGACACTATGCTCTTCTCTTCGTGGTTACTAAGTGATGAAACAGTTATGGGCATCTACAAATAACCACTAATGCTGTTACAGGCTTTGGAAGTGAAGCTGGGGAACGAGTGGTGTTTGCACTGTCATTTTAAGGTGAGTTCTGAAATGATATGGATTTAGTTGCATTGAACTTAAAATCTGCATTTTTCGCCCTCAGAGTCATGAAGACAGATTACATAATGTGAATTCAGAAAACTCATACACAGAAATTAAATGCAGATGATTCCCCTCCCTTTTTAAAGTCTTTTTTCTTTATCCTTTTTTGTTTTTTAAACGTTTGTATTTGCCTCTGCTGAAATTCACGTTCACTGGACTATTCCCCTAAATGTCAGAAGGCTAAACTGTCCACTTAGTAAGGATGCAAAGGCCATAACTACTGGCAGAAAGGTAAATCACTGTGACACTAGTAGTTTGTGGTCAGGATACAGTACTCAACTTGAATAGTAAAAGAGAGGATGCAAAAACACCGTTCCTTTGATAAGTGCTAGGATCTTGGAACTAATGGATAAGTGTTTTTAAACATGAAAAACTGAGATTTGAGTTCAATTTCTCTTTGATTCTCCTTACTGTTTTTTTCTGGAAAGGTAATTTCCAGTCTTTAGCTCCAACATTACTGGTTGCTTTTTCTTGCATTGTATGCTCTTTCATATGATTTCTTTTTCATATGGCTGTCTTCCTTCAGCTGTCTGCAAGCTGCTGAACCTAGTTCTCCCATCCCCGTGCACAGTGCAGGCTCATATGCATCTCATAAAGTGATACTGGGAGCTTGCAGCATTTACTTTGGGCAATTATAGAAAGGGGACAGGATGAGATGGACCAGATAGGTCTAAAGTGTATTTACATAGGTTTATAAATGTCTAAGGGAATCTCTTTGACCAGCCAATCATCAAGGGGCAGAAAAGCACCAAGAGACAGCTCTGTGTATGGAAATATGGTATAGTCTTTGAGCAGGAAGGTTAAACAGGCAATGCTGATCCTTCCTGACCAAAAACAGAGAGCTCAACAAAAAATATCTTTGCTGTAGCAGCTGCATCCATTCCTTTATTAGAAAGAGGGATCTCTGAGGAAAGGAAACTGGAAGCTTTGAGACACATGTAATTCTGCAGAATTAAAACAACAATTCCCCTCTCCCGTGCCTTTTCCTTGCATAGCATGAAAGTCACCTTCCAAGGCCAGAGAGGTTTCATGATATTATTGCACATCCTCACTGTAAATGACTAACGTATGCAATATCATGTCCAGCACTCTCTAGCAGATTGCCATGCAGAGCACAATCCAGTAGGAACTCACTCCATCCATCCATCCATCCATCCATCCACCCTGCAGTGAAAGGCCATTTGAAAACTTGTGAATTCCATACCTGCAGTAGCAAGACGTGCACTATACACACCTTACACAGGAATGTAAAGCCTGGACTGTAATACCAAGTCCATATATATGTGTTGCTTAACCCCAGCTGGCAACTAAACCACACACTGATCACTCCCCACTGATGGGATGGGAGAGAGAATCAGAAGGGTGAAAATGAGAAAACAGATGGGTTGAAATAAAGGCAGCTTAATAGGGAATGCAAAAGCTGCAGGTGTAAGCAAAGCAAAAGAAGGAATTGTTTCACCACTTCCCATGGGCAGGCAGGCGCTCAGCCATCCCCAGGAAAGCAGGGCTCCATCAAGTATAATGGTCTCTTGGGAAGACAAATGCATCACTCTGAAGTGCCTCCTTCTTCCTACAGCTTTACATGCCGTGCATGGTACCATATCCTGTAGGATATGCCTGTGGTCAGTTGGGGTCATCGCTCCCAGCTGTATGCCCTCCCAGCTTCTCGTGTTTCTGAAGCCACTGGCTGGCACAGCGGTACAAGGAGCAGAAAAGGCCTTGGCTTTGTGTGAGCACTGCTCAGCAGTAGCCAAAACATTCTTGTATTACCAACACTGTTTCCAGGACAAATCAAAAACATGGACCCACACTATCTACTGTGAAGAAAATTGACTCTACACCAGCCAAAAGTAGCATAACATGTAAGGAGGTTGCAAAGCAAGGAGTGCTGAGATTAGCTCCCTAGCAAGGCCTCGTAAGTCAAGTGGAGGAGTGAGGAACATTCTCTCACCTTGAGCCAGTCCTGCTGACCACCACTGAGAGAGACACAGGCAAGCAGGGAAACCACAGCACCCTCACAGCCAAACATCCTCCTCCACATGACCTCCAGAGCATCAACAGCATCTCATGCTGAAGGTACAGGAAGTTTAGCATGCAATGTGGTTGGAATTCAATGCTGAATTGGCACAGTGAGCACTCCCACCTGAGTGCTTCTTGTAGCAGTTCACTGTGCTTCTGTCCTTGCAAGCCTTCCCTCCGCGTGCCTGTGTGGAACAGATCAGCTTCTCCTGTGGGTTTCACAGGAAGCTGGGTGTGGAAAACTCTTTACTGGGCATACTGAACCTCAAGTTACCGCTACTAGGCCAAAGAATTCTTTTTTCTTTTTGGTGGAAAAATCCATTGGAGGAGGCCAGGAAAACTGCGTGGTTTCTGCAATAGCTTTCTGTCTCACAATTTTGAACCATTCTCCCTCTCTCCTGAGGCTCACAAGCCAGGTTTTCAGTGGAGTGGGATTGCCATGAGTTCTTCTTCTGGCCACTGCCTTTTTGAAGAATCATTTTAGGAGGAAAAATAAGGTGCTATTAATTTGAAGCAGATTCCCAGCTGATGTCCACAAACAGGAGCCTATACTTAGGTCCCCAGACACTACGGCTCTTTCTTTCACTGGATGCTTTATGCTGCCCAGTGGGGGTAGGAAAAGGAAAGAGCTGCAGGAAGGTGGCTGAAGTCCAGGTCTCAGAGACTTAAAAATTCCTTATTTCAAATTGTGCCTAGCAATTTTGCATAAATTCAGAGTTTAGACCCTTCCTGTTGAGTGTTATTTTTCCACAATGCTGAAAAAATGGGTGGCTACAGAAGTGTCAGGCAGGTTTTCAATTTTGTGGGATATTTTTTTCCCTTTACCTCATTTGAAAAACAGCAGTCACCAAAATAAATGGCTAATTCAGTCTTTAGAAATATCCATATATCCCCTGATAGATTTTTCAGGGAATTTTGTGCTGTTTGGATAGGCACAAAGCTGCAGCTTTTTACTATTAGTCCTGACATATATATAGCACTACAGACACCCACCATGTACCATCAGATGCCTCTTTCTCATCACAAAGAGGACTGAGATGGAGGCTGAAAGGTACTGTTTTGATGCTGTGTAATGTCCTGGTGCATCCACAGCAGCTGAGTGCAGCTTAGGTCTCCACATTTCAGGAAGGATGTACCATAGTTAGAGGGAGGCAACTAGAACAACAGAACAGGATAGAGAAGCTGACTCAAAGAGACTAAAAAGGCTTGTGTTCCTCTCTTTGGAGAGCAAATCAAGGTTGAATGTGATCAAGGCCTATAAAACTGTGTAGACAGCTTCTCTTAGTGACCTGTTCCAGTGTCTCATCACCCTTATAGTAAAGAATTTCCTCCTAATATCTAATCTAAATCTATGCTCTTTCAGTTTAAAGCCATTTCCCCTTGTCCTGTAGCAGGCCCTTTAAAAAGTCCAGCTCCAAGTCTCTTGTAGCCCATCTTAGTTACTGGAAGGTGCTATAAAATCTTCCCAGAGCCTTCTCCTCTCCAGGATGAACAACCCCAGCTCTCAGCCTGTCTTGACAGAAGAGGTGCTCCAGCTCCATGGCCCTCTTCTGGATCTGCTCCAACAGGTCCGTGCCCTTCTCATGTTGGGGGCCTCAGAGCTGGATCAATTACTCTGAGTGGGGTGTTGTGAGAGTGAAGCAGACGGGGAGAATTACCTGCCCTGACCTGCTGACACTTCTTTTCATACAACCCGGGGTATAGTTGTCTTTAATTTGCTTTGAATTCTTTTCTAATAAAAAACTACAAGAATAGATTTTAGCAGATGCCTTAACTAGTCTCTGTTCTTAATGAATATTAAATTAATTAAAAATCAAGGCTCTTATAGTCAGGAAAAGAAGTAATTGACATAGGTTACTGAGTAAAAAGAGATCCTTCAACAGTCAGACCTCAGCTGAAATCCTGCAATTACACAAGGTAGGCTCTTTTGAAAGGTCTCAGAGGAACACATATAATTCTCAAAACAAAAACATGCTTCCAGCAAATAAATTAGAGCCCCTGTGCTGCTGTTGCTGCACAGAAAGGGAAATAAGTGTAACTCCTTTGGGGGTATTAGTGAGAAAAAAACCAAAAAAAGAACACCAAAGCAGATGGCTTTGGAGAGACTTTTAAACCAAACCCACAATCTCTATGAAGGTGTAAAATGAAAACCAGGAAAAAGTGAATCAGCAGGCCCCTGGGCCCATCACTCTGCTTTTAAAGTAGTATTCAACTATATGCATTGTATAGCTGCAGTGTATCTGTGCTGATTGACACATCTCTAAACCATATTTATTAGAGTTTACTGCATTCTTTCTAATCCCATTCTCAGCAAAAATATGGGTTCTAAGTTGCTCTTATTCACTTGAGACACCCCTCTGTCTTGGGAGGGTACAAGCTGACCTTACCAACTTCATGCTGCGGGGCAGAAGCTTGTCATTGTTACTCGTCTACAAAATATCATTCTTTGTTGTTGTCATGGTATTCTACCAGTTGCACAAGTAATTAGCTCCCTGTAGACGTGGTATTGCCAACCCCAGCTATCTTTAATGGCTTAATTAACAGTCTTAGGACAAGATGCATGGTGTTCTTTTCTGTCTAAGCCATTGTGTTTTGCCTTCACTCATTTCAACATTCAAACCAGCTTAGAAACAAGCAACAGAAAAAAAAAAAAAAGGCCAGACATTAAATGTATTGTTTCCAAGTCATATTCTGTGGGGGGTTTAATGGAAACAGAGGGAAATGTAAACTTTTGGATCCAAATCAGAAAGAAGGATCGATCAGTACAAAGGGACATTGCTTTGAAAAACACAGACTGCGTTCAGTTCTTCATTGCTACCTGTTCCTTCCTAGATCATAAACAACTGCATGTTTAGTAAAGCTTACTGTGACATACATTTATGTCTTGTTGTTATAGAGACTGCAAAAAAATCCCCTAAAACTATTTTTAGCTTGCTATCCTGATGTCCATTACAAGGAGATTAAAACATGGCCACCTCCTTCAGAAACAAATCAAAACAAATCAAGTGGGGGCGAGGAACCCAAACCATGAGTCATATATACCCCTGCCTTTCTGACAGCATTGGATCCAATGCTACACACTACTGCCTTAATAAGGGCTAAAAGTAGTTAATCTATCTTTGCATTAGGTAGCATGATATTGAATTGCTGGCCAGTGTATTTGCAGCCCAGCAGAGAACCAGTTGCAGAAAAAATGAATGGACCCCTCACCTCCTTCATAAGCTCAGATGTCTGCTATCCATTCCAGATAATTCATCTTTCTCTGCTGTAAAGTACACATCATCTGTATCTCACTCAGGAGCAGTAAACACTTATTCATTGTAAGGAAGAAGATGGCCTCTGGCAGATTAATTGCTCTGAGTCCTCTCCTCCTTAAGTAAAACACAGTTTCCCTTTTATTCTGGATATATATTTTTAGTACTTCACCCAAACCCTTGGCAGAGAGACAAATGCCCTAGACACTCTTTAAAATCCCAAGACCAAGCTCCTCAGTTTATTTGGTATTTTTGTAGGCTTGGGTTAAATAAATACAGTACTTTGCAGACCTATGGTTTCAAGGAATTCACTCTGTGTTTCTGTTTTTAACTATTTTGCCTAATTTCCTCCTTTTTTGTTTTGTCAAGCAAGTTACATAACACAAACCTTTCATGAAGATATTTCTGTTCTTGCCTTCTGCATTTTTGCAATACCCTCCCAGTGGCTGCAGTTTGAGTTACTTATGGTCACATTGCTGACCTAGAGTGAGCCTGGCGCCCATGACAGCAGAAATGCTGTATGATCCACACCTGCCCTGAGCTCATTTTCATGCAATACAAGGCCTAGCACAAATCCCAGACATGTAGTAAGCTTTTGATAGTACTGTGGGAGAGCATGCTTATCCTTTCTGGATGCTTGGCAGAGAATTCTGGGAAAGCTGTGGAGGACCACAGGTGGTCTAAGGCATTAGCCTGCAGCTACCCTATGAAGCAGTGTGTGTGGGATGTCCACTTGACTATCTTAGCCAAGAGATCCAAGCTACAGCAAGGTTTTGTGTACAGATGGCAGCTAAAGTAGGGCAACACCTGTGCTCTAGCTCAAGCTAACATTGAAAAGAGAAACACTTTTGAAGTAATAGATAAAAGAACTCTGAGAAGCCATATGGTCAAATGATGACAAAGGAACTGGGTAGTAACATCTGGATTATCCGTCATCAACCCCAAGAGGGACATGGCTTGGTGAGTTACAGGAGAGCATCCACGTGGCTTCCTTTAATGTTCTACAGAATGGTGCTGTCATGTTTGCTTCTCTTGCAAAGCAATTAGGGAAGGCTAACACAGCAAGGCAGAATTTGTAAATTTTTTTGAAACCTTTGAGTGGCAGGTGCACTCTGACATATGTAACATTTGTTTCCTGTACTCGATATTGCCATATCATATGCATGGGTAGCCTCAAGTGATGGTGCTTTCTCTTCAATGACAAATGTCAGTTCCACTTCATCAGTTCAGGATGCTGGCTTCACCTCTAATACAAATCCTCTTCCTACTCCCCTCACCCAAGCACGGCAGCCAGGCTCCAACATAGGAGATTGAACAACCCTTTCCCTCTGGTTCCTCACACCAGCACAGCCATGGAGTTGATAGCCTTAACCAGTAGGAATCTGAGTAATGGAACCACACCCAAGGACACCACTCTTCCAATAGCACATGAGATCCGAAGGAGAAGTTGAGGTCTTTCCTGGTTTTACAGACAACCTCAGGGGCTGGGGTAGTGTTATCCCTACCTTACTGTCTTATGCACTTGTACAAGACTAGTTTTGTTACCAGCTTATCTTTGCTACTTGCTCTTTTATTTTCGTGATTGTTTGTAACGACTTCCTGGGGAGCTGAACTGTAGCCTCTGAGCTTCAAGTGATGCAGCAGAGCAGTTAATACACATCAGAAATGGTCACTGGTGCAGCGAGCCAGATCTCTTCCTGGCAGAAGGCACCAGCCTGCCATGCACAATGCAGAAAGCTGGCTCTATCAAGGGAGCACATCATGCCCCTGTAAGCAGTGGAAGGATGCCTCATACATTTCCACACAAGGTACCTGCTGCAGAGTCCAACAGCAGTATGTTTTTTGCCAGTGATATGAAATATTACTATACAGCAGGTAGAAAAATTGCTAAGGACCATTTCTGTGCCTTAAAAATATACAAGGATATCAGCATATACTATAGAAAAATAATAAATGAAGAGACTCTTGGATGTGTAGGATAAGATTCAGTTCCCCTGGCTAGTCAGTACATAGCCCTTTGCTGCCTGTCAGTGTATCTCAGTATTTGTCAGGAATGTCAGTGCAGATGTTCCTCTCCTCCTAACAAAGAAACAGGCATGGCTACCAAAACAGTTGTGGGAAAAATTTTAGAAAAAAGTACTACTTTGAGGTCTGATGACCACAGGACAGTTTTCAGAAGATTCTGTCCAAAGGGTGGTTGGCTTCTGTGGGATTTCTGTGATGGATTTCCCCAGGATCACTCCTGGCAGAGAGGGCACAAGCCACAGCACTAGCGGTGCTGCCCCCTGAGTGCCAACTTTAAAATCTTAAGGACAGTGTAACAACCACCAGTGTTAGCTGACAAGTGAAGAATCCAGTTGGGGCTTCTATGCCATGGACAAGGAGAACTTCTGGAAGCAAGCAAGCTTCTTATGAAGTCCTGAATGTTAAAATCCTCATATAAAAGGAAATAGGCTTCGGAGAAAGCCCAAGGGCATATTTCAGAGCATTTTGGATTTTAGCCTGTTTCAGCCTCTACTGCCAACTATCCATCTGTCCTGCTAATGTGCTTCATTATGCAGCTAGGTAATCAGCCTAGAGCTCCTTTACTGGTGGAGTTATAATTGCAAGGGGATAGTGAGACAAACTTGTTATGTGGGTCACAGGGGGAAAGGTCTGTAGGGGGGGTTTTCTCATTTTGCATTCAAACACAGTCCAAGTACATATCATTCCAGTGAAGTTATCCCCATTAGTAAGAAATATGTCCCTTTTCCTCACCATGGAGAAGCTAAACTCTGGTTCCAAGGACTTGCCACAGGGTCTATCAGAGGAGATGTTTCACTGACATGAGGTGGTGTCTCTGATCTGGCCATGCAGCCTCAACAAAGCATGGGAAAAAGTGAACTGACCATGACAAGAGGAATACACTTTTACTATTATGTTTTCCCTGCACATTAAAAGGCAAAGATTTCAGATACAGAGCTCAGAAATGCTCCAGCTCCAGCAGTAATAGCTTGCCTTTTCTTCATGTTTGGAAACTACTCAGCTGGCATGGCTGGCTTCTTATGGTCCAACCACCATAGACAGGATACACAGCAGGATCAAGCTTTGCCCAAGCATCTGCTCCTCTGCAGCTCCCCTCACCTTCCACTGTTCCCCTTACTACCTGAAGAGATCCCTGAATGTCCCACTTAGCTGAGCCAACCTTCTCTATGCTGCTTTGTGAATGTCCCCTTTTGCAAAGGAATGATAGCAGAAGATACTATTGACCTTTACCATACTCTACAACAGGTAGAAACTGATCCTTGTAGTGCTTTATGGCTTTAAAAGCTATTGTGCTTTTAGTTAATGCCTCGATTTTAGCTGCCTGAGTCATTGATGACCTGACTGGTTTGATTTTAGTAGCTTTTGTCTTCCTTAGAATGGCATTGCCCAGTGGTAGGCATTTTACCATCAAAATGGGCTAAATATAAAAGAGTTGTTACATCTTGCAGTCATGGTGGAGAAAGTGGATTTGTTTTATTTTGATGAGTGGTCTAAATATTATTGTATCAGATTTTGGCATTTCAAATGCAGGAAGGGCTTCCTTTGAACTCCACTTATCTTCTGTGAAATGGCACTTCTGATTTATGTGGCCAAGGCATCATCCTCTATAGATTTGTAATAAGGTTTGGATTTTACCTACTGTGAAATCACAGTGTCAGAGTAAGTTGACTGTTTTCAAATATGTCTCATTTAAGTGCTTACCTCGGTTTAAAAATAAGAGCTAAGCTGGTATTTTAGTAATTTTACATTTCTCTTTGATTACAAGCTTCTTGTGATTATAAAAGTCAACAGTAATATAGTAATGGGAGCACAATTATACAAAGCTGGTGTATCCAAAAATTATAAAGAAATAAAATTTTAAAAATAAGAGGATTATACACATGCTCTATTTCTGGAAGCAACCACAAATAATGGAAGCTGAAAACTGTCAGCAACCTCTACAAGAGAAATCAGAGTCTTCAGGAGAGGCATGCAAATTGTGAGACTTTCAAAACGAAAGGTTACTCAGAAAAGAGCTTGATCCCAGCCCTTTTCTCTAGGGCATAGGCAGGTTGACCCCACAGGCAGCTCAGGTCTCCTGACAGTCAGCA
Source organism: Brachypodius melanocephalos (assembly GCA_013398615.1). Classification (NCBI taxonomy): domain Eukaryota; kingdom Metazoa; phylum Chordata; class Aves; order Passeriformes; family Pycnonotidae; genus Brachypodius; species Brachypodius melanocephalos. The sequence goes on from VZSR01000520.1 coordinate 15,713,042, forward strand.
GCACTCTAGTTTCAAGGTAAGAGGTTCTTTCTCTTACACTATGGTACTTCAAATGGAACTGAGTTTCCTCTAAGCTTTACGCTTGATGGAGCAAAAGAATGTCCTAATTGTTGAAAGATTGGCTACTGGCCATAGTAACTATAAAAAAAAAAATTAAAGAGTCTGAATTCTAAAATAGAAAAAATAGGTTTATACTCTGGCTGACTTTAGTGCCACCAAACAGACAGTATTAGCTGTGGCTCTTCCTTTAAATATCAGCCTGTACCCAGCACCATCAAAGAAATACCCCTTTGAGAGAGCTTAGTTCTCCACCAGGACTGTTCTGCTGGGGAAATGCCAGAGAACAATGCTCAGAGAGAAATAAAAAGCCAAACTGTCTCATGTACTCATCATAAGCCCTTTGAATTTACTTATCTCCTCATCCTTTGTACACAATAAATCTTGTATCTAATGACTATCACTTTTCAGGTGGATGTTCAGTATCAAATGCCTAGGGTGTGTTGAATGGTGATGCAGGCACCCCCACACCCTGCATTTCTACCCACTAAGTCCCGTCACCCATTCACCCCAGCTTGTGAAGCCTCAGAAACCATAGACAGGTTGTTGATGTCCCTTGGAAGTATTTCACATACAGCAGCATCTCGGCTTTGCCAGGCTGGCCTAGTTTCATGGAGGGCTTAGGAGCCGCCACCCAGCAGGGGAGCAGCTCCCCCACACACTCACACAACCTCTTTTACAATTACTGTGCAAATTTTTTCTCACCTGGATGGGGCTTTGTAGGGGTTTTAACAAACGTCTCAGAGCTTTGGTAGCCAGTGCACATTGAAGGAATGATCTTCACCTGGAAGGATAAAGTCCAGAACTCTAAACTTTGGATCTTCTTTTACATTTTCAGGCTGCTCTTCATAGGAAACATGAATGACACACACTCCCACCCTCCAGTCATTTCCCCCTCAGCTCAGGTTGCTTTGTTGTCCTAAGCTAGAACCAGAATCAGCAAACATGTTGAGGCAGGTTCTACCACCGTTTCCTTAATCCATTCAAGCTGAGTTTAGTCCTACTGAGGAATACTGTAGACAAACTTCTTTAGACCTGTGCCGAGGGCTTTGTCCTGATCGCTCTCGGACAAAGCAGGAAGCTCCTCATCGCCAGCACTGCGGAGGCCCGATCTGCCACAGACTTACGTCCTATACCCTTTAGCCTTCCCCGCAATTTCCCCTGTGTCCTATGCCTGACCCCTCCCGGTCTTTTCCACACCCTCCCCTTAGCGCCTGTGAGGTCAGGCTGGCTGGGAGCCGCCTGTGACACAGCCCGGGGCTAAGCCACTCCAGCCCCTCTGCCGGCAGCAAGCTCGGCAGCCGTGTGTGTGTGCCTCTCTCCTGCCCACATGCCAGCGCTGGGAGTTATCCTTCACAGCCCCGAGACCTCTGCGCCCTCTCAAATTTGTTTAAAATTAGCATATGAATGTAAAAGCTACGAGTGCTTGCGTGTGAGGGGCAGGGAGGGTAGGGCTGCAGAGACGTAGTTGTGTAAGCATAATTCACTTTGGAACATAGGCTAAAAATAATAAAGCTACATCATCACATTCTTTCACAACCCTTCAGAAGAACTGTAGTAGTGCTTACAGCTGCAACAAATCTCTGTTAAAACCAAAGGGAAGTAGGTGAGGATGGAAAAGCAACTTCTGTGTGCTACTTGGTCTACCAGGCAACAATGAATCAGGATGCTGGAACCCTGTCACCTCATCCTACTCCACACATACCTGAACATTGTTGGCAGTACAGGTGCGGAGCAAAATCCTCACCTCTCTGCTCTGGGTGAGCATGCAGAGACCTCATTAAAACCTCCTTTCAGCTGAAGGGCTCCCCTGCCTCCTAAACAGGTTTTTGAAGACAGCTCATCAGCAGAGATGAAGCCAGGTGTTAATCTGTGTTTCCCCCAAGCAAGCTGACTAATTAGCTAAGTTCACAGTCTGGTTCTCTGGGAGCTCTGCTTGCATTTGTATGAAGGAGGATCATTCAGCATAGGAAAGACTATAGGAACAGCATGACGGGTCAGACTAAAGATTTGTTAAAATTTAGCATAACTGAATACAAAATCATGTGCTTATTCACCCCCTGACTTTTTAAACGCTGCTGCCCTAAGATGGCTATCCCTGTTATTGCTAACTTTAAGTATTTTGTGATTAAGGAGCCATTGATGATGGAGGTGGCTGACACCTGCCTGGAAGGTTCCTGCAGCAAACAGCTGACACACTGGGGATAAAATAGGAAGAAGAGAAAGATACAGATATGAACGAGGCTGCAACAAACTGCTGAAACTATATTGTGTACAGCAGGCAGTGGTCTCAGCACACCAGGAGCTGAATCACTGTGAAACACTATGTAGTAGAGTGTAGATACAGGCTAAGTAACATGTTCCTCAGCAGAGCCTGCAGAAAGAGAAGGGAGGAGCTTTGGCCATGGGGACCTGGCACAGCCTTACAGGAGAAACCACTTAGCTGGATATAAATCCAGAAGTCAAGGCTTTTGGCTCTGTGGGCAGTTTGGAGGTGCAAGTGCAGCTCTCAGTCAGTGAGTGATGAGCAAGGAAAAAAGGCCACTTGAATGTCTGTACCCATTTTCTGACCCCTTCCCTTGTGTGGAACTGCCCTTGCAGCATAGAAAGGGATGGGAGCAGGGCTGTGGTTGAGCAGCACCAGCACCAGCTGTGGCATTTGTACTTCAGGATTTTGTTTTCCCTGTTGAACATTTACTGTACTTAATATGGGTAGACAATTTTAAGACAGGTTACAGCTAATTCCTTTCCTGAAGCTGGAATGTTTTTTTCTGGAGACTGTCATCTGGTCCCATCCCCTCAGCAATAAGGGACACTGCTGTAGCAGAAACGTTTATGTCCCTCATTTATACCTGTCTCCTGGGAAGGTCTTTATGGCAGGTTGGTTGGTGCAAAGGAATTGAGCACCATGCTTGGGTGTCTGTGCTACATGGGACATGAAGGAAAACAGGACAAATGCTTCCTGGTAAAAAGGGGAAAAAAAAAGGCTGACAATTCATGTAGTGCAGTGCTGTGAGGGCTGCAATAAAAAGAGGAATCAACATTTCTTTTTGACAGAGCCACGTTCCAATGGCTAAACAGGCTTTAAAGTCAAGAAAAAGCCACACTGATGCTGCAGTAGAAAATAGTGAGTGTATACTTTTATTATGTCATTAACACTCTCTCCCCTCCTCCCCAGGATCATTTGGCTCCAAGACTGGCAGCAGGGTACAATAATGTTCCCAGCAGAAACAGCTGGTATGGAGATGGGATATTGTTTGAAATGGCCCGAGAGGCGTCCTCAGCAGGTGGCATTTATCAGCTGTATGCAAACGCTGCGCTTCTGTGAGGCGCTCTAAGAAAGGGGATATAGCCAAAAAATTAAAAGCAAAGTGCAACTTAGCAAAGGGAGGATTTGTAGCTGAAACCCCATTTTTGGTATAGATGGAAGGGGAGGGAGTAATAAACACCCCTGTTAAGCTAGTCTGTTGGCTTTAAACCAAGGTAATGAGGCATGTGGGTGCTTTGACAAGGAGCCAGAAACTGCATTTTGCCACCAATTTGACTTCTACCTTTTCTGTCTCTCTTAATCTGACAGTAAATTCCTCACAGTCCACTAAGCTTATCAAAATGGGGCTCAGGCTAGGTCTAATGCCTTTTAAAGTACTACTAGGAAAGTAATTCACTTAATTAAATATTTCCAGTTGTGGAGACAACCCTCTAGGCAAATTGCACCACCTCTTCTCCCCTTTGGACACACAAAACATAGAATAACAATGGATATGCTCATTTTTACCCTGCACACAGAGTTTCACACTCCCTCCCTCCTTCACTCCTTCTGAGCTATCCTTCCTAGAGGTTTTTCACCAGGAAGGAAGATTACTCTAGTGACTAGGTCAGAGAAGTGTGAGAGTCACCTCCTAGCTCTACTGCTTACTTGTTTTGCAGCCCCAGATAAATATCTTAACCCCTCTTTGAGACATCTTCTGCATCTGTATGGCCACGAGACAAGCAGTGTCCTTACACCCCATCACTCTTCTCACTGGTGAAGTGTTCACCAAGCAGTTTAGACCTCCTTTAGCAGGAGAGGTGAGGTAGAAAAGGACTAAGAGTTTGTTCAGGCCAGAGCCCTGGTGGTCTGTTCTCTGGGTAGGACAGATCTGAAACCTCTGCCTTAGGGGAAATGCAAACAGCATGACCTTCCCGCTTGATCCAAGGTGTAGGACCATACCAGGGAGCCACTGGTGACCTGCCTTGGCAGAGTCCATGCAGAAGGACAGGAGACCACAGGAAAACAGACCCAGTGCTTTTGTACAAATTTGCCTGACACTTTAGAGAATCTCACCATGAAAGAAAACTTGGAGTTTGCACAGAGAATCCTCCTGAAAGGAGAACATCAAGTCTTAAACCCTCTTGCAGGAGTACTTTTTTTCTCCACATGCACTACTGTCACAGCCAGACTGAAAATGTCACCACTGAGCTTCTGGATTTCTTTCATGAGATGAATGCAACCTTTCTACCAGAGAACAAAGCATGTTAGTGATCTTTTAACAACTGTCTCTAACTAACTTGCAGCACTAGCTCTGCAGTAAGCTAAGCTCCTTGTATCTAAAAGGTGCCCTGCAGTGAAAAGATTGAATCAAAACATAACTGTGACTTTGTGCACAGTAGCTGTTCAGAGCATAACCTGTACCAGGTCCCCAGGCAGTTCCTAGTGCCTGTATTTTGTCCAAGGGCATGTCTGTGCTACCACTGGTAGCTGCTAATATATCAAAAAAAAAGACAGAAAAGAATTCCCTGTCTTTGTGCATTTCACCTGCCTCCTGCTAGGCACTTCCACAAATATTTACAAATGATGGCTTTTAAATGAGGAAGGCACAACTAGTCACACATTAGATATGCTTGTATTGCTCCCTGGCTTGTTAGCTTATTCTCCTCTGCAAACCCTTCAAAGGCTGGGAGATGCTGTCTCCAGCATCCACCGCAGCAGCAACACAGCACAGAGATGATGCAAGCCCAGCCTGGGCTCGGGATGTCACAAGCACAGCACTGCTCTAGGGGCTGCTGCATGTGCCAGGTTTGAAGGTAGCACCAAAAGCATTTTGGGGCATCCTGCACTGTCAAAGTGTTGTGTTCCTTAGCTGGAAGGAGACGCTCACCTTAGAGTCTGTTCACTCCTCAAGATGAGAGCACAACCATCTGCACTGCAAAAACAGCATTTCATTCTTGCTTCCTTAAAACAAAGGAAGAAAGGCTTGTGGTTTTTTGTAACCTATAATGAAAACAAAGGGGAAGAGGGGAAGCCACATGTACTACCTGGGTCGACATTTTCCACTCCAACAGGAAGTGCATCTCCTCACAGGCTCTTTAGGACACCTGCTTTTCACTGCAGCACACCTCCCAGCAGTGCTGCCACTATTGCTCACTGGTGTGCTTTGACAAGAAGCTGTGTTCCTTCTGACACTAGAAACTCAGAAAAGGCCAGAGTAATCTCTTTGCCTGACCTCCTGCCTCCTGCAGACCACACAAGAGCTTGAGTTCTTTCATATCTGAATTTATTATACGTGAAAATTAGTCTGGACTAACCACTGCAAATTTTATCTTTAACTGCCCTCAGAAGTGAAAAGCCTTCAGAAAGACACTGTTCTGTTATTTCAGTGTAGCAGTAATTATTTGATCATATTTCAGATCCTTGCATAGGCAGCTGTTGTGAGTTGTTCTACCTGTCCGTGTTTCTGAGTGAGTTTCCATAAGGCAAATGTGAGTCATTTGGCAAACCATCTGAAGCCACTTGTGAGTCTCAGATCAGGCCACAGTGCAGAGATGTCAATGTCACCGGTCACTCCCAAGAGTTCATCCCACATTCTAAAGGGCTGGAGACCCCTTCTTTAAATGAGACCCTTGTTACAGAGGTTTATGTGACATCTGGTAGATGCCTCTGATCTTTGGCCCTGTCACTGTGATGCCTTTCACTAGCAATCAGTTGAAGCTATTTTAGGATTCAATGGGGAAACAAACTTTCCAGTGGTCTCATTGCTTAATTTCTCTCTATTGCCTTAAGTACAATGGCTAATAGCTAAAGTGGACTTCAGGGTGTTGCCTACAGAGCTCTATAATGGTTTCCTGCATTTTTCTTCTATTTGGAAGCTATTTTAAGTTGTTCTACCTTTCCTGGACTGCCCAAGAGGAGCTGTGCTGTGCACTTTCATCAGCTGATTCTGGGAAATGTCAGTTATGCTCTTCTTCTGTTAGTAATATGTTTCTTGAACGATTTAAAAATAGCACAGTATGAAACATTTCCATCTACTCTCTTCTGGACGAGAACTGAGGGGGAGTTAACTCTTTTCTGCTTCACTGGAGCAAGAAGTCATGCAGTGTTCAGGTGATCTGGGACTGGAGCCAGTTACTGGTGCTAGAAGAAGCAACACGATGAGGGCACCTGGTCAGAGCTACTGAAGGTCCCTGCTGTTGTCAGAGCTGCCAGCAGAGCTGGCACATGTGGCAGCTGTGTCATTGCAGGACACAGCAGGACTGGACATTTGGCTGCTGACCTGTCTCTGCTGCTTTTACAGCTTGCTTGGGGAGCTTCCCAGACAGCGACCATATGGCCAGGTGATGGTGCTCATGTTAGAGCTCCTCTCTGTGTACTGCTCCAACACACCCTGACCCTAGAGACCAAATGTAAGCTGGGAACATCTCCCAGGCATCCACCTCAGTCCTACAGTGCCATCCCATTTTTACTCCCTGCTGGAGCACCTCATCACTGGCTGCTTGGCCTATGTCTTGTGTTCATTGGCATCTCCTTCCTCAGCTGTTCAGTTTCCTGTTAACCTCCCCTCTATCTTCCTTTACCTTCCAGCAGTTTTTCCTTTATTTTTTGGTCCTTCCCATCACAGCTTGTTACTTTTTCTTCCCCCATTGCTGGCATTTCCTCCGGTGGTATCTTCTCCTACACTCCCCATCTGAAGGCAGCTTGGAAGACAGTCACCTATGGTGCAGTCCTAGGGAGCTGCTTGGCAGCAGCCTGCTGTGATAACCCTGTATCTACATGTGCTAGAGGCAGAGAAAGAAGAAAGATCCTTTTATCATCCAAGCAGCAGAGGCATGTATTCATCAGACACAGCTTCCCCTACCCATTTGCACTTGCCATGCACTTTTCCTCTGGTCTGTAGGCCCTCTGGGACTACTCTGGTAACCACAATGTTGGGAAACACTGTTTCAACCACAAAATACTGCTTCCTCTTTCAGGTGACGATTAACTTTTCCCCCTGTGGACAGCCTAGAATCATTTAAACAACAATTGGCTTTGTGTTGCCCACAGCATCTGGAGCTGGAGGAAGAGTACAGGCTGGTACATGGTGGCAGTGAAGGGGAGAAAGAGTGAGGCAGTTAATTATGAATGACTTGTCTTAGTTCTGGCCAAGGTTTAGTGCTGCAGGAAGGGCTACACAGGAGAGTGTTTGCCTATTCCATCAAAATGAATACAAATATTCGCATAAGTCTGGAGCTATGGGGCATCTCTTTTCAGAATGGTGTCTAGAGACACATTAGGGCTTTAAATTGCTTCCAGAACTGGTGTGATCTCATTCTAGTTTCTTTCTATTCTCATGAGCAAGTAATACTTGTGGGATGTCACCCTTGCTTTCTCTGCCCATAACTGCTTTAAAGCACTAATTAGATGGTTATAAATCACAAGGGATCTGTGGTGTTTTGAATGACTCCAAACTCTGGCATTATAGCTGAGGTCTTGAATGCATTTGCAAGCAAATCCACTCAACACTGTTTTCTGTTGATTCAGCAGTGATGTCGTATCAAACTTTCCTGAGCACTCTGACAGACTTTAAGTTTATTAAAAGAAGTCTGGATAGCAGAGCCAAGTTTAGCTGCAGCCAAGTTATTCAGTAAGATAGCAAGTTGAGTACAAAAGCAGAAGGACAACTCTCACCTCTGTGCTGGTGACTGGTTTGAGAGCCTGCAATTGCTTTGTCTGCAAATGCTGCCATGTGCAAGGGTCTGTCCTAAACAGGAATTTTCTGCACCCACAGTGACCTAGGGTTTCAATCTTAGGTCATGTTAGGAAGACACCTATGTGCTGTTTGTCTCCATTTGAAAATAATACTGGGCAAGATGCATTTTCCACCAAATAAAGGCCCTACAGACATAAGGAGAAACAGTAGTAAATTTTGCAAGAAAATGTTTTCCAGTGGAAAAATACTAAGTTGCTAATAACCCTCAAACCTTATTTTCCGTGGAATTTGAAACATGAAGGAAGATTTCCAAAGGAGCTTGGCAAGCAGCATTGCATCAGCATCACACATGGATTTTCTCCACATATTTCCTGGCTCCTCAGGAACCCACCAGAGTTTACCACACTTCCCTAGCCCTTCACTGAAAGAGATGTGATCGCTGGGAATGCAGGGCTTTTATGCTCTCTGATAAAGTGTTTCCTGGGAGATACGGACTCATGAAACCCTTGACAACTGCTGACTTAAACTGGCATGGTCGTTGTCATCTCTACCACTCTCCAAAGCTGGATATGTGCACTCATTCTTCTCTGTTGTAACAGCAGAGATCCCATCCCTTCAAAGCTGCAGCTATCCCAGGTCTGTGAACTGTGACTCTCCAAAGGGAATGAAAAACATAGCTATGTGTGCCATCGTGTTTCTGGTAATTTCTGGTTCCTGGGGAATTCTGGAAATTTCCAATTTCATTTTGCATTTCATAAATGCATCTTCATTTATACATTGGAAAAAACCCAACAACACGGGCTTAATACAAACAGTAAGCCCCAAGTTTCAAGAAGCCCTTTGCACATGCATATCCATGTTCCTCCCATGCTTGACGCCGCCTGCCTAGCCAGGCCGGAGGGGGATCTTCTCAATCCAGCTTAATCACTAGCACTTCTCCAGAGGGGTAGGAGCTATACAGAAGGGGTAAAAGCAAAATATTTTTAATGACTTTTTAATGCACCCAAGACAAATGTACTAAGACTAACTCTTCTTTCTGTGAGCATAGCATTGTTTTCCTGGTAGCCATGAGTTGTGCTGCTCTAAGAGGTTGAGGTATGCTTTAAAGGGCTTCATATTTGTTCGAAATCCCTGGAGAATGCTATGAATTGGTGGCCTTCCTGAATGTCCAGAAAGGGACCAGTGGCTACTACAGTGCCAGGGCACAGCCTCTGTTCAGAAGACCTTCCTTTCGGATGTTCGTTGCACAACCTCAGCCAAAGCACTATGGCATTGCCTGCCAGGCTCTTGGGCAGTGAATTAGAAATAGCACAAGCTGCCTCACACAGGGAAATCAAGTGAAATTCAATGTTTATAAAGAGCATGCAGAATATCTCTGGGCAGTATAAAATATTGTCTTTTTTCCTTTACTGACACTTGCAGGAACAGTTAATGCTTGGTTTGGATAGAGCTGATGATATTGCTGTTGCTCATCATTTATCATCTCTAGATTATTGTGGCTGCAAATCATTTGGCAGATTTCTCTCTTTTTTCCTACTCCACAGATGGCAGTGTCCATGAAGCATGACACCCTTGCAGGCATCTGATTGTGAGGCTAGAAGCTTGAGGACCTTTGGGGGTAAAACGCCCCTCAGTATTATCTGACCTCTAATGTTCCTGGACTGATGTGCTGTAATTTGCACAGTTCTCTCCGACAAAAACTCCTCTGCTGGGATCTCGGCTTGCAGACTGTGCTGCTTCTGAGAGGAGCCTGTGCCTGTGAAGGGCCATCACACCTTAGAGTGTAATTTTAGTGCTGTGCTACTAAAGGTTAGTGTTTCAGCTCCACTTCAACCTCTTCCAGGGTGGGAGCCTAAGGCACTTAAGCTGTAGCTAGACGAAGGGAGCACGGAGAAAGCCCAACATTGCACCATTGTAATTTCATGTGAAAGGAAACATGCAGGAGATGCACTTCTCCAGCTGTTGTCCTGGGTTTTTTTCCCAGCTAACAGAGCTGAGCAGCTCCTGCAGCTGCAAATGAGGGTGTTTCCAGTCCCAAGACACACTGAATCAATCAATATGCTGTTATCCTCTGCTGGCTTATAAGCAGTTAAAAACTAAGAAAACACAATGTCTTGCCCAAACACCTGCCTCATCTGCCTTCTCCTCAGCACAGCAACAATCCCCACCATGGACTAGCCCTCATTTGGCAGCTTGGGGGGAAGCACAGGTCAAATTCTTTTTGCACGATGAGCTGTAACCCTGTGATCTTTAATAGGATTATACTGGGGGAAAAGGACAGGACTCAGCCTTGTGATTGCAGAGAACTTATGATTCATGGACATTAGCGTACTGTCTGGGGACATCCTGGACACAGCTGATGCCTTCTCTTTCTTGCATTAAGATTTCTTTGTGCAGAAAGACAGGGTTTGTTCAGCTGTCCCTAACCTCAGTCCCTGACCCTACATGGCCAGCACTGTCCAGCTGCCTGGGCCTGGGCCAAGTCCAGAGCAAGGATGGAGCAGCCAGTGAGTAACAGAAGTGACCAGCCATGCTCTTTCTGGGTTTGTGCCCTGGGGGTAACTGGCTTTCTAAGTGAATCACAGTACAATTTGCTCTTCTGCTCCTAGCTCTTCAGCTTTTTCTGCCTTACAGCTCTCCCCAGAAGCAAAATTTGGTGACAACATGCAAGCTGGCATGTGCTGCAGCACTGGTGACTCTCAGAGGAAATCCTGGGAATGATTTCTCTTTTCTTCTGCACGCAACTTTTTTGGTGAAACTTAGAGGACCACTGCTATTTTTGAAGCCCCTTTCTGGCTGAAATTGGCTAAAAAGTTTAATCATAAGGGTGACAAAGAGGGTAGTCCACAAGATCCCATGAAAGTTCCATAAGAAACAGGTCTAAAACATACCTAAAATTAGGTGGAGTGTGATGTGTTAGGAAGCAGGGCAGGTTTACAGAGACAGAACACGTGCAGCAGCATATGCTCCTCTCCCGGGGGCATCCTTCAGGACTGCCCTCACAGCCAATAGCCTATTCCAGTCCTCAGCTAAAAACTCTTCCCACTGTTTATGATGGGCCTCTACTGAAGGATAGCGACCCAGGCACTGAATCATGCATTTGCCACCTCCCACCATCACTAATGCACCATACACCACTTAGGAACGAAGGTTTGGGGTTTCTAGAAATAGAGTGAAATAAAATATCATGTCATCTGCCTGAAGATTCAGCAGCCCACATGTTCTCCCACACATGCTGCTATGAAGGTAGCATACCAGTGCTTTGGGCAGTCCTCAGGCTGTTCCTTTGGGAGCAGATTAGATTCAAGCTCCAACTCCTGAGCAGAAGTGTGCTGCAGAGACAGACACTCACATCAGCAACATTTATCAGGGGCAGTGGTCCTTTCTGCATCAGGGCAAACCCTGCAGGAGATCAGGACAGAGGACTGTCACCAGTAATATTACAAGTACAGCTGCTTTTTTCTCTTGCAGGAATGCGATAATCTTGCTGTAACCAAACCTGAATTCAAGCCCCTCTTCTCGATATACCCCATCCCATCACTGCAAAATACAAAAGCTGGTAAATAAAATTCCCAATGAATCTTAGTAGGGAGAAGAGTGTCTTCAGAAAGTGTCTATTTAGATAATCTCTGCAGTGCTTAGATACCATGGAAATCAGTACAGAATAATATCACAGTGAGCCTGCTGCACTGCAGCTCTACGTATCATTTACAGTTGACAAGATTAAAACTCTTTTGGGGTCCCTTCCCCAAGGCTTGCCCCAGTAAGTTGACATATTTTGGGATCATTTTGCACTTTCCACAGATTTCACCATCATATTGTTTCTAACCATCTTTCCCTGAAGCTAAGCTCCTCGCTGTCCAGAACTCTCCAGGAACAGCTTCCAGGTAATGCCCATTCCCTCATTTGGGTCCTGCATAGGGATTTTTCTGCATACAGACTGCAGAATATTTAACATTGCATATCTCATCATTGTTCCCTGATTCCCTTGTGCCCTCCACTGACACCTTGCTGCCAGCTATCCTATATTAGCAGAACCTTGGGCAGTTTTAAAAATGGCTAAGTCTATGTCAGAACCAAGGCAATTTGAATCATCTTCGATGAACTCTTTTTAAACGCTTTACTAAGACCCAAATATATTCCACCTTATCACATGCTTCTTGAATCTACTAAGCTTGCAATTCTACATGGTAGAGTCATTTAAAATTCATTTTGCTGAGGCATATGTACATTTGCTAGACTGCTTATCCTATTTTCTGAGGAAACTGCCTTTAAGGCAAGCTGCTGCTGCTGGGAAGTCTGAAGACCAAAGTCCAAAAGGGTTTAGTTCACACTCAGCCCCTGCAGTGCTTCACTCACTGGAAGCAATTTCATCCCGTTCTCCAACTTCATGCTGCCTTCTAATGGATCACAGGCATGTTAGAGACTCTTGTCTTCTGCTCCTTTTCTGTGATCAGTCAATTGTGAATTCAAGCTTCCAGTCCCAGTAGTCCCCTTGCCAGAGTCATGCAGGAATATCGGATTTCTTCACAGCCCTGGCAACTACTGTGGAGTTCAATTCAGGTAGAGAGGGCAGCATCCAGAGGACCTGCCTTGTGGGATTGAGACTAGGCTACAGATTTACAGGTTTTCTAGCATATTCATCTGATGCCAAAGAAGTAATGCATTGTTTCCTTTAAGCACTTGAGATATTAGAAAAAAGCTTTGGACTGTCTGTAAATATGTGCAAATTATTAATTGTTCAGCCTTGCTGAAGATTTTGGTTTTTTTTTTTCTCTGTTTTGTTTGGTTGGGGTTTTTTTGTTTTTTTAAAAAAATCTGTTATTGAGGGAGTCAACCAATTCAAAACCCTCTCCAGATATAAAGAAATACCATATGGGAATAATGGATGACTTAGGCTATATAAACAGTGCATTATCAAAACACATGGTAGGTCCTAGCCCAGGGGTGGCTGGCCATGCATGTTGAAGTGGCAGCTGCACACCCCACAAGATGAGAAGTATTTGCTTGCCTTGTGCTTTCCTCACCTTGAAGATTCCTGATCAACACAATTCTGTTTGATCCTTGACCTTTGTAATCTGTTCCACGTGCCAGTATCCACATTTGCAGATTTTCCTGAAGCAGGTATCTCTGTATCATGCAAGGTCAGGGTTTGTCAAGAATATGGATATCCTAGTTGAGAAGCCATAGAAAGACTGAGAGGGTTCCAGAAGGAAAGGTGTTTTATTGATAAAGAGCAGATCACAACATATTCAGATTCTGAACATGGTAAGGGTGAACAACCAGTGACAAAAGGAATCTGTCTCCATGCAGACAGCAACTGGTGATGTACCACAGTCAGTCATGGAAGATGACCTTTTAAATACCCCCAAGTCCTCTGTTCTTTCCCTACAGCAATTATGGGGATTCATAAGTAAAGACCAGTTCTCTCAACCAGCTACTGCAGTGAGTGTTTAACAGGAACTCCTGGATCCTGAGACCCCTGGTGCCCTTCACCCCTGCCCCGAGAAACACAGCATATGCACCATTGCAGGGATGTGTCTTTCACATGCCAAAAGCATGTGTCTTTCACATGTCCTCAAAGTCTTTACAATCATCTACTGTGGCTTCTAAAGCAACAAAAATGCAAAGGAAAACATTCATGCTGTAAGCATCTTCAAACGCTACAGCACTTGGACTATTAACCTTCTTACTTTTCGATGCCGCAAGCATTTAAAGATCTGCCTGGCTAAGCAACCTTTCATTAGCTAATGTAGCTGGAAGTTAGTGCACATAGATGAACAAACTAAACCGAATGCAATGAATGACCGCAAAAAGGGTCGAGGTGGACTGCTAAAAACAAAGCAGCTTTATTTTACAATTTCTTATCAAAAATAACATTGATCACATATGTTATTTCTCCAAAGTAAGCAAATTTCTCTGTTTGTGCTGACATTTTTCTCTTTTTTTACTGGGGTGGTTCAAACAATAATTACCACCACTCTGCCTATGAGACAGGTTTGAAGATTTGTGGTGCTGTCTCCTAAGCTGTTGGCAAAACTTGAATCTCTTACAAACAGAAGACTAATGCTCAAGGGGTTCTTGCCTCTAGCACAGTCAAGTGATGACAGGGAAGACCTGAGAGGGTTTATCTAATTTAAAGAGCAAGGACACAATTAGCAAAATACACCAGGATAGAATTAGCATTCCGGGGTAAAGATAGAAAGGGAAAATGTGGAGTTTGAGGAACCACTTCTTGGCAGTGAAGTATACAAAATTATCTCTCAAAAGTAATGTGACAGTAGCTCTGCTGCTTGGTACGTTTAAAATTAAGTTGGACAAAGCGATAGTGAGTGAATGAGAGATAACAGTTCTGGTCCAGCAGGAAGGCAGACTCAGGCTATTTTCATCCTCAAGTCCTTGGAGCTGGCTGTTAGCATGATTGTTTCCAAGCAGGAAACTAAAAGTCTTTACAGAATAGCAGGTAGCAGAGAGCTATACCTGTATCTACTACCAGCTCTGGCAGTTTTAGGACAGTTTGCCAGACAGATCTGTGAAGAACAGGAAAAAATATAAAGACTGAGACTGCTTTTGAACTCAATGCTAAATCCAGAAATATCAAACACAAACCAAAATCCAGAAATATCAAACACAAACCAAAATAAAGAGTGTGTGAGAGAGAAATTTAAAAGTACTTTTTTACTTTGCCTTGTAAAAGAGATGTGTCATCAATATTTTCTGGAGCCAGACTTAATAAGGCAATTTGTTACAGGAGATGATTAAAAAAAAGCTGCACTCTTATGGCAGTGGAAGAGTCGGGGCTGGGCTGCGATGGGTTTCTACACTGATTTCCTGCAAAGCCCAAAGTCACCTCTACCTTCCCCAGAGCAACCCTGATAACCCTACTATAGTGAGAATTTAATATGAGTATTTAAACTCCTGAAGGCTAAAACAGCTCCTTTGCAAAGCTTCTCAGCCAGGTGCTGAGTTTTAGGCAGCCTTGACATGGTGGTGAGCCAAGAAGTTGGGTGGGAGGCAGGGTGGAGGGCAGCTTGCTGCAACCACTCACAGCAGGATCCAATTGAAGGCATGATGTGAAACACTGTGGGTCTGGCTCTGTACCTGTTGCAGGTTTGGTGCATCCCTGATCCTGCATTGCAAGACAGAGACAACCCTCAGGAAAAAAGGAAAGTGTTGTTGAAAAGCCTGCCATAACTCCTGAAGACTGTGGGCAGCTTTGAACTGGCACATAACAAAAGTGACTTACTCATTTCATGCATTTCCTTCACCAGCAGCTGAGAACTATAAGGCCCAGCTGTGCAGCACCAACTCAACATCATACAGCTAAGTGATACTTAGAGATCTGACTGCAGCAAATTAGGCAGCCCATTTACTATTTCTGCTAATACTGGGACTTGCACATGGGTAGTGCATGATAGGAGGGAAAAGACCCAGCAAGTTGGATTTGTGCTGCTGCCAATGACTGTTATCACATGAGCAGCATTGCTTAGATATTAGTCTGGGTCTTGAGATCTTGGTCAGAGTCATCCCAAAGCTGCAGGATAACTTTGATCAGCAGCAGCTCCCAGGACCAGCCAGGCTGACAGCAACACTGGCTTTACAGGAAAAGGACTGACAAAATGGAAGTATATTTTTATGGCTGACAAATGGTAATGACTAACAGTGATTGTCATCACTTTTTCCTCAATCCATACTTCCAAGTCTCAGGCTCACATTGCAATTTGGTTAATGCTCACGAGGGAGAACCAGTCACACACACACACTCCTATGTATTTTTCTAGGAAAAGTCACACATTTGTAACAGGAAAAATGGGACAGAACTATTTCTCAGCTACAAGCCCTGGCCAAGCAGGGAGAACGGTGAGATTATGGGACAGTTTTCAGGCAGAAAGGACAGATCCCAGTTTCATGCTTTGTTCAATACTTGCTTACATAGAGCCTTGGAGAGCACATTGTAGGCAACAGTTTTGAAGGGAATTCAGAGGTCAAGCAAACAGAACAACAAAAATTCACCATATACACCCTTCATTTCAATTTCTTAAAGTTTCACAAAACCATGCACGAGGAAACCTGGTTTATACAGTAGAGGCAATTTTGTCCATACCATATCTGTGCTGTGCTTTCTCCTGGAAAGCCATCTGGAAGTAGCTGGTACTATGTTTTCCACTTGGCTTTCACGGCTGAAAGAGTAGAAATACATATTTGTCATATATATTGGCATTCTTATTACCTCTGCAATTAATCTCACTCTGGCTAAGCAATTGCTTTCTGAAGCAGCTGACTGTACCCAATTAAGGAATATGCTGTGTATATGAAATCACACATTCTCTCAGGAAAGAGGATTTTAAACTAAAGTTTATATTAAGTGAGATTGGAAGGAAATCTATCCTGGCTTTTATCTTAATGGTCTTTTGAATGTCACCTTTCCATTTAGATCCTCTTGTGATAATCAGGGTCTTCCCACTGACACACAGAGGCTTTGGCAGCTCTTTTTATAATACCTGTCCCTTCAGGCAGCACTCTAATTCAGGCAGTTTGAGTGTCTATGCAAAGAAAAGCAGTGCTTATTAAAAAGAGCATACAAACTTCATCCACTCTGAGCCTCGTACATTAACCCCTGGTGAAAAGGATTTCCAGTTCCTCTTCGTGGAAGTAGAGGCTCATGAATACAGAAAACCCAGTGGATCAGTCTGTTACTTATGCCATGTCCCCTAGACTTCCTCTAGGACAACAGAAAGCCTCAGTTAGGAACAAAATCAATCAGTGCAGTATCAGAAAGTAAAATGATCAGACATCAACTATCTATGTGAGAATTATTAATGACACATGAATAATTTCAGAGTCACAGAATGGGTCAGGTTGCAAGGGACCAGAGTGGATCATTTGGTCCAACTTAATGCTCAAGCAGAGTCATCCTACAGCACATGGCACAGGATTGCATCCAGGTGGTTCTTAAATATCTCCAGTGAGGAAGATTCCACAACCTCTCTGACAACTGGTACAGTGCACACTCACCCACAGAATAAAGAACATTTTTCCTTTTGTTCTGCTGGAACTCGCCATGCATCAATTTCTGCCCATTGCCTCATGTCCTATTGCTTTGGCACCCCAGAAAAAATCCTGGCTCCACCCTCTTGGTATCCTCCCTTCAGATACTTAAACACATTGATAAGGTTCTCCCTTGGTTGTCTCTTCTTGAGGCTGAACAGGCCCAGCTCCCTCAAGTCTTTCCCCATAAGAGAGATGTTTCAATCCCTCTTCATCTTCATAGTGCTTTGCTGGATCAGGAGCTCCATGTCCATCATCTACTGAGGAGCCCAGAACTGGACACAGCACTCCA
>VZSR01000520.1:15730484-15792839 GCA_013398615.1 Brachypodius melanocephalos
GGCCTGACCTATTTATTTTCATGTAAAAGGGTGCATTCATTATGGTTGCATGGCATTACCAGTCCTGTCTGACAGAACCTTTAGAGATCTTTAAAAATTCTGCATTCAACTGCTTCTTGAAGGTAATTTTCTTCCTGTTCCTCCTACAAAGACAAAACAGCAGGTACTACCTTTTTAAAATATGTCTGCTATAAGACCCATTTAAAATGCACCCTCACTGCTAGTAACAGCTCTCTTTCCTCATCCTATCTTAACCTGTCTCTTCACCATCACTTCCTCCTATGACTTCTGAAAAATACAGCAAGGAAGCAATGCAGGGTAGGCAGTAAATCTTTTTACACTCCCTATCCAATTTTCTGCCATTACAAAAACAAGTTTTCAGGGATGAGTGCTTACCCCAAAGAGGGCAATAAGGCAAAGGAAGAAGCACACATGTGCAAGCATGTGACCTCCAAGCAATGATATGGTCAGGATGGCTTCTCCCTCTTTCTCTTCACAGCCTCACCTGAAAGTGATTGTGTTGATCATTGAGAGCTGTGAACAATTAATCAATCAGGGGGTTATTTTGGCAGCACTTTGGAGCACACAGCAATTGCAGGGCCCCTCACCCGGCACGAACTGATGCAGCTCTGTTGCAATGTGATGGTCTGGCGTAACACAAATGAAAAGGTAAGCATAGCTGCATGTTGAATGGAAAGATCAAGCTGAATTGCAATATAATCCTTCTCTAATACTGATGTGGAAGCACAGTCCCAGCTTCACAGGGTAAAGACAACCAAGAGCACAGAGTTGCTGATTAAACAAATAAACCAGCTCTGATGAGCAGAGAAATGCTGAACTCTTCCATCAGCAGTTCACTGAAGCAAGCTCTCGGCACACAAATAAACAGATGCCAGATGCCCCCCAAAGCAGTGCAATGATATCAAGAAAAATTCAGGTGATGGATGAATATCTAAAGCAGTAAAAAAAAAATAAATCTATTTCCTTGCACCACTTTAGAGCAATAAAGGAAGTACATCTGACACAAAAACTGGCCGGCAACACTGGAATGTTGCACTTCTGCCTGCTTCCTGCCCATTTTAGTTCATCAGCATGATTGTCATGAAGGTCAATGCATTTTAATAATGTCATCCAGAGAACAAACAGTTTCCATATTTCAGTAATTGCTTTGTAAAATCTCAGGATAGGATTCCCATCCATTCACAGAATTGTCATTTTGTGGGAGAACCTTAAATTTTGTGAGAGGTTCGATGATAAGCTTACAATGAAAACTCCCTAGATGCAATCTTCATCGCTCTTTGCAAGGACAGCAGAGCATTTCCTGCTATTCCTAAACAAAAGAATGCATGGGGTGAAGCTGCCCCTGCAGAACTGCAACCCTGTACTGCTGCTTTTACCTGCTGCCTCTCAGCCCTTGGGTTGTCTCATCCTGGGCTGTGCCAGTGCAGCTCCAGCTCACCTCTGCAGCTCCAGTGGGTTGTCTGTGTGGAGTAATGAATATATGGGCTCCAGTCTTGCACTTCTCATTGCACCTTGTGGCATAAATTATGGCAGCATGATAGCACCCCTTCCTATCTAGTTGTTCTATGTTCTTCCACAAAAGATTTATTGCCAAATGCTTTCCTTTTTTCTTGGTATTAACATGCTGTAAACATCAATTTGTCAGAAACTGTCACCAGCATTTGATCCAGTCCCTGGCAGCAGTGTCTCTCTAAGAGACCTGCACTGAATATCAGCCTGACAAGTTACTTTTTGGCAGTTTTGAAAGAATTTTTGTATGATTTGAGAAATGAATCACACAGGTATGTGTGGTTACATCATTACGTCACCCACAAGTGGCATAAGTATTTCAGTCACCAGTGTGAAGAAGCACAATCTCAGTCAGCAAACCCAGGAATTTTATAGGTGGAAATAAATCATCCCTTTCCTACCTCAGCTCTCAGGAGAGCACAGCTGTGAAATGACACCTTCAGTATTTATCCACATGGAAGACATTAGCCCAGCTTTCCAAATAAGCTGTCACCTTGGAGCAAGGGAAAGAAAAACCTCTCACACCCAGACTGACAGACACACAGACTTTTCTCATTGGAGGTGTTCATACCTGACATGTCCTCTGCTTTTCTTAATCATTGGCATTTTGTTTTAGAACAAAACATGACAACAAGGATAAAAGACCATCTGAAAGACCCTGGACATTTGAATAGGTTTAAATCTTCCCTTCAAATGCATGCTTGCATAAGTCTCATTTACAGTCCAGTCTGAGGAAACAGAGTCCTTATTCTTTTGATGAACAGCTTGCATTATGCTTACATCATGTTTGAGTTGGCCTGATGAAGCCTAATGACTTTGCCTATAAGATATTAGATATAGTTTTTAGTTTAAATTGACAAAATGCTTATAAATTATTTACAAATCCTAATACAACTACATGTCCAAGCTCATGCAAATTTTTCTCCATTAGCAGAACAGCATAAGCATCCTCATGCACAAAAGCATGTTTTTCCAACCTTTGCTTTGTGATATAAGCACTTTGTGCAAAATGTATGCACATAAAGGTATGTATGCAGATGTGTATGCAGATGTGTATGCAGATGCAGCATTGCTGACATAGGTTAGTTAACAGAGGTGCATGCATATGAAAAGTGCACAGGAATGAACTGACAGCTTTCTGTGGTGTCAGTCCTTTCTCCTAGTGTGTGTCTCGTGGGACTCTTAATGAAGTGAAGATTAAATGAGAAAAAAAAAAAAAAACACCAAAATATCTCTAACTGTATTATTAAAAATGTGATGTCTCGGTGCACAGGCAACATGTAGAATCCAGTCCTGACACCTATTGAGGCTGGACTAACATCATGTGCCTTGCAAGACCAGCTGTGTTACCCAGCAGCCAAAGGCCCCTTCTCTAAGAGAATGAGAGTTCAAAGATGGTCATGGGAACCATTCTCATATTTCTGCCTGCCAGTGGCTGTCAGGATGTGGGTGGGTCCCTCAGACTGGATTGCAGAGAACTGCTGGGCAAGGCTCTGACTGATAAAGTTGCTCAGGTTGACATGCTTTCTGTTCAGCATTGAGCTCATGGTGGGTTGAGGTTTGAGCTACTGGTGCTCTGCTGCTCCAGAGAGAGAAGAAAGCTTTAACAATTGCATTAGGAAGCCCCTAGTTTTCCCTCCGGCATGTACAGCATTTGCTTTGAGAGGATGTTTCCCTACCCTCAGAAAGCACATTTGGTTTTGTAGGAGACCACAATTTTTCAAAGATATGCAAAGAAAAGCAGGGCAGTAGTTAAGAAGCTCAGTCTACCAAAGTAGAATTGCATGGGGCAGATGAGGGCTTGTTCATACTTCCACAGCACAGCTGGGAGCTTCTCAAAGAGAGAAATCACAAGAGTGGTTTGTACTGAAAGTGAAGGCAGCCAGAGCATGGAGGCTGTCATGAGACTGAACACCCATCCTTCTATTCAGCTTAGTTAAAATTCATTCACAAGCCACAAAACAAAAAAAGGGAAAAATATGTTAGAGCACTACACTAAGGAAGTAATGGTTATATTCCAAAAGTGCTAAAGGGTCACGGCAGCAAAGAACACAGGGCTCAGCAAACGCATATTCAACTAAATTCCATCTGTGGGAAGGTAAAGAGGATGATGCCTGAGGGGCAGGATGCCATCCAGAGGGACCTGGATAAGCTCAAGGTGGGCCCACGTCAACCTCATGAGGTTCAATGAGACTGAATAATAAGGTTAAATGCAAAGTCCTGCACTTGGACTGGGGCGACCACCAGTATCAATACAGGCTGAGGGTGAAGGGTTTGAGAGCAGCCCTGTGGAGGAGGACCTTGGGGTCCTGGTGAAAGAAAAGCTGGACATAATGGACAATAGTGCATCCAGGGCAGTGATCATCCTCCTGTACTCAGCACTGGTGAGGCTGCATCCCAAATCCTTTGTTCAGTTCTGGGTCCCTCCCCACAAGAAAGACATTGAGGTGCTGCAGTGTGCTGAAGACCCCACCTGCAGTGCTGCATCCAGCTCTGGGGTTCCTAGCACAAGAGAGACATGGACCTGTTGGAATAGTTTCAGAAGAGGGCCACAAAATTAATCAAAGGGGTGGAGCACTTCTGTGAGGAAAGCCTGGAGAAGACAAGGCTCTAGGGAAACCTCACTCTGGCCTTTCAGTGCTTCAACAGAGCTTATGAAAAAAATGGGGACACAGTTTATCCTAGAGCCTGTACCAATAGCAAGGACTAATAGTTTTAAACCAAAGGAGGACAGATTTAGGGTAGATGCAACAAAGAAGTTTTTTTACAACGAGGGTGGCAAGACACAGGAAGAGGCTGCCCAGAGACATAGTAGATGTCCTATCCAAGGAAATATTCAGTCAGGTTGGACAGGTCTCTGAGCAATCTGATCTAGTTGATGTTCCTGCCTATTGCAGGAGGGCAGGACTAGATGACCTTTAAAGGTCTCTTCTAACCCAAACTATTCTGTGATTCTGTGACTGCTCTGCTTGTCTCCCACGACTGACTGCAGAGGAACCCTACAGAACTACAGATCACCACTCGCTGCAGCAATCTAGTGGCTCATGCTGAGCTTTGAGCTTCACTGGGTAACCAGATCACCAGCTACTGCTACCTAGAAAAAAATGTGTTGATGCCTGAGGTGTGTAGGGGAAGATGGGTCCCTCTAATGTCACTGGGGAAGAGCCTGCACTATTCAGTGCAGTTTCAGGATTTTCTCCAGAAGGTTTGGGTTTTGAAAGCCTTCTTTAGCTGTCCCTTACTTGGAGAGGGAGGGGGCATTCAGGGAGAAACAGCCTCCTAGTGAGCATGTTTGTCTGCTCTTCATCAGTGCCTGGCAAGTGTCTATCCTGCACCAAGACTGCACACAGAAGCCCTGTGGGCAAATAGTTCTCTCACTCAGAACAGGCCACAGTAAGCGGGGCATTTCATTCTGCAAGCATTTCATTTTGTGCAGAAGAGAGTTTGTGTGTTGTAGCTCAGGCAGTTAATTAAGAACTGAGAGCACTTTTCCTGGGGCAACGTGCTTGTTCCTTAGAAAAGGTGGTTGATATTATTTATGGCTTGCATTGATCGAACAGCTTGCTGCCAAGGAGAGAAGTCCTACTTTTTCCTCCCTGCATTGACACTGGCCCTGGCAGCCCTCTGAGCTGGCAGAGGAAATCTCCTTAAGTCCCAGGAGAGCAGAAACTGGGAGCAAAAGGACCCCTTGACTGGGACCCATAGCAGAAGGAAGAGAGAAGAGAGCTGTTGGATCACATAGGCTCCAAGGTGCAAATTTCCTTTTGGTGCTAAACAGAGGTGAGACGAAACCTGCTTGAAGCACTGATCTGGCTTCTTGGCCCACAAAAACAACAATAAAACTGTTTATGGCATTATTGTCCTGCAGGACACCTGCTTCATTCTCTAGACAGAATGGGCTGTCCAAAACTCTTGTTTCAGTCACTGCACAACATGAAGCATGTTAGGCAAGAAACATGGGCCAAAGAGACATATAATTAAGTAATGAACCGCCGTAGTAACAAATAGGCACTGACTGTCCAGGAGGAAAGCACAACTTTATTTCTGTAAGTGCTTCAATTTGGAGCCCTTCCACTAGGAAATATATCCTTTTGCATGTAGCTCTTAGTGTCATTTTGGTTTTACTATGAGAAACTGCCTCAAACAGAATTATTTACAAAATCAAACCAATGCCTAGTTGTGCACAAGTTTGTATAAGGGTGCATCACCATGGCCCCCTCTGTCTGATAAACAGTTGGGTGTTTTAGCTAATTGATCTTGTGCTGCCTGCTCCACTTTAGGGCCAAGGAACGCTGCCAGCACCTGCTGTAGCTCTGGTTAATGGGTATGAACTTCTTCACGTGCTAACTCAGCATCTTGGCACAGCTTTTGAGGCCTGAGACTTTAAACTGAAACACTTGTAATGACCAGTAGTGTCACGTAAGTACTTTTGTGGATCACATTTCTGCTCTTGTTCCTATATCTATGACCTAGAAAGCATGAGTTTTCTGTACACACAGCATCACCAAGTATCATGGTTCATTTTTTTTCCTGAATATTTGGTATTTTTCTTAAATCTCTTGCCTGTGAAAATGAGAACATCTTAAATTCCATCAAAACCAAAAATGTGTGGATTTTTCTAAACTTAACTTGGTTTGGTTGTAAAGAAAAACTCATAACTGGGGTGCAGCCTGTAGGTGCAGTAGCAGAAGGCATCACTCCCAGCCTTTTCTCTCCCTCTTCTGCCACTTGCCTCAGTACCAAATAACACAAAGTTTTAACACCTCTGCACAAATCCAGGATTTAGAAGCAGGAACTCGGGTGATGACAGAAGTACAGATTCGTGCAGGCACATCATGGCATGACAGTGCCAGGCAGGAAGTGGATGTTCAGAGGCAATGAATGGCATCCAGCAAGGCACCTGTCCCTGAGGAATTATCCTTCTGGAAGGGCCCACAGCCCCACCAGCCGGGCAGGACCCGCAGGCACCGCATGTGGATGAGCTGGGCACCAGACAGCTGCTACAGGCACCAGCAGGCTGTGCCCTGGGTGATGCTCCAGGCAGATGCAGCAGGCCCAGATGTGCGGGGGTGCAGAGGGGCCAGGGGTGCACTAATGAATCCAGCACATGCCTTCACTGGGGGTTCTGCTGCTGAGGCTGCTAGTGGCCTTCCAGCTCCATCCCATCACCACAGACTACACTGCTGCTAGAAAGCTGCTGCTTTAAGCCTGACACTGTATAAAAATCCTGACAGGCATCACCTGTACTTTGGCGCAGTTTGTATTTAGAAAAGCCGGATAATGTGGAATCATGGCTTTGCTTGTGATCCTGATTTATTGCTGCAGTGATGCTGTGATTTGAGTCTGGGGGCAGCAGTCAGAGGCTCTCTGTGAGCGTGCTGCCTGCACTGCCTGCTCCCAAAGTCTCTGCCTAGCTCCTTGGCTGCATTGACTTCCAACCAGCAAGGACAATACACGTCACTAGTTTTTAACACAGATGGAGTATTTATAGTTTAGGGCTTTTGTATTCTCTTCCATAGCTTAATTAGCAATATAATTTCCTGTAGCCCTCCCTGTACTTGTGGGAATGGAGGAGATAATGGCAATTACTGTGGAAAGCCAGGGGCAGCAGGGGAAGAGGAAGAAAAACAGAGACACGCACATTTCTTTGCAAGTGGCGTAACAGGGCTCTGAGCTGCTGCCAGTGGAGGGGACTGTCTGCCGTGGGTTTATGAGGGAGTAATGACTCATTTCTACTTCAGGAAGGTTCCCATATTGCACAGGAAGAAATCTCATACATATTGAAATAAACTAGCTTGAGTCTGCATTACCAGCACAGCCTGCATTAGCAATACTTTCACATTTGAAGAAAAAGGATCTAAACAATACTATAAAGGAAATCTGAACAGCTGTCAATGCCCTAAAATAATCACGTTACCATAAGTGTTCAAAGGCCATATTGTCTAAGGAGCTGTACAAACATAAAAAAACCAGATTTGTGCACTGAATGTAGCCTACGGCAAAGTACAAGAAGGGAGGTGAAGGAAAAAATGAGAGACAGTGATATAGGGAAGGAGGTCCAGAGCAAAGAGTTCATGAGGCAGTGCTCCTGTGGTGAAAACAGCCTAAGCATCTCCCCTTCCTCTGGGCAGGTATTTCTCACAGAAAACCCTTTTCCTTTCTCCAGCCCTGCCACAGGCAACCTGGCTTATGTTGGCACATGGGATGATTATATCACTCCAAATGCTTTTCTCCTGATTCCTGTGAAGTTCTCGGGCTCTCCACCTCAGAGCTTTGGTTTTGCTGCTATAGGGAAAGCTGCTACTTCTATAGTTTGGATTTTCCTTAGGCATGGCAATGTTCATGGAGCTGGGCTGCTTTTCTGGCTGGCTTCTAGTTCAGTGTTGACTGAGTTAATTCATAAATCCTGCCTCCTCCAAAAAATGAGAAAAGTCTGAAGTCTCCATCCACATCAGTATTAGAAAAATCTCACAGCATGACATACATATATATATATATATATAAATTGCCTCCCACAACATTTCTTTCTCATGAGGTGGATAAAACTGTGTTCATCTATGAGAAGGCATGAAAAGGGAGCTGGAAGCAATTAAAATTAACCAAAAGTCACCATAGCAGCAGAGTTTTGACAGCAATCTTGCACCCCATGCCATGCTGCTCAGCTTTAACCTCTGCACAGACACCTTCCCCTACAGCATCCTTGACCTCTGCTACAGCAGCTGCCAGCTGAGTTAGAATTCATATTTTAAGGAGTTCTTGCTCAAGCAAATATGTGTTTTACTTGACTGTTTTGGAATTATCTGCACAATGAAGGCACAGCTCCCTTCACTGCTGCCTTTCACATCCTCCCAAGTGTCATTTACAGCTGCAAGGAAAACATTTAGAGAACAGATTAGGAAAGGTGAGCCATCTGCATGTTTATGAAAGAGAGAGACCTGCTAAAGGCATGCTTGCCCCAGGCATTGTTTGCAAACTATTTTCAGGATGAAAATGAAAAGTCAGCTGTAGTGCAGGTGTAAGTGCCCTGTAGCAAATCCTCAAGCTGAGCTCAGGTGGGAACATTGAGTTACAGCTACAATTTTCTTCCAGCTTCCTGCTCATGCAACCCACATGCTTTGTGCCTAAATCTCTGCATGCTGCCTGGTTTGCTGCAGACATCCCAGGCCACAGCTCTGTAAGGCAGTCTTCATCTCAGGAGTGTCTGTATAGATACATACACACACACTTATGCAGAACAGTAAGTCCTGGAAACACTTTAGCAAATCTGGGATTGCCCTTGCACTGCTCTTAAAGGTCCAAGAGACAAACCACAAGGCTGAATGATTGTTCCCCCTGCCCCAAATGCCTTCTGCAGCTGGGCAAGCAAAGGCTCTTGGCTTAAACACACAGCCCAGTTTATGCTTTGCATGGTGTGTGTAAACTCCCTCTTCTTGTCCTCCATCCCCCATCCCTGACTACAGAAACACCTCAGCCAGTGACACACTAGAGCTAGAGGCAGTTTCTTGAGGCATAGACAGGGACAGATGCACCTTGGGCACATCACGCATGGAGATGGCATTTGGGCATCTTTAAGCAGCAGCACTCAGGCTGCAGGTCCCTTTGTGGGGGGGCAGCTGGGCCATGGGCAGCCCACACACCTGGAGGAGGGCAGGAGGTGCTGGGGGTGGGGGTTAGGCAGCATTTCAAGGCATTCTTTATATAGCTGGTTACATAAGGCTGTGCAATTTGGCTCCTGTTGGGAGAGAAACGTGGGCGTAGGAGTACTGGTACACCAAACCTGACTGTAAAAGTCATCTGTGGGGTTTGGGTTTTCTTTCCCTGTCATTCTCCACTAATCGCTAGAACAGCCACTGCTAAATACTTAATAAAAAAGAGAATACCTTAACAGTAAGTCATGGCGAGCCTCCAAAACCTCAGCTGGCAGCTGGAGAATGATCCCCATGCAGTTTTCCAGATATGACCATGCAAAGGGCTCACAGAGGCAGCACCACAGCATTCTCCCCCATTCCTACAGCGAGGCTATTAGGCGTGGAGGAGGGTGACACTGAGCTCAGGGGAGCCCATCTGCTCCTACCCCTGAGGAGCTGTAGTAACCAGCTGTAGTAACCAGAGAAGCCGTGGTTCCCCCTGGTTCCCTGGTCCCTTTTCACCCTGGTGCTGACAGTTCCTTGGCCACAGAGAAGGGTGACCATGGGTTTTTGGGCTTGGAACAGCAGTGAAAAAAGCACCACTTCCCCCAGACTTGACAGTGATATGTATTTACACGGTGCATTTCGTGCCCAAGATGAAGCCCAGCTCTGCTGTGTCACTGTGCATCACCACTGCCATCTCCTTCGGGGAATGCACTTTCCATAATGGAAATCAATTGTGTTGAAAACAGTTAGGGAGCTGTGCAGTGCAACATCACGAACAAATGAACTGGCAATCGCAGCCAGCGCCGTGCTCCGAGCCAATCACTCACTGCACGGGTCACTTGCAGCTCTCGTTACACACCAGGGGCTGCACAGCACCAGGCAAGGCCGTGGAGCAGCTGGGTGCTCACAGGGATGGCCCAGCACACACTGAGGGCTCCAAGGGGCTACAGCAGCAAGGCTGAAGTGGCAGTGAGGCTCAGGCAGAGATGTACAGGTCTTTCACAAAATCACCCCTCAGGCAGGTCCCGCTTGGCTGTTTAAAGTCAGTCTCGGTTGATGATCAGCTTTGCTGTTTCTGATGTCTAGAGCCC
Source organism: Brachypodius melanocephalos (assembly GCA_013398615.1). Lineage (NCBI taxonomy): Eukaryota > Metazoa > Chordata > Aves > Passeriformes > Pycnonotidae > Brachypodius > Brachypodius melanocephalos. The sequence continues at coordinate 15,740,740 of VZSR01000520.1, forward strand.
CTGATTTCTCACACCCAGCAGCTACCACATCTTGCATTATATTAAGGGGGGTTATGAGAAAGACAGACACATTTTGCCGAGACCCCTAGTGAAAGGAAGAAGAGCAGCAATTTAAGCTAAAGGAAGATAGGTTTAGATTAGATATTAGGAAGAAATTCTTTACTTTGATGATGGTGAGGCACTGAAACAGGTTGCCTAGAGAACTTGGAGATGCCCCATCCCTGGCATTGTTCAGTGCCAGGCTGGACAGAGCTCTGAGCTACCTGGTCTTGTGCAAGGGATGTTGGATTAGATAATCTTTGAAGGTCCTTTCCAACCCAAGCCATCTTATGATGCTATCCCACACAGATACCCAACTAGTACAAGCTATCCAGGAACAAGGCCTCAGGTGGCATCTAATCCTTACCTGGGCTGGAGGGTCCACACAACAGATGGAAGACCTGCCCATACACAGAGAGCTCACTCGACTCAAGTATCACCAGTAGAGACACTTTCACATGATGTTAGGGCTGTCTCTTCTACAGGTGCTGGCTTCCTTGGTCCTAATGCACTCTGCATCACACCAAACTGAAAAAAAAAAGATGTCTCAGACCTCAGATGTGGCTCCCTGTGAGCTGGCAGCAGGCAAATGGGCTGGCAGGCACTGTGGTCAAGTTGCTGGTGGGCAGGACAAACAGAGGAGTCCAGGGGAGGCAGACACAGCATGTGCAGCTGTGGGTTGGGACAGCAGGAGGCTCCCTGGATAGCAGTGAGCTGCACCTTACCCAGGTACTTCCCTGACAGCAACTAACCTACCTTGAAGTACGAGGCATTTTCCAAATACGACTTTTTTACTTTTGATTCATGTAAGGTACCAGGAAAGCAGATCGCCCAGGCCACAGTCAAGAATAATTTTCAGGGATCATTTTCATAGATTCAGTGACAAAAGACAAGAGTGCTGCAGGAAGCTACTGCCCAGAGGTTTCCAAGCTTTAGGCAAAGGTAAGTGAAGAGCACTAAAACCAGGGTGCAAGAAGGAGGTTTATCTTGCTATTCATAGGAAAGATCCTGAGGAGGTAAGACTTAGAAGATCTGGGCTCTACCCTGGCTGGGAAAGTGAGCTTGGGAAGGAGTTCTTTGCAGCTCTAGAGGAGGAAACAAGCCTAGTCTTGCTATGGATCTACACAACACTGATGGACCAAAACTCCATTAGTAGCAAACAACAAGAATGACAAGAAGCGTGAAGCTGTGGTATATAATTGCCCTGAATATATCTGAGCACTGCTTCTTCAAGAGACAGCTGCTGTCTTTTTGACTGCAGAGGGATGAGCTGCTACCAGTTTTGCTTTCTGCACCTCTGAGTGATGGGCAGAGCTTGCAAATGTGCCAGCGAGGACAGATGATGCAAAGGGCATTGGCTTTCTCCCTCAGAGGAAGTCAGGGAGCACAGAGAGCTGATTGCTCTGGGTGCTGGTAAACACAAACAGTACAAGTGAGAAAAAGTTAATGTACCACAGCAATGACAGTGCAGGGGAGGGGGAGCTGGTCTGTTCCAAAGCTCTGATACTCCCACGGTGAAAAAGGAGGAGGGCTGGAACAGTTCCTGTTGCTGGGGAACATCACTAAGGTCTCTCTGTCCCTGTCAGCCACTGCTGGCACATGTAAAATGTGCTCCACTAGCAAGGTAAAAATTGTTTTCTACAAAGACAGCATTGACTTACTAGCAACAGTCTCCTGACTGCCTTTTCTGGCATGGACATCGGATGGCGTAGGTAGGCTAGCAGGAGAGCTTCACAAATGCCCAGGTCCCAACCACTTCTTTCCACAGCTGAAGTGAAAAAGAGATACTGAACTCTGTGCAAGGTCACAGTACACTGCTCTGAGCCATCGTGTAATGCCTGCCACAGCAGAATGGATGTGGGGTCCAAAGAAGCTGGAGAGGCAACCAAGATCCTCATCAGCTAACATTTCTACTACAGTTGCAGTATGGATACTTATTTGGGTTGCAGGAGTTAGACATGCATTCCTAAGAACCACATGTGGAAATAGCAGCCATTTCATTCCCAGCATCACAAACAGGCAAGAACACTGTGCCCTTTAACCAAGGTTTAATTTGCAATTTTACCTGAGCATGACAATGCACCATAATATACACAATACCCTGAGTAAAAGAAAGGTACTCATTATGACTTTTTAAAGTCGTTTCAAAGACTGATGTCTGCTAAATCATAATCCATTACAAATTAATTTGCACTTTTGAGGAATTCACCTGTGAATTTGCAATTTTGAGGGTTCACTTTGACATAGGAGGATTACTAGAAAGAGGCTGAAATTTTATATTGGGGCTGCCTACTCCATCTCCTTCAGCTTCTGGAAAGACAGAAGTGGTCTCTTTCCTCATGTATCTTTCCCCCAACATCCTCGTCTTTCTTGTTATTTGTTCCCCTCCTCTTCTTACTCCCCTGGCCATGGGATCACTGATGTGAAAGAAAATGATTAGGTAGGTGGGTGTCTTCCTTTCTTTGTGATATCTTAATAGACGTCATGAAATAGAGGGGGGGGGGGGAATCAAACAGTTAAATTCATTCATGCCTCGTTCCCTCCTGTGCAGAGGGAAGGACACGGGGCCGCGCAGGTGCCCGGGACTCACCGGTGGGTTTTGTGGGAACAGCTGGATACTGCGGCGAGGGTGAGCATTAAAGCGGCATCACCAGGAGCACAGATACAAGGCAAGGCCGGAACAGAGGAGAGGGGGAAGGCATGTGTGGATCCCCGGCGCCCGCAGGCCCCGCTCCCACACGCCGGGCCCCGCTCCGCACTCCAGACCCCGCTTCCACACGCCGGGCCCCGCTCCGCACTCCAGACCCCGCTTCCACACGCCGGGCCCCGCTCCTCACTCCAGACTCCGCTCCGCACTCCAGACCCCGCTCCACACGCCGGGCCCCGCTCCCACACGCCGGGCCCCGCTCCCACACGCCGGGCCCCGCTCCCACACGCCGGGCCCCGCCGCGCTCCGGCGCCCCCTGCCGGGCCGGTTCCCGCGACACGGCCCAGCCCCCGCAGGAGCAGCGCTCGGTACCGCGGGCTCCACCGGCAGCTCGGCGAGCCACCGCAGCAGCGCCCGAGCAGGACACGGTGTTCTGCCACGGGAGCTCGGAGAGAAACCCAAACCGCTTCCTGACGAACAGAGGAAAATCCACTTAAACTCATGCAACCACGGAGATCTAAAAAGTGCCAGCAGCCAAGTCTCATCTTTCTACACAAGAAGTACGAGTCATGGAAGTTTGGTTAAAAATAGGATAGAGGACCATCTTTGGCAATACAAGGAAGCCATAGAATAGGCATTCCACTCACCCAGAGCAGGTGTGTATTTCAGAAGCAAAGACTCTGCTCCCAGGTCCTCGATAGGCTCACAGGGATACATTGTCTTGGTGTAAGTGAACTGAATTTCTCTCAGGCTAAACCACCCTAAGAAATAGCCTCCAAACATTAACCAGGCCTGCGGTTCCCCAATTTTTACCAGTTGCAAGCCTTTGGCTGACACCAACAGCAAGAAACAGTGGACTACAGCAACAGCCCTTTGCCACCCCAAGATCAGTCTGGAAGTGCTGCTCCTCTTTTTTTGATATTGCCAGCTGAAAGCTCAGCTGGTTCTTATAAACACAACAGTTACAGAACTTTTAATCTTTTCACTGAGACTCACTTGCTCACATCAAAAAATAAAAGGAGTTGCTTTCCCTTAGGAACACTTGCTCTATTTGTGTTCTCCCCTCTCATTCCTAAACTGAGGCCTGAAGCAGCTATGGGTCAAGTGTCACAGGTAAGCAGAAGTTGCAAATACTTTGTTTAGGTTTTATACAAAGGAAACATCCAATCTTTGAAGACACAGCTGTCCAATCACCATTTTTTATAACTTATTTTTTCAAATTCTAAGGGGCAAGATAGTTGCCTCTGTACAAGTGTGAAATATTTGAGAGAATGAACAGACAGCAGCTCAATATTTTTAAACTAGTATCACTGTATCAAAAAGTGTAAGCACAGTTGTCATGAGGACTCCACTCAATGCTGCTCTTGGTTATCAGATCAAGGATGGCAGAAAATTAAAAATGACTGATTAAACCACGCTGGGTAAGATATTTTCCAGCGAAGTATAACAAATGAAAAATTACTGAGCATGAAGACAGTACAAGAGTGTTCTGGGCTTTGAAAAACATTCAAGAGAAGGGAAATCACTGATAAAGAAAATGCTTCAAAAAAGAAAACATTTTAACGGTAGAAGAGAGGGCATGTAGCACTTATTTATACAAAAGCATGAAAACAGGGATGATGCTGGCAGTAAAATAGGAATAGTTGAGGTTATTCTTTGCATAGCTAGAAGAGACAATTTTTAAACAAGAGAATCCTTCATTAAAGGACGATTTGAGTAAACAGTCCTTATAGGGAATTTGTGAGAATGACATCTTAAGGAATGTAATTGTGCAATAAATGACAACAAGTGAAAAAAGGTATTTTATTTCTCAGTGTTTCTCCACTGTCAATACTGTCCTTTTGCTGCAACATGTTGCAAAAAAACTCTCCGCCTTTTCCATTTTAAACAGCTACAATATTTACAGGCTGTTTCCAATAACACACGCAGACACATACACACTCACAGACACGCAGGTACATATATCCCTATCCCTGGCAAGGTAACCGTTTGCTGGTAGAGGCAATATTTATTTTCATTGTCCATTAAAAACCAAAGCCATCCTCTTGTTTATGCTCTACTCCCCTCTCCATTCCCTAACCATCAGCTACTGTCCAGCTTTCAGGGGCATCTGTGTAAGAAGGTACATATCCAGCTATTTGATTGCCATCTTTCAAAGTTGTGGCCTAAGTGTACTGGGCTTATCTATTCAAACTGTACATACCAGAAGTCATAAAAATTGCTCATATTCAAATGTTCATGACCAAGTAATGTAGGTATACTCCCAAAATCTTTTGGGGCAGCCATCTTAATCACCTTTTCAGAAATATGCATATCATGCTGGGGTGAAACAAGTCACATGCTTTACCTTCCACCAAGGTGTTATGTACCCAGTTTTTTACTAAGGCACCAGGAATTACCAGTATAATTTCTGAAAGAGTCCAGTGCCACTGAATGTACTGCGTTAGAATATCAAATAGCAAGCCAGACAAGAAAAGAATAGATGCCTATATAATAGGTATAAAATTCCTTAATAAAATTAAGTACATAAAACCTGTGGCGGTACAACCCCAAACCCAATATAAGTTGAATAATAATGGTAAGAAATGCAATTTATCCAGCTCCATTTTGTGAATGGAGAGTTCTGTAATTGAGAAAGGTCTTTAAAGCAGTGTCTTTGTTATCTACGCTCCTAGGTTGCATGATGGTGTGTGCATAATCAGAGAAAGCTGAATCAATCATAAAGGCATCTCTTTCCCTCCCTTGCCCAAATCCAGACAAAGCTTTATGAACCTGTGCCCACAAGTCTTCATCTGTCAACTCACCAGTCATGCAGGCTTCTCAAAGAGTTCTTCAGTTCCCAAAGGCATTGTGACCATGGGATGAGGAACAACTGGTGCTAACTGCACTCTTGATTGGAAAACCGACATCACCACTCAGAAACATGCCAGATGTCCCAGGCAATGTGGCTGTAGGACCATTCAGCCTACATGGAATTACCTCAAGAAATCATCATCACCATCATCTTCCCCAGATTCTGAAACCATTTCATACATGCTGGATCACAAGAGCGATCCCCAGAATCCAGCACTAGTATCATCCACTGCAAGTAGCATAGAAGTCTAGATGTCACCAGTGGTGTCACATACACAGCTCTGGGGTTTTGATTTTTTTAATCAGAACATTTTAAAGATTTCATGGAGAAGTGAAATGGGAAAAGGTTTTAAAACATCATGTAGTAGCCATTTTTACTAACAAACATTATCTGATTAATGGGGTTTTCAAGCCCTTTTCTGCAACTGAGTGTTCTAGGGAGAAGTCCTTACATATGTACACATAGATACTACCTCCAAAGAAATCTGAGAGAAAAAATAGATTGGGATCTACCTGGAAGCTAGAACAGTAGGACTTAACTGGAATGTTCTTATGGCAAGAGAATATCACAATGCAAGGGGACAAAGTAAAAGCAAATATCTGTAAGGGTTTTCATTTTGCTCTACGGTAAGGTTCAATTTGGACAGAACTAATTTGAAAATACCCATCTTTTCCACCCTTACAACTGGAGAAAAATATTACACATCAAGACAACGGCCAAGAAAATAAAACAAAAGACAAAATAATTTCCATCTAGAACACATGTTTCCACAGACAGGTCTACCCTGTGGGGAGATGTGCCCACATGGCCAAGAAGGCCAAAGGCATCCTGGCCTGTATCAGCAATAGTGTGGCCAGCGGGACCAGGGCAGGGATTGTCCCCCTGTACTCAGCACTGGTGAGGCCACACCTGAGTGCTGTGTCCTGTTTTGGAATCCCCAATTTAGGAAGGACATTGAGATGTTCAAAGGCTTCCAGACAAGGGCAACAAGGCTGGTGAAGGGTCTGGAGCACAAATCCTATGAGAAGGCTGAGGGAGCTGGGGTTGTTCAGCCTGGAAAAGAGGAGGCTTGGGGAGACCTAATCACTCTCCACAACTCCCTGAAAGCAGGGTGTAGCCAGGTGGGGATTGGTCTCTTCTCCCAGGTAACCAGCGCCAGGACAAGAGGACCCAGTCTTAAACCGCACTAGGGGAAGTTTAGGTTGGACATTAGGAAGAAATTCTTCACAGAAACAGTGATTGGGCATTGGAATGGGCTGCCCAGGGAGGTGGTAGAGTCACCATCCCTGGAGGTTATTTAAGAAAAGACTGGATGTGGCACTTCGTACCATGGTCTAGTAGTCGAGGTGGTGTTCAGTCATAGGGTGGACTCTATGACCTCAAAGGTCTTTTTCAACCTAGTTAATTCTGTGTGATTCTGAGTTAGAAGAAAACAAACATTTGTATCACTTGCACACCGGAAACCAAAGATAAACTCTGTACAAACCAACATATAATCATGTGATTCTTAATGAGTTCAGGAAAAACTTTAAAGAGTTAGCTTTCCAAAGCCTTATGGAAGAGTGAAATTTCAACTAGGTGGCTTCTGTTGAGCAGATTTGGAATAGGTATAAGCACTGTGTGAATGGCTTCACAACACATGTTAGCAGAGCACCCGAAAGGAAGTACTAACCTGTTAGCTGTCCACATTAAAATCCATCTCCTGAAGGCAGCATACCAAATCCTTATGTTTTACAAAAAATAGAAATATTCATCAATTCTTTTTGCCCTTAAAAAAATCAACTCTCTCTCTTCCCTTATCTGCTGTTTTCCAATCTAATTCCAGGCAGATACACATATGCACTAAAATTTCCACATTAACAAGCCATATAATTCCTATAATGTATTTTACCAGCAATGGACATCGTCCTTACCTTGCCCCAAAGAGAGGGAGAGATTGTTCAGTCAGGGTTAACATACTGAAAGTTGTTTCAGTCAGCTTTAAAGAAAAAAAAAAAAAAAAAAGAGGCAAAAATCCCCTAAGCTATCTATTTTGGTTTTCAGTCATTTGTTTACCTCGAGGCTTCCGTCCAAGGGAAAAAAAAAAACAACCCTGTGTAACTAATGTCAAATAGGGGCTTATTTTCAAATAAACTTCTCCCTTTTAAATGAAGCAATTTCCTACCAATACAGCAAGCCTGGAAGGTTACTTAACTAAAGGAGTATTCACCTGAAGGGAAGGACAGAATAAAATCTTAACTAAAAGGCCTTCAAATCAAAACTTACACATTTTCTTCATTTCTGATAGCAGTGTTACCAGACCGCTACAGAAAATTCATCTACTGTATTACATTTTCACATATGCAGGAGATTAATTCAACTACTCTACAATGTGATACGTATGATAAATAATTTTCTCGTTCCACATAGTTTCAAGGGTGGCAGATCTGTGCATTTACACCATGATTAAATGGGACTGTGTATGAATAAAGTGAATAGTGATATACAGCTTTTAGATGCACAGCATTTTGAGGACAAGTTTGCATAGTCTATGATGCAAGCAAGGTCCCAGTATAATTCACTGGGAACAGTAATTGGAATTGAGTAGCTACCAGGCACACAGACTTACCCTTTCATGGCTAGATGGCATACAGTGACTTGAGCTGGAATACCAGTGTTTCTTAGGTAGCTGTTTCTTCATTTTTTCTTATCCCATGTAATTTCACTCTTACATTAGGTACATAATGGACAATGTTTCTCTGATGTCAGAGAATTAATTATAATAACCTCTGTGGTATATCAGAAGTCTCTCCTAGTTACAACACAAAGAAGTGGAGGTGACTGGGAAAAAGATGGCTGCTCCCAAAAGCTAGAACTGTATGCAAATTCCCCACAGAGTCCTATATAATTACAGGTCAGAAACAGGAAACAATCACAACAGGTACATTTCTTTCTTACGGATTAAGAAAAGTGAGTCATAGGAACTGCAAGTCAAGAACAAACCAGTTTCCCTCTCACACTCCCATGATAGTTCTGAGTTACTTGTTTCCCTGAATACACACTTTTAAAAAAATACAATAAAACCTAGGATATGTAACACATGAATAATTCAACTTCACAGTTATAAATACTCAAATTACACTTACATAGAATATATAATCACAGAAAATAAAATTCAAGTCATAGAAAAGAATGAAGACTAAAGGGAAAGAAAAGGCAAGGTGGTAAAAGTGATACAAGTTTAGGGCTGTGCCTTCTATAAAAGATCATTAAAAGCAGAAGTCAAGTTTTGTTGGTATCTATTCTCATTTTGTTTGGGGAGTTGTTGCTGTTTTTTCTTTTAAAATTGGATAGAATAAAAAAAAAAACCTTCAAGCATCCATTAAGTAATCATGGACCTGCACCTCCCACTACAAAACTAAAACCACCGTGTTTGCCAGAGAAGAGCCAATCAAACAACACAGCCAGCTCTGGGTGTAAAGAAGCGAAGAACCCATGGCTAGTGAAGGGAAGACAGATAGAAAGTCATATTGAGACCCAATTTAAAGCTAGATGTGTTGTACAGGCTTGAGGTACCACTGCTACCACAGTAAAGTCTGATGTAGCACAGGGATACTCAGGTGCTTTTCTACACATTTGTTATTTCACCATTTATTGTGAAGAGGATGCAGCAAATGCACTTGTACGAAATACAGAACATAGAACCAAACCCATGGCACAGCCCTTACCATCAACATGTATATGGAGAGGGAGGGGATTAATCCCAAAGGCAATTTAAATAATGGTATTTTATATACTTATATTTATATATATAAATAAATGTTCTCAGCAATCTCAGGGTTGTTTTTAGTGCATTGCTGTAAAAAAATTAGTGCAGTTCTCATTAATGTTTAGCTCATAAGGAATAAGAATCTATACATCTGTTCAGTCTCTTCTTGCCACACCTGAAACCCTTACACTGTTTCACCAAACTGAAGGTTTGTAGTCAATTTCATTAAAATAAGGTGGATGAATTCCACGCACTCTGTGACAAGACATGGCAATTTTTGGCAAAACAATTAGAAAAATATGAGGTGCTCTGATCTTAGAACCGAAAAGTTTGTTGATTTAAAGCATTACGCAATGCATAACAAAATTTATAAACAAAAGATATGTCTCAACAAATCTATCCTTCATGCAAGTGTTTCTTCAGCAGCTAACAACTTAAAAAATTTCTTACACTTGTTTATTTGGGGGAAGGGACTTAGACAAATCTGTGTTTCAAGTCCTTTCCTACAACCGGACCAAAGTTTCATGTCCTGGGAGCTGCTTCTTCTGGACCCTTCTCTCTTCTAAACCATTGGAGAAGGGGAAGTTTCAGTCTCAAAGAGATTTACACTTCAGCCCCAAGTTCAAGGACTCCAGTTTCAACAACAGCAACATATTTATCTTCAATTTGAACCAGCAGGATTGTTTTATCTATATGTGACCGACTACTTGGATCTCTGCTGCAAGGCACCCAGCGGTGAATCACCTGGAGGGAAAAAAAAACAAACAAACAACAAAGTATAAAATGTAAGCTCCACAGGAAGAGCTGTCATATCAAAGTTGTGGCTGATAACTCAAGACCCTTACAAGGCCAAAGGAATACAAATACAGGTGCTATACTGACTTAGTTGCCCATTTTTCAATGGCAGCATACCCACAGATAAGTTGCACATTGAAGTCTTGCTGAACATCTGCAGCTTAAAATCACATTTAGGTCTTTTACAACAATGAGAGCAGCCAGTCTGATTTAGATTTGAGTAGGAACAAACAACTTGACCCAAATCAGAACCAAACAGTTCATCCGAAGTGAGTAACAACTGGAAAAAAAGCACACATAGATTTGGGATATTTTGATGCTCGATTTGTAATAATCTTAAAATACCTCAGTGTTGTGCAGCACAGAACTGCAGTTTACCAGGAGCCAGGTGTAAACTACTGTCCATTGCAAGTTAAAGCTCTTGCCCTGATTTTGTTACCTATGGACTGCGAATTCAAGGTTGATCTTCTAAATCAAGTTATTCAAAGATAATTTTAAATTAAAAATGTTACAAAGAATGAGGAGCTCAGAAACAGTGCTACAAATTCTTGTACCATACTCTCTTGGATCTACAGAATTCAAGTACTTTTGCCTGTTACTTCCAAGGATCCTGCCTGATACTGACTGCCAAGAGGTCCCTTTTTCATACTTCTATGTCCCTGTTCATCTACCTCCTTAAAACACACCCTTAACTTTTGGGTGCCCCAAAGGAACCATAAAGATGCTCCATTAACATGGGTATAAGTATCATCAGCTTCATAGAAATAGAATTATCTAAAATTTTCCAACTGTGGTAAAAGAACACTTAATTCAAGATAAAGTAAGTTAAAAAAGCTAGTAAAACTAATTTTTACAAAATTCCACAGCAGTAAAGTTTTCAAGAGTCCTAAAGATACAAAGCGGAAAAAGAGCCAGAAAACCACAATCTTCCAAGATCAAATCCAAGAGACTCCCTTAATCTTCATTATATACAGCTGGCAATTTCTCTTAACACTGGTGAAGGACATTTAGCTTTGTCCATTGCATGAGATCTATGCTGCAAAGGTACAGGGAGAGCATTTCAGCCAGGGAAGCACAACATCTTTAGTTTCTCTTTGATGCAACAGTGTGATATTTAAGTGTCTGTTCAAGTCTGACTTCAAAGCGTGTCCACATAAATTTAAGCTCCTGTATGGAATGAGACCAGGAATATCCTGTCCCCAGACACAATAAAGTTTTCCAATGAAGTCCCAAGTACTACATCCTTGTTGTTCAATTTCACACTGGTGCCTTTGAGGTAGCTACAGGTGTCAATATCATGGCTCCTTAAAAACTGTATATGCAAAGAGTTGTACACAGATTGAAACTCATCACTGCCATATTGCCACACTCAGTTTTACCATCTCTTCTACCATGACTGGCATTTTTTTGGTACGTGCAAAATGTTGTGACTACATAGTCAAGAGGTGGTATGAATCTCTTGGAGGAAAAGGGTTTTTCTACACCCCAGTATCATGTATCATAGAAAGATAATGCTGCGTATACCCTATCAAAATCTGGAAAAAGTAGCTGCATTGCAAAGAGGACTGCTAAATGTAATTTCCTTGAAGAAACCTTATAATGTCTTTCTGCCTTATACACACATCGCACTGCATACTGAGCAAGATAAAAAGCTAGGTTAGGAAAAATGTTTTTTTCTTTGTAGCAGCAAAGTTTTAACCTACTAAGTGCTGAGAGCAGACATAAGGTGAACTGCTTAATGAGCAGCAACTCAGCAGGTAAGAATAATTTCTGCCTATTTGCAGAAAGGACCACAGCCAAAGGATCAGAAAGGGAAGACTGTCCTGTTACTAGTATGTTTAACCACAGGCAGCTGAAGCAAGCAGGGGAAACTATGCCATCAAGTTAAATCCTTTCCTCCTAATCACACACAGGATAATCTGGTGCTTTCCCCTGTTTCTTGTTAGGTTAAAAGATGCTCTTCTAAAAAAACTGCCTATATGCTGTATCAAAAATAGACGAGAAGCATTCAGAACAACAGCTTACTATGACCTTTAAATCCTTGTTTTAATCTTTCTAATAGCATCAATCACTGTACATGTCAGCATGCTGCAATTCACAAAACACACTCACAAACTCCTGAAAAAAACTGTCCAGTGATACCAGGCAAGAGGACATGCTTCAGTATAACCTTTTACATCCACCATCTTCACCACCTTCTTGATCTGCAACAGTGTGTCTAAACCCAAGGTAACTGAGAACGTTTACAACAGCATTCTAGTCACAGGTGCTACCTACAGCAGAACCTTACTGTCCTAAGAGTGGACTGTCAACTCTGGTAGATTCCTTCCATGAATAACTGTGTTTCAAAGCTCTTTTCTTCATGTAGATGCAACAGCAAGGTAGATACAGTGTACACTGTGTTACTGGCATATCTCCATTTCTTACCTGAAGTTTGCACGTATATCCACAGTGATGTGGACTTCAAATGGCAAAATCTATCCCTAAAAGCAATTTATAAATAATGCCTCCAACTGACAGTCAAAGAAATCTCTTCAAAACTGCTCTATTCCAAATGAAGATACAGCTGTATTGATTAACAAATGCAGACACAGTGTCAGTGACTCTTCCCTCTACCACTGAAAGAATATTGGAGCATCTTTACAGACATCAAGATCTTAAAAAAAAAAGTACATCTCAGTAAAAATCAAAAAGCTTCAAAGATTACAGTGGGACTTTTGCTCATAAAAGAAGCCTAAATTTTCTAGCCAATGCAGTGCATTTTTGTAAACTGCAGATGTTACATCCACAGGGAAAAGAGAGACAGAATTTCAAGTCATGAGCTTTCACAAGTTTTAGTTAGAAAAGATTTCCTCCTTAAAGAAATGTAAACACCTATCATGTATCTATTATATAATAAAGAGACATCTAAAGACAATCTTATTTGGCTCTATTTTGATCAGAATAATTGAAAACCAAATACTGTTAATCTTTCCATTAAGGACTTGTTAGTAAATCGATCTTTATTTGTTCAGGGATTGACAGCTTAAAGAAAGGAAAATGAATGTTGGATGAAAGAGAGCAATGCCTGAGAGATCATGACAAGCTGAAAGAAGGCAAGAAAGGAATGGTGACTGACAACATTTGAAACATCATCCTGCATCTTTTGCACAGAGTTGCAGAAATATCTCTGCCTCAAATCAGAATTCTAGACGTGCTCTTCCAGCAACAGTGGCTTTGAGGACAGCTGCTGATCTAACTTACCTACTACATCAATCTTTGCATTGACATATAGGCAGACTGCCACAGAATCAAGACACTGCCTTTTTTAAGCTTAGCTTGTCAATTTCCAAGCAAAACTTACATGGCCTTCCATGCCTTCCTGAGGACTCCAGTCTTTCCAGCTGTTTCTTCCAGCTTTTAGCCGTATCACCTCATCTGGCCACTGCAGCTCTTTCCTTTTTGACACGTTGATCCCTTCCAGTACTTGACTGGGATCCATTAACTATAAGTAGGAATTGAGTTTTGACTGTTAGTTCAGCCAAAATTTAAAAGAAACAGATAAACTAACATTTTGTGTAATTCCAAATAACTGACTTTAACCCACTGAAGTTGATTTCTGACCAATTTCAAGGTTGGAAACTCGAGCTCCAGGCTCTCCAAGGCCAAACAGCACTGAATTTGGAAATGATGCTGCATTTCAGACATAGCTGACAATATGCCAGTTCACTGAAGCAACAGCTCTGGTTCCCTTCCCCACTTCTTTCAGTTATAGGAGCTCATGGCAGGGTTGGGGAGCTGGCACAACAAAAGCATTGACAGCACAGGTCTAGTAGCAGGGAAAAGTTAAGTGATGATGAGCTGTTAAAATCGGCTCATTACTTCTTACAGAGTATCTAAAGAAACTTGGGGAAAATTCATTGTTAGGCAGAAGAAGTATTTATCTACTGGTATGGTTAGTTGAGACCCACCTAATTTTGAAATAAACTGGCCTTTCCACACAGCAAGCAGGAGAAAACTCCTGAAAAATTCTTCCTATTTAAGGACAGAGAAAACTCCATAATATCCACTAAGGGCACATACCCACTTTATCCTCCTCAGACAGAGGAATTAGTAAGCAGCTTCATAAAAGGGCGCTTGCCTGCAAACAAAAGCTACTAAGCACGGACTAATTTAACTTTGTCCACTATGATGCAATTTATTAAGGATTGCCCCAAACTTAGGTGGTATCAGCAATGAAATCATGTTTATTATGATCTGACCTCTTCAATACACTTCTTGAGGTCTCCCACAAGTTATAATATCAAAGACACGTATGTAGGGCTAATAAAAGCTAAGAAAGCAAGAATACACATTCCTGGATTTTCACAAAACAAGTAAGGCTGCCATGATTAACTTAGTCAATAGTGAAATGTTTGCTGTTCAGTAAGCCTTGAAGTGGATATAACCAAAGAATAAATACATACGAAACTGCAAGCAAGTATATTTTTACACTTACTTTTGTGGAACATCTACTTGGCTTCAAAGAAAAAAAAATTCTACGCTGCAAATGAAGCTGTTTAACTTTACATGCTGTGATGTATAAAAGGTAAACTAAACATGAAGTGGAACTGAGTTCCAATGATATTCTCAGAGCTGCACTACAGCAAAACATAAAAATAATGTAAACAAGGAACACACAGGAAAGGCTGCTTGTCCAGAAAACCTTTTCTTTACATTAATTCTCCAAACATAACTGCACAGAAACTGTATACCTGATATTCCAGAATGTGCATTTGTAAGTAGCAATTTCAACAACATACAAAGGAGCAACTAATAAAAGCACGTGGAAACGTAAGTTAACTTGTTCTTCTAGACTATTCACCTGGATTCTGTAAATAACGTCATCCTTTTTGGCTTGCATTTGATTTGCAGGGCTTGCACTGCCACCTGACTGAGTTTCAGCTGCATTACTCCCTCCTTCTGTCCCTAGAAAGCCCACAAGGGCATGCTGTTTACAGGCTGGGATGCTTTGGCTGGAGCTGCTAGAAGAGGGCAGTCCATGCTGCACGCTGACCCCAGTCTGGCCAGTAGGTTCCATTTGGTTCACCATAGAGAGGCGGGACTGGATGGATGATGGGAGGTTACGAAGGGAAATCTGACTGGTGGAAGAGCGCCGGCAAGGCACAAAGCCTGTTGTGGATGTGCGAAGAGATGAATGACGGCTGCCGTAGCAATAGGATGAATGGCTAGCTACTGAGGCACGGGCAGGGGAATGTCTGACAAGGCTGGACTGCACAGAGTGAGAGCTGTGACTGGTGCCTAAAAGTAAAAGATACAGAATCAGGAAAGTTTGATAAAGCCTCCCACACATAATAGATTGCCAACACACAAATGTTTTAGTGCACAGATATACAAAACGGATTGGTCTAACCAACATCGTTGGAAACAGATGTATTGCAGAAGATCTCTGCTGCATCTCACATACATTCCATTCATCTTATCTCACAATTTCACATTCTGTTGAATTCACGATCCCTATCAGAGAAGTACCTTGAAAAACGCTTCAGTCATGCACTTCCTGCATTAACAATTTCTTACTTACTTAATATTAGCACTTCAGTTTACCATACTTAATGCAATAAGAGAGGTACAGACGCCCACGTTTCAAAATACTGACTATTCTTTCTTAAAATACTTGATTACATATTCACATTTGGGCCAGAAAATTTGTTAGAACAAAAGCTATTTTAAAACAAGTTCAAACTTAATACACTTAAAGTTAAAAACAAATTGCAGTTCATGAGCATTGGTGCAATTGCTTTTCCTATACTAAATATTTGCAGATACCTCTCCTCAGATGATAGATCTAATTACGTTAACTCAGCTACACAAATCTGTATTTTCTTTGTGAGTAATGGCAACGTTTGAAAGACCTTTCCTCAGCTTTAGTGTTTGTTGCCTCCTTAACTATAGCTCACTATGGACCCTTGGATAGATGCAGCTAGAATACACAAATAAGGGAACTTGTTTCACTGTATAAATAAGAAATAAACATTCCCAAAAAAATGATGAGTTCAGCATTTGCAAACGATAAAACAGAAGTGAAAAGATCCAGTCTGTAGAAACCTGTTATCTAAAGTTATTTAATCTATTTTGTCAGCACAACTATACCCCTATTTATCAGATCTGTTTGGGTACCTTGTATTGCATAAAACAGTACAGTAGTTTGAGATGAATCCAGCAGCTCTTAACCCAACATAAAATCACATCACTTTTGTTTGCTTTTTCTTTCAACTCAGGCCAAAAAGCTGAAAGGCCTGTTCTGGCTATAAGACTGAACTTGTATGAAGTTGTTTCTTTGTTTTAACTTTACCCAGAGTGGAGGGATGAGTTGGTGGATGAGCTGCAGGAAAAGTTGTGGGATGAGCTGCAACAGGAGGGTGCTGTACTGCTCCAGGTCCCTGCCCTGTAGTTGCATTCCCTCCTCCTTGTGACATGCTGCTCTGTGACTCATTGATAGTTGCATTGTTACTTGTGCAAGAAGTTCCTCCTCCGGCATCTGAATCTTCAATATTTCCACCACTATTGCAGCCAGCTCCACAGCCTTTCCTTAGTCTGGAAACATGATGCAAGTGATACATTAAGGCACAACTCCTATCATTAGAATTTCTAAGAAATGCTTCATGACAAGCAAAAGGCTTTACTCAGCACAATCCACAGCACTTTCTAAAATCAATTAAAACTTGACTTTATTTCTCAGAATATGCTTTGCAAATATAAACACTGCTTTCTAAGAGATTGCAATTTTCTTCATGACAGCTATTTAATAGCAATTATTTATGATGAGTCAAATGCTCATATAAATTAGCTTTTTAAAAACTATGCCACCTCTAAAGTACAATTAAGTGATAAAATTCCAACTCAAATGCTCATAGAACATCTTGGTTATTTTGGAACAGTTTAGTAAAACTTATGCTACACACTAGTCATGTGTAATTGTTACACTGCAAAATCTTTGTCTACACAAACTAGCAAGGAAAGAATATTTGCTGGATTTTTAATGTATTTTGTTTCTGTTATCTTCAGTAATGCACTCACAATTGTTTGAAGCACATACTGAACATTCAGACAGTAGGGTAGCCACCATTTTCCAGTATACATAACCACAGTTTTTTCATTGCGTTGTGTACAACAATAAACTTGTAATGGATGCAAAAACCACAGCACATTTCCTCCTTCCTTCAGTTCCTACTTTTTGTCCTTTCTGTCACACTCAAGTACACCGAACATTCCTTTCCATTTTTTTTGTCCCAGGACAAAGAATCCTGAAACATAAACACCTTGGATTCAAACAGTGTTGTGTGTCATTCTTTCACCTATTATTCTATCAAGTTGGACAAGCTGATGTCAATATGAGACAATCACAGACTGCGGTAAATGTGACATTTTTGGCACTCTGGGTGAAGCAGCATGTTCTGTTCTGGTACACTGTAGATGTTGAAGATAAATACAACCATCAGAACAGCTACAGGACTGCTCAGACTGTGGCACCAGCTCCTGGAACTAATAAGAATTGGGATGCACATTTCTAAATGCTACATATCTGCCACTGTTGCTTTCACAGTCACAGTCAGAGGGCCACAAGGGTAGTCAAAGCTCACACAGCCTACAAAACACAGCACGGCAAGAGTTTGCACTGGATTACCCAGGGGTCATGTAGAGAAATAATTTTATCATTCCAGTTACTTGATCTGGAGCTAACATACAGCATTATATAACATATAAGCACTTGTGAGATTTTGAACAACTGCTAAAGCTTGCATAACTATGTATGAGTATGTCCTAAAACATTAAGATAGGCACTCTCATGCTAAATACCTGTCAGACAGGGACCCTATCAAACAGTCCTGATTCTGTAAAGATTATTAGAGACTGCAAAAGCCATCATAGTGAAAAATACAGTACAGAAGTTGCATTATGTCTCATTATCAGATCTAACATTAAATCTGAAATTGCAGTTCCTGCATCTAGATTTTGTCCTCTTTCCTCTGAGCTCTCATTTGCATAGTTTGTGGTGCATTACTCAGCCTCGGAGATTAATCCTGTACCAAAGCAGTTGCCATATGTTACTGATGTGCCTAAAATAAAAGTCAAGATTTATTTATTTAAATGTGACTGAATATTATAAATTATGCTGTGCTGGGCCTCTCCAAGACTAGTTAATGGAATATGAGAGCATGAACACATACTAATGAGAACCCCTTTCCTCAGCTCACCTGTGCCATGTAGACACTATGAAGTTTCTGATGTTTCCTAAGCTGATGGCTCCCCCAAGAATGTCCTTTAGCTGTTCATGACTATCTGAGTATGAAGTAGTCAAAGGTGAGACATAGATTGGGTATCCAATTGGCTGGTCACAAGAGGAGTTTATCATGTTCCTCAGAGCTTGTTTAGCATTCTGGATACTTCCTCTTTCTGGATTACGATTACGCAGGAAGACAAGCTCCTGCTGTTGTCCTGCCCACAGGCCACGTACACACTCCTTATTGACCTGCAAAAGCCAAGGAGAGAGGCTGTGTCACAAAGTGAAGCAATGAGAACATGTGGTGACTGCTGTGTTACATCAAAGCCTTTGTGAGCACGTGCAGTATTGCTCTGCAGAACTGCCAGCGCTCACATGCAGTTCTGTTACAGGATGAACTTAGGGATACAGGCTGCAATAGTGAGGATAAACAAATCAAAAAACGGGATGAGCAACAACATTTTAAGTGAGAAGGAAGTGATATTCTGACACTGATACTTGCACTGTATGAGAAGAACCAGCCCTATTAATAACAAAATAGTAAAGATTTCAGTTGAGACAGCAGTTTAGTATAGTTATTAAAATACACTCCAACTTGCTGTCACATTGTGAAATGTACACAAAGCTTACCTTAATGACCCTGAAACTGAGATAGCGCTTATTGAGCATAATGATTTTATATTCATTGGTGCCATCATCCATCACGTGACGCAGAGCAAGAAGAGACGGAGAATTGGAAAGAACTGCGCTCCGCCAAGCAGGGTCCCCTTCATGTGCTATCACCAGGTTTTCTTCATGGGTTGTTATAGCTTCATAAAGGACAGAAGGATCATCATATTCATCTGGAGAAGTGAAGTGATCCTGTTTCCAATAACACATGTTCAATAAGGTATGATTAACATTTCAGATGGAACTACATATAAAAATAGAACATTTCACACCTCAAATTTTTGAAAGGATCAGTGCATTACACAAAGCTAGCTATCAAAATATCAAATACCTACTTTAGAACACTATTAAAGACGACTCCTTTTACCACAGATTGGTTCTACTTGCTTGTTTTTGCTTCTTTTTTAACTTAAAACCAAAATGATTGGAAGGACCTGCCTATCACTGATTCAAGTAAATTTCTAGGTGAATTTTACACTGGATTTATATCTATTTATACTGTTGGCAGAAGCTTTTTAGTTTTAGCTTCTCTGCTTACTCATAAAAGCTTTCAACTGTAAAACACACTTAAGTAAAGCACTGATAATTCAATGAGACTGTACTATATGAAAACAGTAATAAGAACAAAAAACAATATTTACTATTAGTAAGTTCACATTAATACTTGATGACAAAGTATCATCAAAGTTTTTCAGCATCAGGTACTATCAAGACAACTTGATAGTCAAATAAACTGCCAGTCAAGACAACTGCCAGTCAAATAAAACCACAAAACCTGCAAGTTCAATTCAGTATTGGGTAACGTTACTTTCTGGTTAAAAAAGGATTGTGGTTAACAGCTAAATTTCCAAACTGACTGAAGCTTGGGCATGTTTATGCACTGCAAGTGAACAAAATAACTTTTCATAGATTAACAGAATAACATTCAGAACTTTTATTTTTTCATTGTTAGCGTGATCTGTTTTTTCCTCACTTTTTGTTCTCTGACTTCAATCAAACCCATTCTGCACAGTAATCCTCTTGAGAACACTTAGAGAGTTGTTGAAGTGGTGCTTCTATTGATTTCAACAATGATTTGGTAACTGTTCTGCTTCACTATGTGCACTCCTAACACAAACATTCTCCTAAATTCAGAGAGTTGGTGTTACATGAATGAGTTAATTCAATCACCACTAATTTGGGGGGATTCCAGACTGTAATGAAGGCAAAGAAAGAAACTTCAATAATAATTTTTAAACTGCAACTAAGATTTGTTTACTTATTATGATTCTCAAGCAATCTATTCTTCCTGAGTACCAACACTTCTCCCCCCTTCAGAGTGCTTCTCACTAAGTACATGTTTTCTATGTTTTCTTATACTTGCTGAGTTAATATATGTTCTGGACAGAATGTGAGATCATTCATCTTCACCTGCACTTCACTACAAAGACAAACTCTAATTTCAGCTTATGGAAAAGCAACCTTCTCATTCTCACCTGAAACCTGTGATTATAACACTTCAAAGTAAAAAGAACAAGAAAAACAACTCCCACTGGAGGGGAGGACTATGCAGCTTTTGAATGCATAACCTTTTAAACCAATTGCATATGTGTAGGGAGGGAAGAGAGAGGGAAAATATCGGAGAAGCTGTTCGTAAGGGAAATCGCTAGATAGGTATGAAACCTATGAAACCTAGGGCTTGACATGCTCTCTGATCTACAGTCAATGTAATTTTCAAGCTCTGAGCATGAACAGCATTTCCTTTTCCTCTGTACCACCTTCCACAAAAGCTGTAATAAATCAAAGGACAAGAGATGATACTCCCTCTTTTTCAGTTGTCAATTTCTATCTTAGTCCTTTTATTCTCATCCTCTTTTTCCTTTCTCCCAGCCACTAACTTCTAAAAGAACAAATGCACAAAAATAAAAAACTGGACACATCTTTCTGTGTAATCTCTCACTTGATGTAGCTTCAGTGACATCCGTATTCCAGGAACCACTACTTTCCTCAGTAACTCCATGTCAGCAAAGATCCATTCATCTCTAATTGAAGATATACGGAAGTCACCCTTAAATAGGGCATGCAGGCCATACAAGAAGGATTCCAGGTTACTGTTGAGGGGGAAAAAATGAAAACAACCCAAGTATTAACAGAAGTATAAACATATCCACAGTTATCATCACTGAAAAAGAACTACTGAGCTGCACAGAAAGGCATACAATTCTTCTCTACCAAGGTAAGCTACAGGATAAGACAGGGAAAAGATGTGTGTGTAAAAAAATTTGGTACATCAGTTGTCTACCTGCACTGAACAGGTAATGAACAAACCATACAAGCAATAGACTCTTTACATGAACAAAAGCAAACAAATATCATGAGGAGTGCCTGATTTCATTCTGAAGATTTTTAAAGGCAAAACTTCTCAGGGTATGTAACACAACAGACCAGTGAAAGAGGGTATGCAGCAACTTCAGCTGTCTATGTTTTTGTACAAAATAAAAACCTTGTCAACTTGTCATGCTTAAAAGGCACTGTTTTCAATTACTAAGTTAACTTCAGAGTGAAAAATCAAAAACGCTCTGATGAATCTTGCAACTCCATATATATACAATCTTCAAGAGGCAATTGGCTTGTACTTAGAAGAATTAATCAACAGTTGCCCTGAAATTGATGCAGAACAGGTTTTATAGTCAGCATCCAGCTGACCAATAGCTTACACACACAATTATGCTTCTTTTTAAGCTATCACCTTGTGATTTCCTGAACCTTACAGCTGTATTTTACATTTGCTTTCTAAAATTGAGGCTATCAATCTGCAAGAAAGTTGCCATATGACAACAGAATTGAAATGAAGATTTGTACAAAAATGCTAGTCTCACCTAACATCCACCAAGTCACATCAGTTTTTCATTTTAAAAAACTTTGCTCTTTTTCCCCTTACTTCCACACAGGACATCTAGTTGGTGCAGAAAACGGAGCTTACTTTTAGAACTCAATCAGTTCTAAAGTGGTTATAACTAGTCCTTACCCATACCAGAAGTCCCATCTTGAATTAGTTCAATAAAATAATATGCTTAGCTGCAAGTTCTCCCTCATTTGCTTTTCTTTAGTTAGATTTCACTGGCTGTCATAATAAAGACAAGTTACATAGCAAATACGCACAGTTTAAGGAAAGATGATGTCAATTACCTATTTCTTCTATGAGAAGATACTAATCTAAAACCTAAGAACTCAGAGATTTTGAGGATAGGAAGCTTACAGCAACAACATTTTATTACCTCGACATATGATGTGAAGCTGTTCCCAATGCTCTCCGCCCCAGAACACAGAGCCCATAACACAGTGTCACTAAGGGTGAGTCTTTACTTGAATCCAGTGGCTTGTAATAAAAGAAAAAATAACAAGTTAGGTGAATGGAATAAAGAAATGGCCACTGAAAAAGATTCTGCCAGAAGGAGTAAAAAGACCCAAACATAGCAGTTCAAGCGTGTGTATGTACCAACCACAGCAATCACTCTTAAAAAAACCAATTCTGATTCAAAGTGTGAGCAAGAGTTTTACCTAATACTTGTAAAGGTAAATACATATATATTATTTGAAATAAGACAAATTTTAAGCTAAACAGATGCCTGCTACATTCCCCATGGTGTGTATCTTCCAGGCAAACTGCTGATTAGCTAAATTATGAGGTTTAGACAAAAATATTTTCAGTGAATACAGTGGATTATCACTGGTTAGGAGTATTTAAGCCTGATTTACCTGACAACTTCCTTGGACTACAGCTTTAGTCAAGGAGTTAGTTAGGGGACACTTGCCCTCAGTTCAAAGCCAGTAGCACAGCCAGGATATATAATGCCTTAGCAAATGGCATTATTTAATTAAGTGATTAAACCCGACTTTCACTACATACACAAAATATTTCATGTTCATTGCTTGGAAGGAAATAATTTTCTTTGGCTGTTGTTTGTCCTTTGATCACAGGACACTAAGTCTTACCCCTGTTAAAATGGGCTTTAAGTGATCTTCTACGTCCAAAGCAAAACTGAACCCGTAAGTCTTGGACCTCTCACTAAACATGTAAATTCCAATTATATTCCCGTCCTTTTAATCGCAATCAATTCCTGCTTATTCTCAAAGGCAACACTAATTTCACACAGTTATTTTATAAACAGTAGAAAGCCAAGGCATTACTCTACAAACATACTAACACTCCTATTTAAAAGATGGAAGGATTGTAGAAAGAAGAAAAGGTTGAATGTAGGATGACTTTTTTCACAAGCCAACAATTCCAGTGGTCCAAAGCAACAATATAATGTGATCATTGAGAAAGGAGTGAGTCTGATAAGCTTGAAACAGGTATCTTGGGGTTTAGGGACTTTTGTTTTGGTGTTTTTTTGTTTAAGTTAGGGTTGATTTGTGAACACTCATATCTAAGTACAAAACATCAGTTCTGCAGACATAGCCTTCATGTAGTTAAATGTCTAAGATTCAACTGGTTGATTTGAGCTGAAATTCATTAATGAACTGGTTAAACCACACACTACTTAAAGAATCTATTAAATTCACATCTCAAAACTATTTCAATCAAAATACTTTAATTTTAAAAAATCAGCATCAAACAAACAGGAAAAAAAGTGACACCATCCTAGAACAGTGCATGGCTTTCCTCACATACTTACCTTTTCTCTTCGAGAGCAGCAATATTCTATCCAGTTCAAATATATCATACAGAAGCTCTCTCGTGAGATCCCCGCCAGACGGTGGTCATAATCCTCATCAATATTGGGGTTAAATGTGGGGTCTACATCCACGTAATTGCGGTCTGTGCACAGCCGCAGTCCTTCCTGCATTGTCTCATTAGCTAACCATTCCTCTAGCTTGGGGGATGTTGTGACATAATAGATGATTCCCTGAAACAGGAGCAGTTAAAAAAAATGAGTCAATATTGCAATTAAAAAAGCTCTCAGTCAACAATCTCAATTGTTTCAATTTATTTTCATTATTTTTGTGAAAATGAACAAAATTGATATACAGTAGCATTCATATCACTCACAGGTACAACAGATTTGCCCAGAAACCACAATATAGGTGGTGTATAGGAGTATTTTTCAAAGACTGTCAGGATTTCTGATGCCTACACTGAGGAATAAGGAAAGGAAAAAAGGGTGGGATAGGATCCTCACTGTAATTTTTGCAGAAAACAGATACATAGAAATTTTTATTTCCTTAACACCGAGACGTAGATTCCAAATGTCTAAAGAATTCTAAATAAAAAAAGCTAAAACACAAAACAGTTTAAGATCCCTGTGCTAGGGAACACAACTTGTATGCATGTGTGAGTATCTCAGAAATATTTTAATCTGAAAATTTTCAGCTTTCATTATGTGAAAGGATCTGAGGCCTACAATTGTCTTAAAACTGGAGGAGAGGGCTTGTTTCTTTTTTAAGAAGCAAAGAGGGGTTTGGACAGCTTATGAAGACCAAATCAGCCTGGCTTTCTCTAAAGAAACACACTAACTATCTTTTTATCTACAACAAAGCTATTGTATTTGGGTAACAGTTTTAAAGTGTCTATTCCACCTTCAGCTAGGAGGCATCCTCTCTCTGATCTGGAGTACAGGGTCATTGTCCTTCACATGCACCAGAGTACTGAGTCACCCTCAGTACAACAAACTCTGTCTTCCTTTGCAGAAGGTGTTCATACATCTGTAATTATCACCTCACCCTATGATCCTCACGAGACAGACATTATGAGTTCAAGACACTGAGCAGTTCCCAGGTGTAGCCCAGCCAGCCTCCCCCCTTGGGCTGCACTGAGCCGAACCACACCTTCACGTAGTAAGTGGTGAGAATTTTCCGGAGATCAAAGACTTGAAGCATGGAAGCTGCACTGTTGTCAGTGATGCTGTAACCCTCCAGAACATATTTTGTTACAAGCACTTCCCAAGCCAGCCAACGCTGCCCAAAAGCAGCATTAAAGGAAAGCATGTGAGGAAGGTGGCCTGGTTCACAGCAACAAAAACCTTCATCTTCCTCTACCCCTTCAGTGATGGCCTCCACTTCTCGCTGCTGACAGTAAGTTCCTTAGGAGAAAACAGAGGAAAGAAGAAAGAGTTGAATACTTTATACAATTGCTTTAATGTGAACTTGTGTTTCAAAGACTTTAAAATTCAACCTATTTCCAATTAAATCCTTTTAACACTAAGTGAACTATCCGCCAAGAAACACAAAAGATTTCAATAGCTTAATTTATCACTCTAGGATCCCATTTTAGCTAGGTTTCTCTAACAAGTAGCCATCTTGCACTAAAATGGAAAGAGGGACTTAGCATCAAGTGACAAGAGCATCAAGAAGCCCTGCAGCCCATTTTCAAAGCAATTTATTACCAGGACAGAACTGAAAATAACTTCAGTTTCCAAAGCATAAGCCTACCTTTTAGTGCAGACAGCTAAGGACATCTAAGACACTCACCTCTGAATTCAAGCCCCCTTAGCTGGAAGGTGACCAAGCCATTTCCTATCTCTATAAGGTGTACTAGTGCATTGAGGTAGTCAGAGGCTAGGATGAAGCAGTCCCCAGTACTGTAGTTTCCCCAGCGACCCAACAGCAAGTCTCCACATAAGCTGTGCTGAAGGGAACGGGTTAAATGCTCATAGAAGATAGAATTCAGGTTGTTATCATCTGAACCTGCAGGAAGATTGGATTTAGGTTATCTGAAACTGCAGAAAAACATCAATCTTGAATGTCAATTATTACTTCACACCCAATCCTATCTTTTCTTAACCACAATGCTGTTTCAAGGTCATACTCTACCCCACTTCCCATTTTTCATGGGACAACTACTCCAAATGAATGCCAAGTGACACTTGTATTTTGAACCAAACTTTTTCTTAGTCTCTCCTCCATTTCCCAAATTAATCCTTCAGTTCCACTCATGCATGTCCCATCAACCTATTCAAGATAATAAAGTGCAAAAGCAAACAAACATGATGTATCTCAGTGATGTCTGTTGCACTGGTGTCATTATGTGACATTTAGACACCCTCAAATAATACCCAGTACTTTTTAAATACCTCAGGAATAAAAAGCAAAACAGTTTAATGGCTGGTACAATTAAAAATAAAAACCGTAAACCAGGAACACAAATGAAAGAGTAAAATCAAAAACCTTATAGGAGAGCCTAAAGAATAAAGCAAGAGAGATGATGGGAAAAAAACTAACAAGAGACAGAGTGACTGATGTTGGGCTTAGCTGGACAAGATCAGAGGGCAAACTGATCATGAATCCTATAAAAATCCAATAAAAGCCACTTACATTTGAAAAAAAAAAGCCACTATAAGAAAACTCTCACCCTCAAAAAAAAAAAAAAAAAAAAAAAAGAAAAGAAAAGAAACCCACCAATCCACTTCCCAAACACCCCTTTCATCCTTAAAAAAAAACACCCTAAAAAACTCCAGACCAAGTACCAAAATCCAGCTAGCAGAGCTACCTGGATTCCGATCCAGCTGTGAAGCCAGTCTTGTATTTGAATGATCCACACGTTTTGTGCTGAAAATAATAAAATAAAGCATGCTTAACAGAAAATATATTACTGTAAGAATGTCTAAGGAAAGAAACTGCTAATATAGTGTTAAATATTCCCAGCAAAATACATTCAAAAAGTTACTTTAAAATAATTTTAGATGCATATTTGCTGCTTTTCTTGTATATGATAGCATTATAATGCTTAATAAAGTTTTTCCACAGTAAACAGCCATAGAATAATCTTGCACTTTAGGTAAAGGTGCATATATTTTCTTAGGTATCATGAAGGTTTAGATGCGAGAAAAAATTCAGACCAATTAAATTAGCACAGCTAACGTTTCCGTACGACTTTAGTGAAAGATTAATTTATAGACAGTTCTTTCATTGTCTGAAATTACAACCATAATGCTTTAATCTAAGATTTGGAACATTACATTTAAACTGTTCTAATATTAGAAGGGAAATAAGAAATACCAGAAATATCCAATCAACTTGCCCTATGCTGTTTGTACAATATTTTGTTGGTCTGATACACTATCAGCAATAGGGAGCTTAAGAGAAATAAAGAGAAACATAATCTGACCTGAAGATCATTTTACTACTGATTCCACCTTGAACAAAAAAATACTTACTTTGAAAGATTTGTGTTTCCAGTTTAGCCAGTTTTGCTGTGAGCAAAACAATAACCAATACAGGTAAAATACACCTATGAACTGTTCCCCAAAACCTTTTCATACATAAACTCACTTGTTGATTAAAACTGCACAGTACCATAAATTCCATGTTTAAAAACACCAGGATGGCATACCTCTAAGTAGAAATTATTTAAGTAGCTGAAGCAAATGATCCTAGTGTAAAAAACAGCTGCTGCAGTATTTCAGAAACAAGTTCAGTGAAAACTTTTAGTGCTTTATACTAGTTTTCTCTGAGGGTAAAAAACAGCAGAAATTCACAAGTTAAAAACAAACAAAACCCCCCCAAAACCAACACTTCAGATGTATCTAGTCTATTAAAACCAATTTTTTTAAAGCTTTATTATTTCACCTACTTGTAATCTCTTTCCCAGAATTTGACAGGCCTGGCATATGAAGTGATGAATATTGCACTTCCCAGAAAAGGATTCAGTGGAGTAGAGAAGAAAGCTGACACAGCTGCTTGGACAAACAACATGGCAGAATCTGTAGGATAACAGAATTAAGGAAAGCAAAGCAACTACTACTTTTTTAGCTTCTGTGATGGTGTTCAATACAGACAGCAACGAAGAGCAAAAGAAGGTATCTATGAATTTCTATGCAGCAAAGATGCTTTTTTTTAAAAACAGAAACAGATGGAAATCTGGCACTAGACATGACAGTCACTCCCAAAAGCTCTGTTGAAAATACTAACTCAACACTCCATTCAAACCAGCCTACAGAAGTTTAAAATGCAAAACTCAAGAACCAAAACCATAATTAGTGACTCCTGTCAAAAGAGAATGACTATCAAAAGAAAAGCTGTGTGATTTTCAGAATTACTTCTGGTCCATGTCTCTTTTATGTCAGGATGCTATTCCTACCATTACTGTGTAATTCAGAGCATTGTAACAATGCAGAAAGTGTGCACGTCCACTTTGTAAATACTTACTAGACAAACCTGTCCTTCAGCAGTTTTACCCCATAACACAGAATCCATTATAATGCAGTATTCAGAAATTATAAATACATGACTTCAGGAGAAAGTTTGCATTTTCGAAGGATACGTGGCACAGCAAAGGGCTGGGCAAAAGCATGGAAAGCAGACCCCCATGTGATCTGCCAAGGAGCAATGTAGGTATATACAAATCTCAACTTATAAAAGAGTTCCCAAAGCTATAGGAAAAAAAAAAAAGAGAAAAACAATTTAGTATTTTGACTAACAGTCAACATGTTTTGCATCCTGAGGAATTTACTGGTCATCCTAGAGTGCTTATTGATCTACCAGAAGCTTTGAGACTTAGAAAAAGGATATAATTATAAAAGCAAGTAACATAAGATGCACTTCATTGTTCTAAGTACAAACTCAGGAGATGTTTACAAAGTTACGTATGGTTTGTCAAGCCAACATAAATGCATCGAGAAGTCTTAGATGCCTTACAGC
The DNA here is from genome assembly GCA_013398615.1 of Brachypodius melanocephalos. NCBI lineage: Eukaryota > Metazoa > Chordata > Aves > Passeriformes > Pycnonotidae > Brachypodius > Brachypodius melanocephalos. Next base: position 15,769,373 of record VZSR01000520.1, read on the forward strand.
TTATCTATCACAGTACAAAAGACTGAGAATCTGCAAGATTATCTATCAGATAGGACTATCCATTTGTTTTTCCCTTTGGATGAACTGAAAGACCTAAAGATAGAGTTAAAAAGTTACCTTGCTGAAGAGTATGGACATGAAGAAGAGATCTAGCAGCATGGTCTCAGTAAAACTTTTGTAATCAAAAGTAAAGAAAAGCACTGTGAAAATAACAGTGACATACTGGCACGTTGGGCTACTGAATGATGAACGCAGTAACTTCAAGCCAGCTATTGTGATCATTAAAGCACCCAACCTGTGTAAGGAAGTCACACAAAACAGTTAATACCTGTTATATGAAAGGGGTTTAAAGACCACTTAAATTGTGCTGTCATGCAATAACAATCTCTTCAAACTTTGGTTTAGGTTTGCTTTTGGAATTTGGGGTGGGGGGATGTTAATGATTTGTTGGTTTTTGAAAGACAACTTAAGATTTTTTTAAAAAAAGGTTACTAACTAAATCTTTTCATCAGTACTCTCAAGCCAATCAATGCTCAAGAATTAGAATTATTTCTAAGTGTGCCACTAGAAAAGAAATCAAAAAATTAGGAGATTAAATATCCTTGTAGACTGAAGAGAAACCTGGTCTTTAATTTAGGTTATGAATACTAAAATGCAAAAATGCTAGATTAATCATCAAGAGGATGTTAATGAAAACTGGATTGTCATTTCCTGCATGACTATAGTGCTCTAATTTCTACTGGGGTAACTGCATTTTTTTTCAGACATAGCAACTGACATATCAAAGGGTTATTAAAAAAAAGAAGTTAAAGTAATATAATGGCAGTATTCCTCCCAAAGGTCTCATAGTGACTGTGATAATGAGCCCAAGGCGAGAACTTACTAGATGCAGGGATTAAAATTAAGAAATCCAAAAAAGCCACACACCACCCCACAAAATTAATTAATAACCTGTCCCCCAAAATATTTTCTGTTTCGCTTCAATATTTATACTCTTTTGTTCTAAATGAATAGAACTTGAAATAAAAAAAACCCCATCTGGTTACTGTTTCTTGGATGGAAAAAATGCAGGGCCTGTTATTGAGCTATTTGCTGAGACAGTCAGATACACTGCTCAAGGGATTATAACTAAGACTCAATTTAATAAGCAGTGTGCAATTCCATCTGGATATGGATTATACTTAGGGGCTAGGAAGCCTGGGGAATTCCTTGATGACAGCAGAAAGCTACAGAGGGGCAGCATACCGGCACACCAACTCAGGTAACAAGTTTAAAATTTACACTTGATAAAATATCAGAACATATCAAAACTATCTTGAACTTGCCATCTGGATAATCATATTATAGATTCAGTAGCTCAACAAGCAAACTTATCACACTATTAGGTAATTCCGCAACATGGCATCTTCACAGTATATGCTACGAGTTGAATGATTTGTCCTTGTGGGAGTGTCTAGTACAACAGTGCAACAAAGAAAAGTTTTATTCATTCCTTGCCTTACTCTTAATACCATTAAGGTGTTCTGTCTTCCCACTGATGCCAGAAGTCACTATTTAATTTTCCACCACAGCAGACATATTCAAGATTACTTAATAGCCTTTTATACTTACTCAGTATCCAGTTTCTTTGGACTAGCAATATTCTTAGCACTGCTACTGAGCTCATTGAGGACTATCAATGGATAGATAACATTCTTCTCTACAAAAAGGAGCCAAATGTGAAGTTTCTCAAACCACATAACGTGTGCAGCATCTGCCAAGATGTATTAAAAAGAAGAAATTAGATGGCACTGTCTAATCAAAAATCTCTGGTTACAAAATAAAGATTCTTCATCCAATTGACTTGGATTAACCATTTTCTCACAATGGACTTTTGTGGTCTTATTTAACCAAAATAAAGAGAAGCTTCAGTCAGTAGCCTCAGTAGAGTTTTTGCACTGTTCACACAACAACAGAACAGTTTGCAAGCCGCTTGCTCACTGTACACAGGCGGATACAAACTGGATTCCACTTGTTCGATAATTTCAACATTGCTATTGATGAAGCAGTTTGAAATGATAGATTTTATCTCACACAAAAGGATGTTTTTCAATCCTATTCAATCTGAAGGACTTCTGGTTTACAACTCCATAATACAGAACAGCCTATGTAACCCACCAACACAAATGTCTGTCACTTAAGCAACTTCTTTTAAACTTCTACAAGAATTGTAAGGTATATTTCAAATTAATGCAAATTAAGATAAAAAGATTTATTCTACAATATAGGCTAGAAGATTTAATGTCAAAAGTTATGGTAAACGTTGATGCATACATAAAGGGCACCAACGGTAGCTTTTGTAGTTTTAGAGATTAAAAACTTGAGGCATAGTTGCATTTTTCACTTTTTCCAGATAAAGTCTGGCATCATACCACAACTGCTATTCATATTTATCAATCTTTACATGCAATCACTGGGAAAAAAAAGACCCACAAGTTAGACATCAATGAAAAGACCACATTGAATGGGTGCTACAAAGGTAGAAAGTTTGCAAAGCAATTCTGATAATTCTCTGCTCCTGAAAGCAGCAGAATGCTTTCTTATTTTGATAACTATTTGAAAAGAAAAAACAAAATAGTTTCAGTTGTTCCCAAGGCAGTTTAGACAGGAATTTCTTAAGTCTGCTGTTAACAATAAAAACATTCCAACAGTGAAGTCCTCATAATCTACCACAACATTTATCTTTCTGGAAAACTGATAAGCAGTATAACTTCATCTTTTCTTCATCTCTGGGGAAAGATTCCATGAAAACATAGGCTTTAGCACAAGCTGCAAGCACACATCTATGCAGACCAAGTTATAAGACTAGTCCTTTCATGTCTTCATCCATCAGTTGATCATTTGCGCTATTTTCTCTATTGTTAAATATGTCAACAATACTATCAAAAACCAAATCAGTGCCAGGATTAAGTCTCCAGCACTCAGCACACCTTATCTTCTAAAACATCTGAAAACTTGCTATGGTGAGGAAATACATAGTGAAACACAATCGACCCTTATGAAAAATTCTTGAGGCAACCGTAAGCACAAACTTTACCACTTAAGATTTTGAAGACTCTGTTTTAATGGAACTTCTCCGAGATAATGTGAACACTTGTGTTATCATCATCAGTTAAGAGATTCATAAAATGTCATGGAATCAAAGCATGAGGAACTGAGAAACTAATATATTTATAGATCAGATATAATGAAATCCTCCAGTGGGGAGAAGAGTAAAGAGATTAAGTATATCAATAGGTAACAAGAGTTGGTCAGCAACTACAGCAAGTTCAAGCAAGTGTTAGAAACAATACTTACTCCGGACTTCAAACTGATGGTATTCCTTGGTTTTCAGCAGTGGGTGAGAAAAGCAATGCCAAGGAAGCTGCTTTCGGAGTTGAGGCAGAACGTAATGGGTCACAAAGCCTACCGTACCCACCAATGCATAGAGAACATAACTTAAAATAGGCTAAAAAGAAGAATTAAAGAAATTAAGATTTGTGTTTTATAAACAAAATAAAATATTACTCTGCTAGTGTATTTTCCACTATATGGGCAGGTGCTCCTGCAATACTGATGTATTTCTTCATGAGAAACCATACTATCAATTTTAAGATAAAACAAGAAAACCTGTGAGAAAAAACCCCCTTCGTATCTAACAAATTTTCACTAAGTTGAAATGTACTTTCAAGTAAAAATAGTACACCAATCTTCTTTCACAGTCCACTGCTTCTGACCCATATACATTTCATTCTATAAAGGTATTATTCTCTAAAGGCTGAACCCAATTTACATTTCCATCTGCTGGATAAAAGAAGGTATAAGCATAAGCAAAAACAAAACATTAATTTCACATTCACTTGGGAAGGTAAGAAGTCTCCCACAAGACCAATCCCTTCCACAGAAGTCAGAAAATACTGCAAAATTAACATGGGATGATGGTTGGATTTCACAACAATGCTTTCTACACATTAAAATTTTCTCTAAATTTCTACATAAGTCTAGATAATTGCAAAACTGGGATTACATTATCTTGTCATAAGCTCTTTGTGAATTCCATGAAGCCCAAGCCTATTGAAATATACAACTGGTGAAGAGGATAAAGCCTAATCTCTCAAACATGGGGGAAAGCATCAGTCAGGTGGAGTGCTGAAAACCAGACATACAATAATAGAAAGGATATTTTCCCCAGAAAACACAAATACACATGCTTAAGTAATGCACTTCAACGAAAACATGACGTTACCTAAATGCATGCTTTTGAAAATTAGTTTCTTACTTTAACTTTAGGCAGCAACAGGAAGGTAAAACCCTTCTAAAATACATGCCAGAAATTTTCATCTGCCTTACATAAGGCTATTCCTAATCTAGTCAATGGTTCCATAACAGAATACCAAAATAAGAAACTCAGTAACTGCAGCTCTTGAGGGAAATGCTTTACTTAAGCTCAAGCATAGGACTAGATGCCATTATCATCAAGAGTCACATACAGACATTAAAAGTATCCAAAGCAGTAACACTAGCTAGACTGACAAGTCAAAAACTTGAAACTTTCAAGTCCTGTAAATAATCATTCCAGTAAAGGGGTACTGCCCTACACCGTAGTCTACAACAAGAGCCACGGAACTGCTGAGTCAAGATTCAGCCCCTCAGAATGTAAACACTAAACATTCTAAACTTTTCTTTAAAGTTTGATTTTCCCTTACTTCAAAATAATCCCGACACTATTTAATTGAGATAGATGACTCAAAAGAAGGTGTTTTGTGTCAGAGGCTAAAATAAAAGTCTAGAACATAAAAGGAAAGCAGGAAAGAGCTAGGGAAGATGATCTTTCGAGCACATGAAAGTGAAGACCTTCAGTCATATACTTGTCTTGCTATATGCTTGAAGACCAGTGAACTAAATTCGTCAGTCTAAAATTAGCCAGAAGACTCAGTGAACTACCAGAATACACTTTATATCACACCAGAGCATTTGCATACAGAAGGCAAATTGAAGAGATGAAGTAACATCTTACCTGTAAAACTGTAAATACTGTACTGACATGAATTGCAAAATAGAGGACACCAATGACTATACACACAATCAGGTCAGACTGCAATCGTTCACTCTGCAGAGTAAAAATAAAATAATTTTAGAAATACCAGCTTTGGTTGACCTCTTAGAATCATTAAAGTTGGAAAATACCCCCAACGTAGAGTCCAACCTTGCAATACCTCCTTAATACACGAATGCAATAACATCAAAACTGATTAAAGATTTTTTAATTACGCCAGTGTTAACTACTTCCATTGAAGTTATTAGAAAATTCACGAGACAAATCTTACAGCTAAGCGCATCAGTTCAACTAAGTGAAAGGGAAAGACACACAGTGGGGCAGGACAAATGAATATACCAAATATATTCTCTAATCCTGGACTGTGAGGGAGTGTAAGGATCCCCGTAAAGCACTAATGAAAGCACTGGAACGGACAATCAAAGTTCCCCTTTATGTTCCAAGAATTGTTTCAACTACAGGGCAATTAAGTGCTCTGGAAGAGTGCTGCCTAGGCAGAGCTACCAACCAGGTGAAACAACCAGGCTCTTTAACTCTTTTCTAATTTCTTTGCAGAAGGGTAGAAGATAGCTTTGGAATGACCCCAAGGAACGAATTTTCCATTGCTCCTAAACAATGAAAACAAGCCGTTGATAACGGGCAACCCCCCAAACTAGTAATGCCAGACTCAGCCACAAGGGGGCAATGTGTACCTAGGGCGGTTGCCACTCGAAGCATTACGTCCAGACTTGTTTCCACTCTGTAAAAACAGCATCAATATTTACAGCCCAGAAAATCATTAAAGGATTATCTGCTCCAAAATTGGCCAAATAATTACACACAGCAATTATTGCTGCAAAGCATTAACTTCTTGGCCTATAACTTACTTTTTTTAAAATCAGTTGTCCTGATTTTAAAACCCACAGTCAGAAAGACTATCAAAATCCTCAGCTCCTGCCCCCTTGGAAACTAACACAACAGTTTGAGAGCTAAAGAGGAGCTTGCAGCTCCTATGGTCACTCTCTCCTGCCAAATGTTAAAAGAATTGCAATTTCTCTGCTCTAAATATTTATTTGCAGTTTCCACGCACTGCAGCTCATCATGCTGTTAACTACTGTATTAAAAAACCCAGCTATTCAGTTCAGCCCACAGCTGAGCCCTACACAAAGCTAAATGAATATTCAACCTTCTTTTATACAAGTTAAACATACTAAGCTTCTTAAGTCTCTTACTTATTGCTACATTGTGTAAAAAAGAATGATGTTTAAATATTACTACTTCCATAAATATTTAGAGTGAATTTGTACTAAAAATTCAAAGTAGTGTTTAAGTAAACAGAACAGGTTACATCTGATTCCAATAGAAAGCAAACAACAAAATAACTTACACTACCCAAACAAACCACAAAAAGTCCCAAAATATGAATTTCCATCATTTTTATTTTCCATTACTGGAACAGCAAGCACAAAGCTCCTCCCCACAATTATTAGAAATACTGAGTTAATACAGTTTTGCCACCATTAACTCCTTCCCACTAACTTCCGCACAAAAGCAAGCATCATCCTGTTATTATTCATGAGCTAAAAGAAGATCCTCAGTGATACTTCACTGAATCAACACCAGGGAATTCCAACTCTCTGCTTTTAAATAACTTAAAATTGCAGTATTAGCACTACACTCCAGGTGTAGCACATGAGTTCAGCTGCAGATTGAAAGGAAATGCTGTGATATCCATTCTAACTACAACCATGCTAAGTGACAAGCATGAGCTAAGCAGGATCCAGAGAGATGCCATATAAACCAACATAAAGCAAATGTTTAAACAGAATTTTAAAAAACCACAATAATCAAAAAGCCTGCTTACCACAGAATTTCTAAGTTTCTCAGGTAAAGGATCTTTTACTTCAGACAGAGGATCCTCAGGGTTTTTGTCTTCAGAATTAGGAAAAAATTTTGATTGCACTAAAGAGCTTCAAAGAAAGACAAAAAAATCCCATTGAAAAGCATATATTGTTCTATGTGGTTTTACAATAATAATGAGGTCAGAAGTTCTATTACATATTGATCAGAAAAAATAATTTTGGCACATCAGTGCTTTCACATAGCTAAGCAAATTTACAGAGATCTCAACTTTATAAAAATTAGTTCTCTGCTGTACAGAACACAATTATTAAAGAGCAGCAACCAGATATTCAAACTGCAGTTTCTCTAGTAGCAACACAGGAGTAATTGAACAAAAACTGAATTTTAAGTGAAATTTAGCAATCATGAAACAAAACTTCAACTCATACCTAACTGAGCAGAAACACGAAAAATTTAGAAGCGGTCTATTTATCAACACGATTTTAAAAACCATGAATTCTTTGGTTTAATTCAACAGCAACAACAAAATAAATCTATTCTAGCCTGATTAATTAATGAATTAGCCACCCTGAGCAAACTTCTAAATTCTTAGTAGGCCTTGCTGATACTAAAGCCCCAAAACCTTACAGTTAAGCTTTTAGAAGCCCACGTGCAATGTTACTAGTCATAACCTGCTGTCTGGCAATCTCTCAGTGTGATTTTTCTTACAACACCAGAGTGCAGAAATATTATTTCATTTTATGGACAGGAAGATCACTACAGAACGAGCCCTAGATCTTCAAAGGAAACTCCATATTGCAATGTATTACAATACTTAATGCTTACAGTGCTTAACTGTGCCACATCTGGATAAACAGGTGAAATTGCAGGTCCAACATGAACATCCAGGCTTTAGTTTTTGGGAAGAACAAAAGAACAAGAATCTACGGAAAAGGACCTCATATTAACTGAACTAAGAGTAATTGGACAAGGTTTAATGCTCAACCCAAAGATAAGAAATTTCCTCCGGTGTAAACACTCATGAATCATTAATTCTGTTGTTCACAGAGGAGGTCCTTCCCTACCTACCCCAGGCCACTATTTATCAAATTCATCTAACATCATGGCTACATTTAAATCCAAGTTGAAGCTCTGCCTAACCTAGGTATGTGGTTGAGCTTTTATTGGCTATTCTGGATGAGGTGTTCTTCCTACTGGAACTATTTTGGTTTACATGTATCATTATTAACTGAATCAAACACCCTCAGCATCAGATCTCTGCTCCAACTCAGAATAACATGAATACCCGTTTCACCATGCTAGATGGCAATACTCATCACCAACAGATCCTGATAATTTAGCATAATTATTTGAACACATGCTTGGAGCACACATTCAATATAAGAATACGTCAACAAATGAAGTGAAAGCGTTAAAGAAGTGCCCCTGTGGACTTCAGCTTAAACCAATGCTTTGAGCACCCCTTTAAACACAGAAAAGATACATGTTATCCCCAACAAACCCACCAGCAGAAAGATGGCAACTGACTGATATTTTGGAGAACATCAGCAGGCAGTTAAATCGGATTTTGGCATGTAAGTGGATTTACCAGAAGCCACAAAAAAGATCACTGTTAGAGAAGAAACTAGATGCAAAATGAGAGAATTTCTAGCTAACCAGGAATATACTATTTTTGATTAATACTGGTGAGTACAAGTTCAAACAGTATTAAGTAGTAATATTATTCGTAGTTTTTCCTTGCAACTTGCATCTTCATTTGGGAAGAGATAAAAACTGAGTCACTTACAAAAGTACAGAAGGGTCACTACTTTGTCTGCTGAGATGATACGATATTGCCACTAACAAACCACAAAATATGGAGAAGAGAACTGGAATATGCTGCCCATCCCAGGAATCCTGGAGACAGAAATGAAATGTTAATAAAAAGGAGAAAGTATACACCACTTACCTGACATACAAGAATTATGTACATCACAAAGAACAGAGAAATTAACAATTCCACAAAAATAAGCCAGGGCCTTTTGTACAAAAATATTGTTCCATCTTTACCTATGTCTAACTATAGATCAGAAACTCTAATACAGTGCACATGCCTCAAGCCTACACCATCTTAATCATTAAACAGTCATCATTTCTCATAACCCTTATGAAGCATTTCCTGCATTCCTTGAGAATACAGGCTCTTAAGAGCTGTATTTAGTCACTTCTTAATTTTGAACATTATATGCATTTGGACTCAAGATTTATTTTTTCTAATGTGTTGCATGCATACTAAACAACGGCTTTGTTTGTGTTTTCCTGATCTGTACTGGTTCTGCAAAGATGAAACAGTTATTCTTTGCTAAAGCTTGTTTGTCTTAAATGGATACGTTTACAAAAGGCTAATGAGACAAGTGTACAAATGCACAGAAAGCTAATGATGTCCTGCAGGTGATAGCATCATGGGAGTAACTCCCCTAGGAACTTTCTACTCTGTGATAAAGTGGAAAAGCCAGTCAACTCTGAGTTGGACCCACACAATTCATTGTAAACTGACCATGTCTGATTACTGACACACAGCTGAAATGAATAAACAGAACCAGCACCACACTCAATAGTGTTTTCAAATAACATCTCAAGCAAGGAAAACAGGGTGTGTGTGGAGGGGGTGGGTGTGTGTCCCTTTGCCAGCTAACTCTAACTCTCCCCTTCAGATAGGCACACATCTTCACTTTGACACTACAAACTATTCCTTGGTTTCTTCTCAAGTAAATATTAATCAGAAAAATACTATTTCACTTTTGCAGCACCAGAAAAAAATACTTACATGAGCCATTTTGAGAGGTTAACATACAAGTACATGCAGACTCTACTAGAAACAGGTCACTTGCATGATATTTTCAAGAATTGACGTAGAATGGAATGGATGATAAATGTCATGTGTTTTCAACCAAACAAAAAAAGCCTGTTAGAACAGGCACAAATCACACACCTTTTAATTGCAAAAAAGCTGCTTTGTTCCTGTATTGCATCTCCTCTATTGACATTACAGCTGAGCAAGTATGAAACCCTAGTAAATCAAACTAATATTTCTAATTCAGTAGTTGCATACTTTAGTTACTTAATACAGAAGGAAGCAGAGAACAAACCCCAAAACGTTAATGTTTACTGTGCATAAAATTTTTCTCACCTTCAGGGCACCATAGCACAGTCCATACAACAATGCTACTGCCACGATACTACAGATAAAACTGTAAAGTGCTGCAAGCAGGCTTGTGGTAGCTGAATATCATAGAAATGAAAAGAAAAAAAATGTTATCTTCTTAAATGAGAATACAAAATACTTTCGTTTGTTTAAGGTATCAGCCCCCTAGTTTCCTATGATGTAAAAAAAAAAGACAATTCAAACCAGAGCAGCTACTTGTACTTTCCCCCACAAGTGATTTTTATCAAGAGGATTTTATGTGGCTTTTAAAAATTTCCTCAGTTATTAAACAGTTTTACCACGGGAATAGTTAACTGCATTAGAAACCAGCTGAGGAAGAAAGTGGCAGACTTAGTAGGACAGTAATTCTATTTCTCAATGATCAATCAGAAGACTTTTAGGCTTTTTAAAAATACAATTAAGTATTCTATGTTTAGAAGGTAGGAATAAAAATAGTGTAACCACAAAATTTTTTAACTGACATACTGATCTAGGCTGCTCTACATCTCATACTTTTGCCACTGACCCAAAACACAACACTCACCATTGCCACCAAAGACATGAATGTCCAGCTGTTCACAGAGATACATCACAAATGTATTCACCTGAGGCAGGAGACCAATGAAGAATACTATAGGGAAACATAGTGTAAACACTACAGGAAAAAAAAAAAGAGTTGAAAAAGTGGTGAATATGAGAAAAACAGCACAGTAAGATATCTTTCAGTTTAAGTTTTAGGGTATCACACACCCCTTTTTAACTTAACATCACTGAAGTATTTCTATTATAAATTTCTAAGGAAAATGTAAATTATATAAACTTCTACTTCAATGACTCCAAACTGACTGAATACAGAGGTCATACAAATCAAGAGTATCTTCCTTTTAATTGCTGTAGACATGGACACAGGCCAATTCAGGCTTTCCATTCTTATTTAGCAAAGATCAGCCAGGAGGGTTTACAGATTAGATTTGTAAGTTTTCACTCTCATTCTAAGTGAGGCTTACCCAAGCCCAACTGCCTGTCTGGAGTTCCAGGAGTAACCTAACATCAGCCGCTTTGACGTAAGGAAGGCCAAGCACTCCACCTCTGGGTTTTCTGCTACTAATAACATCTGACAATTTTACTCATTTTCCCACACCACTTCTGAAAGTTCTAATCCTAAATGACTGAGTTTTCTGTTTGTATGGCTGGGGTTTTTTTAGCAAGAACAGACAACTGTATGAATCCTGAAAACACCTGCAAATTATGGGATTTCAGAATGTAAAGATAAATGAATGCCACCTAATTTCAATACAGAAAATGGTCTCAACCTGTACATATAACTTACTTTCCATCTTACAGAATAAAAGATGCAGAAATAATCTGCACGCATTCAGATATAGTAGTTCAGATCTAATACACATGTAACAGCATATTGTAAGTTCTAAGTTCTGAAGGATAGAAGGATCAAATAACAAAAATAACTCTAGCAGATAAAATCTGGCTCTTTGGGGAGGATTTTTCTATCATCTTATTGACTTGTACCTTCAGTGTCCAAAGGAAGAAACAAACTTTAAAGTATACTGTAAAGTACCACAAGTCTCAAATTTGATTTTTTAATTTATTATACACAGAATGGTTGGAAGCTGAAGAACATCACATTAGGAATATCTACAGTGAGATATGAGAAACTGATTTTTTCCCCTACTCCATAGTAATGCTAAACAACAATATAATTAAAAAACATGCAGGTTGCAAGCCTGGGCAAAACACTGAATTCTGTATTTTTTAGCGACACTAATTAGGAAATATAGGACTACAGACCAGCTCTTCAATACCTAAAGAAAATACTTTTTCAAAATTCTCAAGTCAAACCTCTATTTCAAATCATTACTGAAGGAAGCTGACACAGAAGGCAAATACAGTGTTCTGTCACTGACAGTTTAAAAAGTTGTTTCCCAAAAGTCTGTAAGTCAAACTGTCTTGGGCCCATTGGAAACAAAATTACTACACAGCTCTGGGAATACACAATTTTTAAAGAATAGTTCAGCAAAAAGCCAGTATTTATGCTTTTACAGCCCGTAACACCATTGTTTTCTAACAGTAACCAACTAGGTGAAAAGATAAAATTATTGTAAGTGTGGAATAGATTTAGAGCAATTGAACAAGTGCAATAGGTGGGATGCAAAATAAAGCATTTATGCCGGTCCTCACTCATCTGTTGGCAAGGAGATAACATTTACATTATCTAAACACAAAGTTTGCCTTGCCCTGCACCTGCGTTCTTCCAGTACCTTTGGCTGGGAACAGGAAAAAGAGCAGCTGAGATTTTTACCTAATGAAGTATGTTTGCTAGCAGCCAGGCTGGACTACAGTACAAACAAAGCTTTTTGAAACAATGCTTCAGCAACACTAAGAGTTTCTCCACGGGCAAGCGTATCACACGGGAAGATGGGGTGGGATGTGCAGCGCAGGTTGGTGGGGCTTTTTTTGTTTTGTTTGGTGTTTTATCATTTCAGTTTTGGGGATTTTGTTTTGGTTTGGGTTATTTTATTGTTGGGGAAGGGTTTTGGTTTTTTGTTTTTAAGTGGAGTAAGCTGTTCTGGTAATTGATTTCTTTACTGGAAGAACTGCTAAGAAATATAAACCACATATGCTGCTGCAAGATTCCCCAGAAGAACAGTAAAACATAAGATCAAAACCTACTTAGAACTCTTGAACTTAGTAGTTTTAAAAGCTAATCCCAAGATGGACATGGCCTGGTGAAAATGCCACCACAATCTTTTCAAACTGGTAAAGATCCACTCTTCAGTACTTTTAAAAAAGTAGCTCACTTCCACAGCAGGACACACCACCTACACGTACTTTTATGTATTATCTTATGGGGATATGGGTGTACCTTATGGCAATGACTCCACAGGGCAAAAAAAGGAAGAAAACACTTCCAAAACTGACAGAGTATTATCAAGAGAAATGAAGCTAGTTTTGTACTGTGAATGAGTCAAAAGTATCCTCTATCTTCTTTTTTATTACTCATACAGAATCAAGTATGCCAGTACATGAAGAGAACCAAAGAATTAGCTCAAAAAGCACCTTTGAAAATGTCTGGGAAATTTCTGTTCATAAATATGCAGCTTAGACTTTTTCCCTCTGAGCATTTAAATTTAAATACAGAATTGTTGAAGGGGGAAGCAGTATGAGGTATAAAATACAGCATGTTCCTAAAATCAAGTAATAAAAACTAATACCCAAAATGCTTGAGTCAGTAACTCTTATTAATCAATTAAAATATTTTAAAACCCACACTGAAACCAAATTTTCATTTTTCTTGGACAGAAAACTATGTGGGGGCATGCAAATATAACATTTAACTACTGTAGTCTTTCACACACAGGTGTTTTGACACAATTGAAGAGCAACTGCATTCAGTTTAGACAAATTCTTACAGATTTTTTTACCCCACCCAAAGCAGCAATCCACAGAAGATCACTCAAATAACTTTGCTCCATTAAAGCAATGCACAAAGTTCCCACGATAAGATGGTCTTCAAATGTTTATGTCTCTGTCCTTTCTATGTGCTCTGTTTGAGACTACAGGGCTGTTATTATTTTCATAACAAGGGAAAGAACTGTTGTTTTGGGATTTATGTTGTTTGTTTTTTGCATTAGGTTTAAGTGGGTAATGGAGTTAAACGCCATCAGTATTCTGAATGCACCGTGCTGTTCAGAAAACAATGGGGTTACCACAAAATGGAAGTACAGCTCAAAAATTGTGGTTATGGTATCGCTGATAGGCCTGTTCTGAGAAGGAGCACATTAAGTAAGATTTAACCTGTGTATAATGTTTTTTAAAAATGTGTTTGTACTGTTCTGCCAAATTGCTAAATACAAAAAGCCTGACTGAGGTCCCACGCATTTGCCATAAGCCCCTCCAGAGAGTGTGAAAGGGTCCAAATCAAAATGTCTTTTTAACTACTGAGCAGGTAAGTCCAAGCAAAGGGTAGTGTATACATGTCCAAGTTAAATAAAAAAGTTCAAGCATAAGGGCTAAGATATTGGATAATGAAAAATTTTAGTAGATGGCATCTCTGCCACTTGTTACAGCAATGCTACAGAAGGGGAGAATGTTCCCATAAAGTTGTACTGTTGTAAAGCAAACAATTGAAATCCACAGAAAAGCCACTCACCTATAACTAAGTCCCTGGCTGACAGCAGCAGCAATGGGTTGGTGAAAGCCATTCCATACAACCTGAATCTTGTTGTAGATATGTTTCTGCTGCCATAATCCAACAGCCAAATCAGACCACAACACAAACAGAAATATACAGGCCTACTATAGGCTATGATACGATTGTGACCCTGTTCAAAAAGAAACCACAAAACCACCAACATTTGTAACTTTTTTTAAACATAAGCAACTTCTACTCTTCTGCTACAGACAGCTTTAGAACCAAAATTAAACACTGGTCACTAACTAATATACTGTCACCTCACCATATCCTAAAGTTTTCTTCATAAAATCCTTAATGCATTGCCTTGCAGTGATACCAGTCTGCTTTTTGTGGCTTTGATACAACAAAGACACAACAGTTAGATTAAGTTAGACTAAGCTATATAAACCCTTAGTCTCAGCCATATTTTATGCTATGTTGCTTGCTGTACTAAATGCTAGAGAAGCTCTGACTAGGCTTTATAAACAGCTGAGAAAAAAAGGATTAAAGTTACTCAGATACTGCTTCTGCTGGAGGAAGAGACAGAACCTCTATGGTGTTTATCAAAACACAACTTTTTACACAAAATTAATGACTTGCTGCAGAAGAATAATGCTTTTATACATCTTATCTAGGACAAAGGTAATATTTTGTCTCGGCAATCTAGTAGATGCACAACAGCATATAAACATTGTGCAATACTAGAACATTAACTTTTCCATGTTCAAACATTAATACTCACTAAAGCATTGCAAACACAGCTTATTAGAGTGAAAAAATAAAGCAGTGTGCACACTAGCACAACTGAATGATCTACCAGACTAAAACAGAACTTCAAAGCTGTGTCAGTTCATACCAGCAGAGCAAATTAAGAATACTCCTCAGTATAATTGCTAGAATAATAAAGATTCATCAAAAAGCTTATGACATGGCTCCCTAGCAAAAGGTAGACTCCAAACAGGAGGATATGATTTGCTGAATCCAAAGAGTACAGCAGGGGGGAAAATAATATCAGTTCCCTTCTCACACACTAAGACAACTACGAGCCTTTTGTGCCTTAAAAGAAGGAACACAAGAGAAATGCCAGAAAAGTCAAACCAAAATGATCAATTCTCTGTGGGAGTTCTGCACCTGCAGGATTAGTGCAGCGGCACATGCCCATTACTTACATGTCGAGGCGAGGAAGAATCTGGCTGAACGCTCTGAAACCAAAATAAAAAGAGGAAAGTTACCCAATCTACAGATAAGGGTGTTTACCTCCCTACACATATCTTCTTGTTGAAGTTCTTTTAATGATATCTACAATTAATTTTACAGTTGTCAAGCCACATTACAGCCTTTAAATAGCACATCATAAACCTATGTCATAAAATCTATTAAAAGAGTTTAAGTCTATAATCAAAATTCTACAAAAATCTCCAACCTCCCTATTTTCAGGACTTTTACTGTTTTTCAACAGCATTAGGAACTTTAATTTTAAATCTAATTCCCATCCTGATAGTCAAATAATATAAAATAACCAATCGTTCTTAGATTACAATAAACCATTAACAGTCTAACAAAAATTAATAATCTGATTAAAAATATGTTTAGATATAATTGCCTCATATGAATGCTCTAAGATGAAGACACTAAAAAAAATTTAAATCCATACCAAAAAAAGTTCAAGTTCAGTTTGTAGTTAGTTTTCAAGGAGTAAGAACGTACTCCTCTTTATGAAAACAAAAAATGCATGAGAACAATAAATAAAGGATTGTTTAACAAGCACATGTAGAACCATTCTAGTGAACTGACCTTGCATTACCATCTATCAAATTTTCCATGAGGCCAAGTTTACTCATTTCTTTATAAATGATAAGTATTCACATTTTCCCTTAAAGCTCTAACTAACCTGCAGCACCCAACTGGATTTATATTTATTGTTTGTAGAAAGTAAAGAGAAATTAAAATACCTTCAACAGTGAGTACTGGCAACTGGCTATTACCAGGCAGAACTGGAAGACCCAAATATCCTTGAAAAAGCCCTCTATAAGAAGTACAGAGCCCAGAAATGCAACTAGAATAGCTAGGATGACAGCTAATACGTTTTCAAGGATCTCACGATTCCTGTTTTAAAGGGAGAGAAAAAAAAAGAGAAGAAAAAGGGATTTAAAGCTAACTATATCTAGAAAAAGCTGCAAAAGAGCAGTTAGGGTCAAAAATTAACAAGGGTTATGCTACTGGTAGCAAAGTAGTTAAGAATAGATTTGAACTTCCATAGTCTACTAGCACACTGTCCTTCAGCAAAGCTAGGAGCTACCAGGATTTCAATGACAGCTGAAAGCAGTATCTTACGGAATTTTACTTTAAACAGCAGAAGATAACTTCAGCAGATAATTTTAGACATAATTCAAAAGCATGGACTGTAACATAAATCTCTATTCAAAGCCCATCCAAGATGATTATAAGCTTATGAAAAACAAGCATGATAACTCACCTATGTATATAATCTGTCAGTCATGATTTTCTAATGAAGAAACTAAAAATACTCTTGCTTGAGTAAGATATGCCAAGTGGAATACAGATAATTCTCTATGATATTGCTAGTGCTTCACAACAGAATTATGAGTTTTCCTCCCTGGACAGTATCACTACTATCTTGTTTATTTCAAGGAGGCTCATTACCAAAATATAAATACTCTACATATTCCAAAAGCTGGTAACTGGAGGATCACCTTAATTTTATTCCTCTAGGTAAATGTACCGGGGCAAGTCATCACAGCATTAAACAACTTTTGAAAAAATGCCTTGAAACAGCAGGAAAATTCTTTCTATTTACCAAAACACTACATGCATGCTAAGTTGTAGAGCCCCTCAATTAATTTTTGGAGAAGGCTATACTCTAGCTTTGAAGATTGGCAACAAATTTTTCTATTTGATTATTCAAATATGTTACTGTCCTACTCAGGCAAAGTGAGCATTGGTTTCCTTTTTCCTTTTTTGATTGCTAGAGAAAAAAAGAGGATAGCCTCCATTATTTTAGAAAACTACATTCAGTATTATTCCTTCATTTTTCGGAGTACAGTAAATAAATACAATCCTCTAAGGATAGTTTTATCTACATTACAGTTTAGTAACTGTTTTCATCTTTGCTTTCTGAGGTCTGGTAGCATACAAGGATCTCACCTGTCAAATAAAGCCAGAAGAGTTAATCTATCAAAATTGATGCTAATCCAGAGTTTAGGCAAGATCCAAAAGCGATAGTACTGCTTGACTTTTTGAGCTACTTCCTCTTGAGGTTGTATGTGGTCCTGAAGGTCAGGGCTCAGGTCAATATCTTGCTGCTCCAGCAGATCTGGATCCATTGTTAGCAGCCTGTTCAACCTGATCTGAGGAAGAGAAAGCTAAAAGAAAGTTAGCACTAATGAACGCTCATCTATATTGAATCGCTGTATTATATTGAAAATTGCCGTAAAGAAAATTGCTAGAACTCTTTAGTCTCACTTTCAAGGAATTACATGTTAAGCACTGTCACAGGCTTCTACTTACTTTTTCTGTCCTTAGCACAGCACATGAACAGGACTAGCAGCAATAACAGTCTGCACACAACACAACTCTTTAGCATTTCAGCATATGCCTTATTTCAAATGAATGTGTCTTCCAAGCACATTATCAGAAAACTTCAAATTTGAAGACAAATAAACTCATACATGGACAAGATACACTACAAGAATAATCCAATTATTAATTTAAATAAATCACAACACATTTCTTATAGTCAGCTAACCTGCATGCAAACCCATGCTGAATGGTTCTTTTTGCATGACAAAGCAACGTACTTGTGCAGTAGTGGTCAAATTCAAACTCACTGAATCCAAAACACTCAAATGAACCAAAGAACAAGTTCTACTCTAAACAGTCAAGTACTATTTTCAACTATTACTTATTTTGCAGTTTGTTTAGAGTTCTCATGAAAATCACAGTAATACTAACAACAATGGAAGATACTTAAGGAGAGTACTCAATGCTAATAAGATACTATAGCACATGTGCATCGTCTAATCCAGTTTCTAAATTTCATTAATAGGCCAAGAAGCATCTTGATGTACTGCCTTTTATTCTTAGGCAATGTAATTGTTAAAATGTCCTTTAATGAAAAAGCTTGACAAACATGTGTAAGGCAAAGAGTAAAATCTCAATACTCATGCCACCCTCAAGTGTCAAAACTACAGGTTTAGTGTTTGGAGGGGCTTTTTTCCAACAATCATCTAAGTTCCACATTCAATTTCTTGAATTACAAATTTTTTTTCATCACTCCTTAAATCATCAGTGTACATAACAATGCTTTTAAGCCAGCATTTCTTTCCTAGAAAAATACTAATGAAAAAACAAGCAGGAAGACTCCCTTTCTAAAGGCATTTCAAAAATACAAACCACATTATTTAAGGTAAGCTGTGTCAGAAAACAGGTCCTTTTTTTGACCATTTTTAAAAACTTCATTTCTTAAAAGGTAGGATCAGAATGACATTCATGACACTAATAATAGACTTCAGTGGAAATTTCCATTTAGGTGCGCAGACTGAGCTTTTCCAGTCGCAAATTTGCCTTAAAACAGAATCATTCCCTCCAATGCGACTACACTGGCAAACCAAAAGCACGGAAGAGGCAATGCAGCCTCTTTTCTAAAGGCTGCATGTTCAAGGGGGACTGTGGAAAGCAAAGCAAGTTCCTCTAGCAGACACCAACTTTAAAAGCACATTTTTGATCAAAAGCATGATCAGGCAAACATAGGTCTCTTGCTCCTCTGCCAAATCCTAAGGCTGTATTTCATTTTCCCTCTTGATTAGGTCATTAGGTACTCCAACAGCTTATTACGTACTTTGCCAGTTTAAGAATCATGACCATTTGCACTGTTTTCATAACATATGACTTCAGAATTAAGAGTACAGGTAAGTCTGGACTTGACAATAATACAAAAGTTTCAGGATCATAAAACTAAGGCATTATAAAGCTATTTGCAGTATGAAACAGTGTAAGCTTCTGCCTTGTTTTCCAAGTCACTCCTTGCACATAAATATTAAACTTTATACAGCAGACACCAATGACAGATACCTAAATTGCTTTCAGGAAAATTACTCAAGTGAAGTTTCCTTTGGTCAGAGCACAGTAGTTAGTCTTTCTGCTGCCTGCTAAGCACAGTAAGGCACAGAAGGAAAACTGTCCAAGTTGTACACATTATCTCTGGAAACTTTTACAAGGTATCTTAGAACACCCAATTTCTATGAGTGTTTTTAAATCACTAGGTTTTAGATCAGAGGAAACCAACTAAGTTTTCAAGTGCTATGCAAAAGGATTTGTGCGTATATATGAAGACACTACAACACTAAATACTTTCTCTTCATTAATCCAGACAAAACTCTTTCATAAGAACAGAAAACTACCATACAGAATGACTAATCAGTGCTATAAAGTTGGATAGTCTTCTGATTCTCTGCATGCTTTTCAAAAAAAGTACGAAAAACTTACTAGATCATGTGGATAAAAGCGAACTGAGGTAGAACTCGATACGTGAGAGTCCGTGTCACTATAAGAACAGGGAAAATACTTCAGATTATAAACTACATTTTATTTCAACAGATCACACAAATGTTCTAGTATCCCAAATGAGTTTTGATACCTTGTGATTTTTTTTCTAAATATCTTTATGTTTTTCCTTCAGTCATTTATTTTCAATGCAAGTAGCCACTTAGTCTCATGTATTGTGGTACATTCCACACCTATAGTAAGCCAGGAGACTCTTTAATCTTACCCTTAATAACATTTTCTCAACACCCAATGCCTAAACTGTCTAAGAAGAACTACAATGATAGTCGTTATTCCAATTGAAAAAAACAAAAATATTTTATGAACTGTTAGCTACTGATTTGTAAACACATGCCACATCTCTTAAGAAGTGCAGAGGCTGCTAGGTGTCCACATGCAGTCTCTCTTAACTCTATATTGTTCTTAAGATCTCAAAACTGCCAAAAATATTACATACTTAGAACATACTTACAAAGTAAAGTGAGCTACTTAAATTGCTTTTGAAAAACTTAACTTTATTTAAAGTTAAACCCCTGAGAAGAAGAGCAAAAATTACTTTGCAATTTCCATTCATTAGAGATGAAGAGAAATTTCTCTTACTGTATGAGAGTCCATATCCAACCATTGCTTTTTCCCCCAATTTTGGATAGCTTTTGGATGTTTGTTTTCCATGTAAATCACATGGTTGTAAGACTTGTATCAAATTTATGCAACTTTCCTTCAGTTCCTTGCCTTAAGATAAAAACATTCTTTGTTATCAATTTTACTTCACTGAAGCTCAAGTATTCTCTACAGCAGAGATCTGATTATCTGAAGTGGCCAGTTTGTTCCTTCCATTAGCACATACAACCTCACAGCAGCCATCAGCAAAGCCATTGCATCTGGAACATGCAAGCAGTAGAGGCACAGACTGGCAGCTTTGTGGAAGGAATGCAGAACTTTTTGTCAATGTTCAATTCTACAAAAGGCACTTGCATACTCTCAAAAGACAGATCTGAACATGGGATGTTTTATATTCATTACTCCATAATTCCAAGAGCTATTCCACCCACATGTGGTAGGAATTACAGCATTCAGCATGGGGCAATAGCTTCAGAGCAATTCTACACAGTGAAGTAGACTGGGGGTAGGTGGAAGCCATAGGAGGTTTTGGGTTGCTTTTCCTTCTTCTGCCTCCTATCCCTTCAGAGAAAGAAAAGGCATCTTTCCAACAGCAGATGAACTTTCCAGTATGTACCTGGCTATTTCAGCTGCAAGTCAAATTTTAATCTCAGGCATGCTAACACTTCCATATACTGTCTGATGCCATCCACGAACTTGAGAATAAACTTATCAGTTAACAATGGCTTCACAACTGGAAGTCAAATAGCCTTTATGGTCAACAGCCACCTAATTTCTCAAAAATGGGTTACATTCTTTAACAAAGACCTTCTATAAGCCAACAAAAATGCATTTGTCAAGTTCTCAGTTTGGAAGTGTGTTGCTTAAGCTAATAGTAGTTTTCATTTTCTGAGACAGTATTTAACTTAATGTCATCTTCTAATAAAGATCACTTAGGTCACAAAAGTAAAAGTATACAGTTAATATATTGTATTGATCTTTTTGGTAGTCCCTACTAAATAACCTTTTAAAATTAAAATAAAAGATTGAGTTTCAGTAAGACAAGAATCATCACTCTTGACTGGCCTTCACACACACCCGATGTTGGATGCTCTTCTTGCAGCTGGCTCAAAGTTCACAAGTGACATGTCGCAGCCCCCTGTCTCGTAGAGCGTAGAACTGAACTTACCTGTTAAAGAAAAGGTCAAAAGCAGGTTAAAATTTCCTCATGTTTCATCCCATTGGCAGCAGCTTCTATTCTTTAACTTACTACAGAGATCAATTCAGACATCTGAATTTACGTTAGTGTCAAAATATAAAATGTGCTTACACACGAATGTGTCACCAGTACAGACATTAGCTACACAATTGTCTTTCATACCATTTTACATAACATATAAACTGTAACTACAGTACTGAAGTAAAGAGTTTGTATTTACAAGATGCTACCTTTAACACAACAGAAGGACAACGTAAGCCATTTTTTTGCCCTTAGAGAATAAACACATGAAAAATTTGCAGTGACCAGCTTCTTCAGTTCTTCCTCACCCCCAACAGAACCATCAGTAAATCGTTCACTATCAGCATTTAAGAACATTTAGCTACAACAGAGATAACTCAAGTGTCTTGAATTAAATTCCTTTGAGAAGCTTATGTCTATTTGAAAATAAACACAAAGACTAAAAGAACTGGTATGCTTCATAAGTTAACTCAGGAAACTCAAAAAATGAATGTGAGGTAGAGATTTATTCTACAAGCTACTAACAAATGCTTCAGTGTAAGAACAAAGGACTGAAAACTAACTTCTTAGATAAACCATTTGGACTTACTTCCAAAATACATGATTTTAGAAAGTAGCCAAAGATTATAGCTTAAATGATAAATTACCTTACTCACAATGTGATGTTTTCACAGTACCCTCCTCCCAGCATTGGCCTGATCAGAGAGATAAGCACTGTAATTTTCCCTGACGGACAGGTTCAACATATTTCAGCTCTGAATGCAGGGAACCTGATTTTGAAATTGATGTCATATGAAATGATCTGCCAACTTCTGCATCTCTTCTAGCTTAAAACCCTTCTTAAGTCATGATGCAAAACATGCAATATTCCAAGATCAGCTTATATAAACAAAAGAAAAAAATCCCACTTTGGAGCATGTGGAGAAAAACTGCATACACCTCTCAGCAGGATGTCTTGCAGCTTTTCCTTCTGCTGATACAAGACAACAGGCAGTCCCCACAGAAATACCTAACAAAATCAGAGGGTTCAATCTTCCCCATTCCTGTGAGAACATAACCTGCTTCTAATACTATGGCTTTTGAATTTTTTTAACACAATATACTCCTGTTCCAGCTTCTCTTCAAACCCACAGACAACTAAGTTTGATTCAGAAGCATTTGAATCTTAGCAGATTCAATCCCTCAAACTAGATGCTTAAAACCAGTGAAACGAAGAAAAAAATATTGGTATATTGAAAACATCTCCATAAAGCTTTCCCCCCTCAGAGGGAGCACTTCAGACGAACCAGGCAATACCACAGCTGTGCTCAGAGCCACCACTGTGACAGGACAGTCCCCCACATAGCTCAGGAGGCACAAATGGCATGTGCCAGAGTGCAGAAACACAGCAGCGCTCTCTCAATATTCAGATACATCTGTCACAGGCAGAAGCACAAAGCTCACTTGTTAGGACTTTTTCCTCAATGGATAACATTTTAATGAAGTGCTTTAGCTGATTATCTTTTGGTTTTTCAATGCAGTGTGTAGTACACAGTTGATAATGAAGCTTAAAATTTAAACTAGTAGATAATACAGGGAATCTTCCCACAACTAATAAAGATCTTTGGTTACAACGATTTATCTCTTAACTGTGTCAATAAAAGTTTCAAGAGCAAACATGGAGATACTGGACAATACAAATACACTTCAGGTTCTATTCAGGACAAAAATTTGCATTAATTATTATGCAAAACTCCTGGGCAACCAGCCCTTAAAAAAAAAAAAAAAAAAAAA
>VZSR01000520.1:15793037-15852780 GCA_013398615.1 Brachypodius melanocephalos
TCAGTTAACAATGGCTTCACAACTGGAAGTCAAATAGCCTCTTTCGTCAACAGCCACTCTCTCATATCTACAGTTCCCCTGTCACCCAACTTATCTTTGAATCTATCAAAATTTACTGCATTTATATTGCTGCAGTAAGTACTGCACTGCTGCAATGGGATGTAACAAACCTGATTAACAGAGGTAGCAGACAAACAGAACACTTAATTCCCATTGTTTATACACAAACTACAAAATGGACTCAGGACATGTCACGCTTGCAATTCACCCACTTATTTAAATAGGCTTCCTATTGCAAGTTAGCTCCCTGACAAGCAAAGCACAGCTTCTCATTAAAATGAAACCTTTGTCTGCCCCCTCTTTTCTTCTTTTGCTGTTTTTGATTTGGTTTGGTTTTGTTGTTGTTGTTCTGTTGGGGTTTTTTGGTTGGTTGGTTGGTTTGAATAAAAAGATTTTTCAGAAAAGCCTCAACTCATCTCAGTAGAAAACTTGACAGGACTGTTCAATGCTGTTGATGATACAAACTTCAAACTGTGACTGAAGATAGTAAGTCTGAGCTGCAAAACCCTTAGTAATTTTTAAACTCTGTGAGATAGGAACAGCTTCCTATAGTATACAAATTCTAATGATTTCAATACTCAAGATTCAATACATATGGATATACCTAGCATTTTTATTTCCTGTAGTGATTCTCCTATTCCTGTCTCCCACAGCATTCTCTGTGGGATACTTGAAACAACATCACATTGAGTAAGCCCAAGAATGTATTTTTGTTCTCTAAAGCCTATAGTTAGGTTATCAAGTTGTGAACAAATGGGAGACTCCAAAGATTATGTTGCAAATCAAGAAATATGATCAATAGCATGTCTGCCCACTCAACAAACATCTGTAACTTCTCTGCACACAGACACACAGAAAAAAGGAGACCTATAAGTTCTTAGCAAATTAAAGTCATTAAAAAAAAAAAAATTCTATTTGGACCAGGTTACAATAACAAATCAAGACACTGTGGTACTCAAGCACACAAATCCAAAATACATCTTCATTCTGACATGGAGAGGAAAAGATAAATGTGTGTTCTTTGAAGCAAGTTTCCTTGTTCCAAAAGACAAAAATATCTCATCACCACATCCAGAGACAACCATGTAACAGTTCACACTGTATAAACTCATATTCCCACAGTGAAGGGCATCAACGGGCAACAGCAACAGGCTGATGAGCTTACACAGACAAAACCTGGAAGACTTAAGTGGCTCAGGATCTAGCTAAAATGGTACTCCGATGGTTTCCTCAGCTAATTTATCTTCAGTTTGCTTCCCAGTTTTACATCTAATAAATAGTCCTTTTTTCAAACCTCTCAGACTAGTTCCTATGCAAAGGCTTACTGACATGTTGAAATTACATCATCATTAGATCAAGGTATAGTTGTCTTCTGCTTCAGTCAGTATTTTTTAAATCCTAGTTAGCAAAACCAGTCATCAGAATTTGACAACTTGGTAGACTGCAAGGAGCTTTATTTCCAAAGGTCAAAATTTTACTATTAGCTATGGTATGAAGACATACATGTTTTCAGTTAGAACACTTCAAAGTAGTTCATTTTTTGTTCCTATGTGAAGTTGCTCAAAAGAGTAACTTACCTATTACACCAAATTCCAGACTACAACATGGATATTTTCCACATGAATAATGGGAAATTAATACTTTTTTTCTACATGTACCTTTGATCACACTCCCAACATCCATCCCAAATAAATTACATATATTTAATTATCAAAAGGTACTGAGTAACTTCTTCTAAATTGTTTTTAATCATATAAGTAACCAGTGTATAAGTTTATCTTTATATAAAAATTTTGATAGTCAAAACCAATCAACTGCCTTGATAAATTAAAATGCTTAGTTTTGAAAGATTATTGCTTGTTATATAAACAATACAACCAGAAGCTCAGCATAGCACCATAATTGTCTTGTAAAGCTCTAGATGAGCAGTTCTCTTTAAGCACAAAAGCAATTTTTAAAAGTCATCTAGCCAAGGACAAGAGTGTTATTTCTCCACAGCTTCAGACACTGGGCATCTGTTCTACTAACTCAGTACTTGGAATCCTAACTACTTGACAAATTCTAATTTGAATTTAATCAACCTTCACTGCAAGGGCTGAAAAATCCCACCCACCTGTCTAAGATTCAGATATTAGTGAGAACAAAAAGCATCAGTACTGCCACACTCTGCTCTGAAAACTGTCATTCACTTAAGTAACAGCACGTTTTGTTGCTTTTGAGATTTGTATTCTATCAATCCTGCCTATAATCACAGCATTTAGCTTGCCACCTTTCCTTTCCGTCCTGCATTCCTTCTATGATTTACTTCATGTTTAAGGATCCACATCAAGCTCCTTTTCCATCCCTTCCAGTTCCTCCCCCCTCAACCTTCCAACAGTATAACTGATAAAAATCTTCCTGCGTCCTGGAGGACCGAAGATAATGCCTCAAAGCGTATCTTGCCTTACTCCCAGGGCAATACCAAGTTATTGATAACTTTATCATCACCAGTGGGTGTGGGACAGGTATAATACAGTGATGCTCATCCGAGGTACAATAAGCCACCAGAATCAAATTAACAAGACAAGAAACTTTAAAGCAAAACCAAAAATTGTGTGTCTTGTTAAATGCTGCAGCTTAACATCAACATGAACAGAAAAAATGTAGAAGCAGACAGTGCACTTGTAAAGGAAAACATGAGCCCCATATGTGAGGGCTTTTAAAGTAAATGAATATGTGCCCTGCTTGCCTTTCCAAGAGGATTTGAATTAATAAACTATTATATGTACTGTACAGAGATATATAACCCCATCTATGTTTGTCACTGGTATTTCCAGTTGGTGTAAACTAAGTTTTGCTTCCATATATTTCCCTAGCCACTAATTTTTTTCTTTTTGCCCTGGGCAGTTCACAATCATTTCCACAGTGACAAAGAACTGGTCATACCTCCTTCATTGCTTTAATTTTTACTCTGATACTGATCAAGGAAAAAACAAACTACAACCTTCTCCCAACCCAATCCACAGACAATCTAAAGTAACATGGTCATCTTTCACTCTAAGATATCTTGGGATAACATAGCAAAACTAAGAGCCTTAGACTCAATGGAAAGAGAAAAATTGTGTTTCATCACACCTGACTGAGGGTTAAAAAAACCAAAACAAAATGCCAAACAAAGTAATCACGTGCCACTTATAAGGAAAGAGACTTTCTTGTCAGGCCTGATTAAGGAATCACACACACAAAAGCTTACACCATTTTGCCAACTATTTTACTCTTAACAAAAGATAGCATTTGTTCCACAAAAACTGCTACACAAACTGGAAAATTTTATTTTCCTAAACTAACACAAGAAGATCCTTCCTATAATAGCTCCTTTCTCTAAAAGGATTCTAAAGGAGATGCTCAGAATTTCAAAACAGGAAACAAATCCCTATTACACATCAGATTTCCTTCTAGCAGATCCCAGAAGTTTTGTGCCTCCCAAAGACAACGCAATGTCCCACATAATTGTAAGCACAGCACGGGTAAAGTTTTAGAAGGATTGAGTCATAGGAACTTCTGAAGACTTCAACGCCCAAAAAATACAATGAATATTGCCTTTTTAGAGAGCCTGAATGCCATGTTGAATTTTATATATGATCTACTTTGATTTCTGCTAGAGCAATAATATAAGCTCTTAAATAACATAGACCTAGATTCCATATTAAATGACAAATTCTACACACCTCAACTGTATTATTTTGGGTAAGATGAACTAAATCCTTCAAATAAATAACGGCAGCCTCATTAACCTTGGACATAATCAGTATAACAATTTCAGAGTTATATTTCAAATATATTTTTTTCAAATAAGAAATTAATCCAAATTAAATAAAGAAAACTACAAGCTTTCATATTCGAGAGACATATACAAGCACTAAGACTGAAACAATAACACTTCTACCTAGAAAACAGTAAAGCAGCAGAATCTGCAACAAAAATGATTAGATAACTAGATTGTGTGTATTTGTTACATCTGTAGTTAAGTTTTACAAAACACATCAGAGTACATCAAGGTGGTTTTCAGTTTTGTTCATATTCCATTTTTCCTTATACTGCAGCTAGATGATGCAGAAGAAGAAAGTCTCAGTCAAACTCACATTTGAAGGGTTACCACAGACTGGCAATTCATGGAGTCTTCCCCTCTAGAGGGGTAAGATGACAACTCACTTATCTTTTAGTACGGGATTACAGAAAGGTCTGAAACAAATGTTTTGTCAGTGTTCCGATCAACCCTGTATTTTTAGGTTATTAGAGCTGACAGCTACTCAAAATTCCATCACTAATAATTGTCAGTGCTCAAGATGCCTGTTTTAATAATTCAAGAAAGAGTTACATATTAATGATGAAGTCATAAGTAATTCAGGCCATGTACAGATAGCTGCAAAGATCTCTGCCAGGAATTTTTCCAAACTTGCCCCTGCACTATGTGGCAGATCAGTCATTTATTAAGACCATCTTAACTTCTTCCTAGCAATTTTATTAGCTGCATCGAAGTTAATTAAGAAGTTAATAATCAAGAATACCACATAAAATGGACCATGAAGAACTAAGAGGGCACTATAAAGCTCCATAAAATCATGACATTTGACACACAAGAGTCCAGGATTTGCTTCCAACACCAAGCTCCTAAATTAAGGTGTATATTAAAGGCAAAGCATTCATTTACAAAAGTATTTATTTTTTGAACAGGAGCTAAAAAACTCATCTAAAAAAGGTAAGATCAAGAATTCCTAGGAGCCATAACAAGTTGTTTTTTCCAGGAACCAGAAGATCCCCCAAATCTCCATCTCTGCTCAGCTGCCTGCAGGACCACAGGAAAGATTTATTACTTGTGTTATGTTGTTCAAATCAAGAAAGCTCTCACATCATCATTACTTGTATCTATGCCTCCCTATTTCCCATCATGCATTTGTTCAAGAAAGTGCCTGGAAAAGACAGACAAAAGCAAGGAATTGATGAGCAACATGGCCTTCCCAGAAACACACCTACAAGACTCAGAAACAAAGCTGAGGTTAGCTCATTTTCACTGCATTACCAATAAATCTGCCGTATTAACACTTCCATGTCACCAAGGTTACATAAGGCCTGCATACCAAGTTCATCGTGCAAACTGCTACCGCCTACAGCAGATGCAGTGGCATGTGATGCTTCTAAGTGGACACTCCCATTTCTCACCAGCAAGGAGGCGCTAGCGCCGTGCACAGCTGCCTGGGAAGGGGGGCGGGACTGCACTCTGACCTGGGAGGAGCACTGCTGGCCTTGCTGACCATCTTGAAGGCTACGAGAAAACATGCATTGGGGACACATTACCAGGAAGAAGTGAAAAAGAGCCAGAAGTGAAGCAAAACAAGATTTTTCAGTTTAAAGAGGAAAACCTTTTTTTTTTTTTTTTTTTTTTAAGAGTATAGTAGCATTAAGCAGCCAACAGTCAGGGTTAAAGTAACCCTTAAGTTCTGTGTAACAGAGAATTTAGGCACTAGTTACATTCAGTAATCTAGAGAAACTGTTCCTGTCAACTTCTTAGAAGTAGCATTGCTTTCTAGGATCTCCTCACATCACCCAAGAGGTGTATTCTTCCAAGTCCTAATTTGTGGGTGCAAAACCAAATTACTGCAGGTTAGTTTAACTACAGACTAACCTGAGGTATCACCTATATTTACACTGACTATTCCAGTCTTCTCACAATAGTTGGAGTCCTTTTTGCTTATTTAAGTATGACTTGATCAGCTGTTTAGGGCTTTTTTATCAGTCACAGAGACATCACCTTTCTTATTATTAATCCACACTAACTAGAAAACGTCTTTAAGCTTTGTTAGCATTCATAGGATACCACAGACCTTGTAGATAACTGAAGTAATATGGCTGGATTCAGAATTATTTTGAACTCTCTATTCAAAGGTATTAATTGGCAAAAATTAGGTTGATTCTGAAGTTATTTTAAAGTTACAGCAAAAACTTTATTACTTGTCAAAACACAGGTTTTAAGCATCAACCTGGCTTTCAGAGAAATTTGTACATTTATAGCCATGAGCAGATAATGTTTGAAAATGTTAATTCCCCTCTTCACAGACTTCCATTGCAAAATTACTTTATAAAGCTATTTACCAAATTTAGATTTTTTTAATAGCTTGTTTAATATTAGGTATGATAAAGTGTCAGAGTACATGATGTTTACAACTGATATCATACCATCTTAGCAAGAGCAGTGGTTTTATTATCCTTCGTTTTGTGGATTTAAAGAAGTTACATTATACAGTCATTAGTTGAGGCATTATCTTAGATAAAAGATTTTTTTATTTTAAAGACTGGAAAATAGCTTAAACACTTTTGAAAAACAATACGTATCAGCCTTTGCTTTCAACACTTCACTGTTTACAGCATGATGCTAGAGTTGGCAAACAAGGCAACTAGAAAAAAATCTTCCTAAGAGTTGAAGGGTTATATCTGATGTACTTGCTTTTAAAGTATTTTCTACATCACCTACTTTTCAATTCTTTTGTTAGAGCACCACTGGAAAACAAAATATGGATATAAGAATAGGTGTTAAGAAAAGCTCATGCAAAATAATGCAGACATGCACACAGCTCAGGAAAAGAACTGCACCTCATTATTTATCATGTCCTACTATTGTAGTCTTGAAATTTAAATTCAGTGTTTTGCTGCAGTACACAAGGCTTTCAGTGAGCTATGCAGCAACAAAAGCCCTAGGGAAGTCCACAGATGTGCCAACCTTCACCACCCTCCCTAAGCAACACCAAACCAATGCTAAACAATACTGCTTTCCCATAAATAGCAGGTACATCTCAAGAGGTATATACACAGCTGCCTTTTAAACAGTTATCCACATGTGTCACAATTAAAAAAATCACACCAAAATATTGATGTCAACCAATTATACAGATATGCAAAAAAAAAGATTATTCTCTGTCCGATTATTATAAGAAAAAAATTCTGCTTCATACAGTCACTTACACACATGCATACACCATTGACTATATGGGATGCCAATGAACACTTATTTTTCAAGTGCCCAAAACACTGTTGACATTTAGACAGGACAAAAGCAGGGGTGGATGGTGTTTTATGGTGCATTTTGGGTTTGTTTTTTTAGGTTACCAGGCAAAAACCAGTAGAATTTACTAGACCAGGTTTGACTTGTCTACCATTGCTAAAGACACACATAAATAATGCCATTGTCTCTTTTACTAAATATTTCACAGAGGAAGTGAAAAGTAATTGCAATCATAGATAGGAAATTAAAAAAGAAATCAGGTTTAACTCAACAGGTTCTTAGGGAACATTCCCCCAACATCCAATTTTATGACAGAGTTAGAAGCTTAGAGATTAAAGTTTTGCTGGCAAGAATAAGAAACACATAACATCAGGGCAACTAAAGATCACTAAATCTAATACTCTTAGAAGTTTAATATCTGAAGTAATGGATTAGCAATATCAGAAACTAGACTGGGCAGCTCAGCAACAGTATACAGGAGTGATGTCAGTACAATTACAGTGACATTTTGAAAAATTTTAGTGGTAACTGGCTAAAAATGTCTCTATTTCTTCACATATACTCCTTAGGCATGATTTTTAAAAAATCTTTAAGGGTTTCCTTCTTCCAATAACACAGAATTTACACTAAAATTGAGCTACACATGTAAAGGAAAGGGTTTCTTTTAGAGTGTTCACCTAAAAATTAGAACACAAATACATATATTTTTTCAGATACATTCCACAGTTGATAGCTCAAAGGGAATTTGTGTCAAACAAATATGAAAGCACTTTAGACTAAGGCAATTTAACTCCACTCCAAGGGGTAGCCATTTAGCATCATGAAAAGTACTTTGAATAAATTAACCTCACTAAGTATTCAATTCTAAATTAAATATAAGGTGTTTTTTGATAATGTATGTCATTATGTCAGAGAAAGTACAGTAAGCACTTTGGGGTATTTTTTCTTAAATTTAGAACAGAGCAAATTTAGGTAACAAAGATGCTTAGAGGAAATACAAGGCCAGAATATTTCATCTGCTTTTTTACCCTTCAACATCTTGTTTGATTAAAGACTTACTCCCACTTTGTGAAGTGAAATTCATGATTCAGAAAGTTCACAAAGTTACTTCATAGTCTCTCTCTGAAGTCAAGCTTAAGCCATGGGAACTTTAATGACTGCCCTAGCATGTGGAAATGAGGCAACTGTCAACCACAGTTTTAAAAAGAGTCCTTTATTTTCCTTACTTTATTCCTACAAGAAAGAAAACACTGTGTTCTAACTAATACACAGTTAAGGAGCTTTCATTAGTCTACACAGCCTCTAATGCTGCAATACACAAAGCTGCACTACCCTTCTTTATAATAAAAAAATGAAAACAAAAACTCAGGGGCAAGTGAAGACAACCAGGTAAAGCAAGAGTGATCATAAAGAATACAAAGTTTTATCATCCTTCACTATGAAGAAAATCACTAGCTTGAAGCGGAACACCCTACATTCAGCAATACTAAAAGCTTATAAAAGAAAAGTCTCAAATTACGTGATCACTACTTTATAATGCACCAGCCACTAAAAACACCCCTAACGTGTTTCAGTCCTTGATATGACAGAAGTCAATCCTTCATCTGTTAGATTTCTAGGTGCATTCTTGCACTCCCCCTGCCTGAGGAAAATCTGCAAATGTAGTCCTCAAATATTTTAGTGGTGTGACAAAGGTGACAATTCCTCTACCATCCTCTATTGTAAGGTATTTTCATTTGTTCAGTTTCTACAGCTTTTCCTAGTTCAAAAAATTACAAAAATATTCCCAAAACACAGAAACAGTTTAACATATGAATGAAGATCATTAAGAATATATAATGTATGCAATTACTCCTACATACGGATCCAGGTAACCAAAGGAAGAATTACTTCAATACTGATAGGGGAGTGTTCCTTCTTCTACAGGCCACATTCTCCTCACCAGATTCTCCAATACCATAAGTAACCAAGAAACTGAAAGACTTAAAACCTTATAGCGGCTGCTGTTTCTACTGTTCAGGCTGATTGATCAAACAGAGCTGTTGTATGTAACAAATCACTAGGCTCAGTATTGTTAACAAAGGGGCCAGTAAAGGTTGGGGGACTACTGAGATACATGTACATAGTACATTTTAAACATTGTGAAGGCATGCAAAGTGCCACACAATTAGATTTGATACTAAACAATACTGGGCATTCTACTCACTTTGTTATTTCTCTTTTGCTGTAAAAAGCTGTAACATCTTCACAAAGGTTTACCTGTATTTTAGATTTGGAGTGTCTGTATGTATTTAGCTCTTTACAGTGTTCTGTCATTTTGCTTATCTCTCACAACCTACAAATGTGAAAAGTGATCACAGTACTAGTCCCTAATGTTTACATTCTTTAAGAAAAGAAAACCAAAATGGAGAGTGCTGATACTACTTTCTTGGGTTTCTCTTGTTGATTGGAAGTAAAAGTTTCTAAAACTTTTGATAAAAACCACTGAAGCTAAGTTTGTTAGCATTAGTTAATTTTTATATCAATCTGAAAACAGCTGTAACATGTTAGAGACTGACTATCCTGACCATTTTTAAAATAGTGCCACATATACATGCACAATTCAACAAGCCCACAGTGACATGCAGTGACAGCTCAAGGAGGTTATGGTGGGGAAGGAAGTAAAGTGCTTTTCTGGCAACACTGGTGGGTGTGGGGAAGTGGTCTGCTGCATGCATGCTAAATATGGTGGAACATTTAGATACCCTACCTGAGGGGTGATCCGATGAGCAATGTAGGAGGGGTAGGGTTACTCCCTGCATTGTGCCGGCGTCGTACTGCCTGACGCCTAAATGTGCTGCGTTCACGGCGAAATGTGACAGTCTCCTCGCTGGCTTGTGCTGCTGCATCAAGACAGACTTTAGGTCAAATAAGAACCCATCCTAGTTACGTACACAGTAACTTAAGACTCCTTTCTTCCCTCTGACCCTCCCCAAATTAATGAACTTGACCCTCAACAACAAAAGTAGCTTATGCCCTAACTGTTCAAACAAGATGCCTCAACACAGGATCACAACACACAGTTATTAGCAAAAATCTGGGTGTTTGGGGCAGTGTTCTTGAATATACAGCTTACTTTTTTCACCCCCAGATCCAAATAGCCAGGTTGCAAAAGAAGTTGGATATCCCAAATCTTTTCTGTTTACACATGGCAGAAGAGACACCTGATCTCACCCTTTATCTCACTGAACAGATAATTAGGAAGAAACCTGAAGGACAACCTAGCAAAGTTGTCTACCATTTCTCACCATAATGTTCTCAATTTTTTAACTTCTGCCAGATAGGTTGGGTTGAGGCTAACCTCATCACAACTCTTTCAAGGGAGAAAACAAAAGTAGCTTTTTTTTTTTTTCCTTCTCATAAGCATCAAGGAATACCTGTTGCTCTTTCTAGACTAGTTACAATACAATTTACAGAGGCAGGAGGTTGAGAATAAGTGAGAGAATAAGTTCTTTTTAAGGACTGGTGGTTTTGTTATTTCAATTCCCCAAACAAAAGTTTTGGTTCATTTACAAGGCAACATTGTAAAAAAAATTTGTATGTACTGAAGGGATTAAAATATTTATCCACACATTATCCCCCCGCAAATCCACCTGTGCTCCTTAAGCTCTACAATCTGAACAGTTTCAGATTTGGACTGTTTCATGGTGTGTCTACAATCTGAGAAGTCTTCCCCCTGAGCCAAGGAAGCTCCTAGCCAATTTGAACGCAGAGCACTAAAGAGCTCAAATGAATGGGCCACAGAGAAAATAGGGTTTGGCAGGCAAGTGGAAGAGAAAAAAAAAAAAAAAAAAAAAAAAAACAACCCAACCAAAAAAACCCCCATGAAGTCAGTGCAAGGGGAGAATCACAATCTTGACAAGGAAGTCACAACTTGGTGGCCAAGAAGCCTGTTACTAGACTGAGAAAACCAAGAACTGTGTCAAACAAAAACCAAACACTCCCTCTTCCCCTCCCACCCCCCCTAAAAAAACCCCACAGAGAGCAATGGCAGGAAAACTGCAGGCAGAGCAGCCCATATGCACTTCAGCACACTTCAAGTTGCAACACTGCTGCCATTAAGCTTTCAACACTTTGACAGCAAAGATTCTAATGCTGGTCTACAGGGAACAGCAACCTATAGCAACCTACTGCCGTTGTCTACTACTGCCACAGCTCCTCAGTAAAGGCTGAAACGAGAGTTTAATTCACCTGTGAACCACAGGGTCCCAAATTAATTCTGTATCTGAAGCTTCAATTTATAGCTTGCTTTAAAACAAAAGAAGCTACATAAAGAGACATACCTTAACACATAAACTTTAACACCAACACTCAAGCTACAAGCATTTAATTAGCAAAACTACAGAAGTTAAGGTCAACCCTAACTTAGTCCTTTCCTGCACTTTCAGGAAAATCAAGCGTTTGCTCATTCTCTCCTCATTCTTCCACAAGTGTTTTCACAATTCTAAGCATCAATAGATTATACTACCTTCTCAGGGTATTTCATCAGGAATTCGGTCAGTTTCTCCTGTAGTTTAATATACAGCTTTACTTTTAATACACTGCCTAATTTCTTTAAGCATTTCTTGGCAGCTCTCATACTTGATGTACAAAGCAAGTGAACCACACTAAACAAGACAGACTGAATTCTGTCACACGAGGTCAAAACCACACATTAATTTGGGATGACAATTTTTTCTAAAGCCCTTTTTTTCTAGGATACACAGCAGCACATAAAAATTCATATTATAACACAGCTTCCACGGAGATCAGATGCAAAAGCAATTGTGGTAATCAGACCACAGTTAAGCATCACAAAACAAGGAACAGTGACTAGTCTTAACTGAAATGTAAATATCTGAATTACCATTACGATGGTAAACATCAGCATTATATTGTAATTACCAGCTGCAACTACTTAGAAAAAGCAGCATTCTAGTGCAATTCTTTAAGGTAGCATACTTAACACTGACAAATATCTGTTTTTCTTTAGCAAACATCATCTTCTTCAATAACTGAAGAAAAGACTATGAAAAAACAATACATCCTCCCTATATAGCTCAAATTTATCACTGAAGCAAGTCTCAAGAACTAACAGAGGCAGCATCCTGTGACGAAACTAGATATACAAACACCCTTCAAGATACAAAACAAAGAAAATAACAAAACCTAATGCGTACTTGGGGATTAAATTCAAAGCTGTACAGGCAAACAGCTTTGGCATTTCCTAACCTTTTATTATTTCATTTTAACTTTTAAAAGTCAAAGTAGATTTTGGTATAGCTTTCTACCTGTTTTACCACAAGATTCTTGATTAATCATCTTGAAACTTTTGTTCAATGCACATCTTTTATACACATTCTTCCTGAATGCAGGTGGTGACATTCAGGGTCACTACACAAGTCTACAAGTTCTTTTGAAAAGACTGCATGGCTTTTCAGACCAACAAGCTTCAAGTCTGCTAATATTACACAACATTGCAAGAAGCTACATGTAGAAAACCTGACTAAAGAAGTTAAATTTAAAAAAAAGGCACTAGCTGAGCAGAGAGTATCAGCATGAAGTGTGGCAAGCCAAACTGAGCAAAGTTTGCTTTTGGCTGTAAAGGAAGACCAGAGGGGGTTGTGGTTTTGTTTATTGTATTGGCCCCTTGGGTTTGCTCAGTCTTGGGGAGGACTTTTTGGTGAGTTTTTGCTTTTAGCATCATTTCACAGAAGACATATAACTTAAAATATATACATACCAGTATGTAAAGCTCTTTATGGCAATTTGTATTGTTTGTGTTCCTACTTGCCTCAAATGAGAAGAAGGAGCAGTGCAACTGCTTGTGAGTTCACCAATAGAAAGTAAGGTAAAATTCCTAACTTACCCTCTAACATGATCTGAGAGCAGTTTTATCATGTTTTAATATAAATAAGCTTTCTTTAATATTTATGATGTCACATACAGTTCTCCAATACTGCTACTTACAACAACTTATCCTAGTCTCCAGAAATGTAAGATCCAACATCTACAGTCATGTAGAAAATCTAGACGTAACAGGAAGAGATAACACAGGCAATACTTCTGAAGTTCCTGCTTACTTCAGTTTAATCAGTAGAAGACAAGCCTACAGAATCTATGTTAAAACGTATTCTATTTTTTATTCTATACTTCTATGCTGAATCACTACACTTAATATCAAGAAATTCAAGCACTTCCTCTGCATGTTGTCATATGAATCCTCAGCATTATCTATTCTCAAGAACAGAAATATGTTTGAAGTTCAAAGTGTACAAACTGCAAATACAAACCTACATCCCGGACATCAAAAAAATAAGAGAAGACTTAGTGACAACGTTGCAGCAAACTTAACCCCTCACACGCCTATTCCCAAATATAATACACATATTTTCAAAGAAGAAATAATGACACTTGTATATGTTAAGGAATACGTGTTTGCATGCACAGTTGCACTAAAATTAACTTTTTAACACTTCTGATTGGAAAAGAGCCAAATTAGAAGTTACATGCTTAAAATATGATGAGGATATCATTTTGTCATCAGACAGTTGGAATGACACTCTACATTGAACTTTTTTATGCTCACCTCTGTAGTTGTATTAAGTTTTAATCAGAACTGAAGACTCAGTTTTACACTACAATTATGCAACTGTTGTATAAGACACCTACCTTTAAGAAACAAAGTACAAATATTTTCCTTTGAACTGGAACATTTATATAAAAACAAGCCAAAACATTTGCAACATCTCCCTGCACCTATTTAATACTTCTTTTAAACAAAACTTAGAAGACAGAAGCTTAGGAAGCACAACATGAAAAAGCAGAAATGCCAAAATTTTATTGCATCAATAAGACCATTTCATTTTGCTACGAACAAATGCCAAACCCAGTGCCTTATATAAATTCTGAAATATAGAAAAATTCTTCATAAGAAGATTCCTGGAAAGATGTGGTATGAAACTAATACAAAGGTGAAGCATCCGTGTGGAAAACCATAAAGTCCTTAGCATAAAAACTGCAATCAGTCTAACTAGAAAGCAAGCAAGAAAAAAACCTACCACGGCAGAAAGTCTCCCTCACTCTTCTCAGGAGGAAAGGTAAAAAAACCCAGCCAAAAAACTCAACCCCTCCTCCCATCACTCAAAGTCTAGATGGTTCTGAACGTTAGTCACGTTAAGCATGGTTAAAGGTGCGCATGGAACCTGAGGATGCTTGGACGTGCCCTTTCTCACCCTCTCAAATGGGAAACTGATTTTCAATGACTAATTACTAAGCCTACATATTCTCAGCAAGAGATGGAATGAGTAGTTTATGGCTCATGCACTCACATAAGCAATAAAATTTGCAAATGCAAATAAGCAAGGAAATTCTTCGAAGACAGAACATACTTTGCCAAACCAAACAGCTGAAGTGTTGTTCTTCTGTATTGAGCATCTATATCTCATTTGTGTTTGAAACCTGAGAGATATACTTCACATGCATTTATGGGTTAGCACCACCATTCTCCTCATGGCTGAGGCATTTACAGTTTATTTTCACATGCCCTAACATTATATTAAAAACCATAATTGAAAGACACCCAAGTAGAAAGAAGTAGTCTGCTCAGTCCATATCTTCAGTATGCAGTTTTTAATCACCATTATTATACACCCTAATAAAACCTACAGTTGCAGGGATTACTTATACTTCTCTGATAAAAATAATCAAAATATTGGCTCAGTGTATTATAACTTACTGTGGATATTTAATGAAAAATATCACTAATGACTATTTCTGAAGAACAGATGTGGGCAGCAAAGGAGAAACAATGAAGAACAGAGTGGTATCACCAAGATACCACAAACTTTTGCTAGAAATCAGTGCAGAAGAAAACAACACAATCGAGGAAAGAAAGTAAAGCCCAAGATTTCAATGTTGTGGTTTCATTTACAAAAGAGAAAAAAACCTAAGTCTGAAACCAGCATGAAGAAATATTTACAATTATGTCAAAACAGTCACTACAACAACCTGAAAAGCAACAGACTATCAAGGAGAGAACAAAGCAGGACAACAGAATTATCTGGTTTAAATTCTGAACCAAACATTTTTACAGACCAGCTTGACAGTAAAATTTTTATACTAAGGCCAAAGATAAAACAAGGAGTCTTAATTATTCTACTTCATCGTACTTCCTACTTGAATTATCCCACTTTTAAAAACATTAGGCTACTCACAAAGACCTCTGGAATATAATGCTGATGTACTTTGGGTAGAAGAATTAAAGCTAAACCACATCTGCTTCCCTGCCCAATACAGCCCCTGTATCCCAGGGTTTGGGTATCAATACCTAGTATTGTGTTCATGTAGCAGACAAATGTTCAAAATTTACATGAATCTTTATTAAAGTTAGTTCTGACTTTGTGTTTAGGTTTATTCACCTTAAGGAAAAGACGCTGTAAATATTCGGAAGACAGCATTTCCAGCATGTGGCATACTATGTTAGCACATCATACATAGAAAGTCATGTTTGCATCACACATCCTTAACTAGAACACCAAACATTAATTAGTGGCCAATACATGAATGAATCTTATCTCACAGCTACATTTTGCAGCAATGTGAGCAATTCCATCACAGTTGATAGAGCTTTTAGAACTTTCTTGCTTATATGCATACCAATAAATCCAGGTACATCTACAAGCCAGCATGAAAATGCGGCTTTTTATCTAATACCAAAAAATTCTATTCAACTCCTGTTTGAGATGAATACTTCGCAAATACATGAACAACTCATGTCAAC
Organism: Brachypodius melanocephalos; assembly: GCA_013398615.1. NCBI lineage: Eukaryota > Metazoa > Chordata > Aves > Passeriformes > Pycnonotidae > Brachypodius > Brachypodius melanocephalos. The sequence goes on from VZSR01000520.1 coordinate 15,808,934, forward strand.
AAAATGGAACCACTCTTCCCAAATCAAGCAAAAGTTATCTAATGAAAGCCTCTGTATTATCCATAAAGAGCAGAAAGTTGACAAAACACAGGATTGAGTCCCCAAAAAATGTACTAAAATTTTGCTTAACTAGGAAGTGGTTAACAATTAATAGATGCAAGACTCATTCCAAGTGTTATTTCACTGGTAAGTTCCAAAACTGCGGAAATTCCACAGCAGCCTCATAACATCATTCCTAACACTGTCTACATCTTTTAAGTGTTTAAAGGTAGCAATCTGACCTCTGCTGAGATGACAAGATATCCAACATCAGAAGGAATTCTGTAAAACTCAACCTTCACACACAAAAGCTGTGACAGTACAATAAAATGCTTACAGAAGAGAGCCCTTTCTACTGCTGATCAGCTTACCTGGGTCCAGTTACAGCAGGGTCCTGCTGAACACATGAATAGAGACAGCCAATATACACACAACACAATCACAGGAACTTTACACATTTTTCACTTTATACCACTTCTAAACTCTAATTTCTCATGCAAAACTGATTGGTTTAGTAGTTTGAGAATGAACTGGCAGACACATCAGAAGCCCCATCTTTTGTAATTATGTTCATTCTATCTGCAGGAAAATGTAGCAAAAACTAAAGCCATCAGAAATATGGAACAGCTCTGCAAAACAGGCATGTTTTGCAAAATCGAGTCATGACAGACCATGTGCAACATCAGCATAGTAGGAAAAAAGTAATATATTGCTAGCAGCTGCCATGACCATTGGCTGAGTAACAGAGAATTGAATTGTAAGAATTGCAGGCAGACATGCTAAGCATGTATGTAGAAATACACACAGACTGAAGAGGTGAACAGGTTTCCATGTGTCACATGTAACACAAGATGAATCCAAACTCCCAAAGCCCTATTTTGCCTGCCTGTAGAGATGTACTGCAGACCATCAAAACACAGAAAACAGTATGAGCTGTTACTTCAATATTGCTACACAACATACAAAAGGAAAAATGCATCACATCACATGCAGTTTTATTTACAAAAGACAATGTATCTCAAGAACTGAAAGTAAATGAACCTTAAATTGGAGTAAGCTGTAAAATAGAGCAGCAACTTAAAGGGCACATCTTTTCCAGTTAATATAGAACTGGAGAGAACACTTGACTTTTCAGGCCAGCTCAAGTTTCACAAAACATCACTGTGCTATATACAGCATTATGGTGGTTCTTTAAATGGTTACAAACAGCAATCCAGAAACAGCACACATCTGACAGAAATCAGGCACAGGTCAGTGCAAAGAATATCCAGAATATCATCAGACAGCAGAGCAACTTCAACTAACCCATGACTCATCAATTCATTAGCTGCTTTTGGAGTCTGAACAGTTGAACAAGGATAACTACTGTAAGACATCTTCCATTTTTTGTTACACATCCACCACATATGCTTAATTTCAGAGTTTTCAGATGCTGTTTCTCTGCATTTTAATGAATTGCAATTTCTATTCAAATGCACATACTATCTCACAGCAAGTGAGTCATCCACCACTTCCTGGCATAATAATATAGAAATTAAACTACTAAGTTGTATTTGCAGAAGTGAAATATGTACAAGTTTGTACAACATCCTGCTTAGTAGAATATTAGTGAAGGCCATATCCATTACAAAACACATTTTAGCAGTTACACAAACAAGAATGTACTTCTAATCTCTAAAGATGGAGGGATAAAACGATTTAAGTCATATTTAAAAAACAGGAACTGAAAGCTGCTGACTGCAAAAGAGGAGGTGGTATTATATCAGTATTTTAGTTATCCTGTGTGCATCTGTTAATTATTTGTTTCAAAAAGTTATCATAAGCAATCACAGACATTAAAAAATAGATATAAAAATTATAAAATAATTCCTTCCGCAGAAGGTTGGACCAGACTACTTCTAAAAATCACATCCAACCAATATCCCCTGATCTTATGAAAATCCAAACCAAGTTTATTCTGTAATTCACCTGCAGTAAGTAAATAAAATGATTTCTTAATTTTGTCAAAAAATGCTACACATATATACACAAAACATGTATTTATATTACACATGCCTGTCTTGAAAAAGCTCCCAAAAGACATCTCAATAGTAAGAAATACTGGCTATAAAGCACTTCAACTCTAATGAGTTACAACATTTTCTCTCATTACTATTAGTCATGGGTAAGCCTGAAGAGGAAAGCCACAACTAAAGATACAGATGTTACAAAACTTGTAATATAAGCTATAAATTTTGGGGAAAAATCCCAACAAACCCACACAAGAGAAAAACCAGTAAAGAAGGACACTATGAAAGAATTACTCAGATTGATCATGAACAGAAAAATGCAATGTAATTACTGCCTTGGTGCTAGACAGGACAGAATAAATATTTAAGTAATGCTAAAGAAAAGTAAGTCATAATTTTGTTCTGCTTTCAAAAAAAAAAAAAAAAAGGCAGAATGACATTCATTTCTTACAGTCATAAAGCAAATACTTCCTTTTCTCTTGGTAGGAAGAAACAATATACAGCTAGTGTTATTAACCATACTATATCACCAGATCTGGAGAACTTGATTCCAGATTGCTTCTTAAAGACAGCCTGCAACCCATAGAGAAGTACTTGGGTACTTCCCACTTATTAAAAATACTAACAACTTCAAAATGATCAGCATTTAAAATTTTAAACTGAAAATGGATCAGGCCAACAAGAACAACAGCAAGCCTTTCTTGCTTAAGCTGCCACAGATTTGTACCTTTAAGATTGCTTTGAAATGCGTTGAGTGAAATAGTGGAGAAGACAAACTTTTTCAAAAGAGCAATCAAAGCATTTCATAATATTCAGCATCTGTCTTCCATTAATTCTTCCAGACTACTGACAAGTAGTAAGCACATACATATAAAGTCTGACATGTTCTGAAAGGTAAGGTATGTTAATCCTCCTTTGCACATAAAGGAAGAATCTTAACAGCTTTAAGCAGTTACTAAAACAAAATTCAATCAAATTTTGTGCTAAGGAAAGCAGAGTCAAAATAGTAAATACATAAAGGAGACCTTTTATTAGTCAAATTACTCTCAGTAGACATGAAGAACTGTCACTTTAACAAGGCCTTAGGAAGAATGTGCATTAAGTGTTTAGCTTGTAGAGCTACTACTAGAAGAGCAACTTTGACTTTTATTAAAGCTACTGCAAAAATCTGTTACTAGGAGTAACAGAAAAAGTAAAAAAAAAAAAAAAAAACCCAAACCAACAACAAATCTGCATACATCGGTGAAGGGATATAAATAGGTCTAAACTAATTGTAAACCAGTCAAATTAGATCAATAATCAATATACAGCTGAACTTCAGTGGCACACTTTCTTTTCCTGCCCAGACATTAGTTGTACTGATTTTTATCGTTCTTTTGTTAATATTGGGGGGCACACCACAAAAAAAAAAAAAAAAAAAAAAAATCCCACAAAAAACCCCAAACAAAAGCAAAAGAAAAACCCACTATCAGTCATACATCTTATCTCAGTGTGGGCTGGAAATGTCTTTTTAAGATGAATCTTTTCAAGATGAATCATTCTATTTTGTTTAGGCAGTCTATATAATAGGAACAGTCAAATTTGCTACAGTTTGTTAAAAATACCTGTCTTGATATAAAATACAATTTTATGAAGGGTTTGTCCACCTAGATGTAAAGATCCAGATTATATGGTAGGTATTGGCCTCCGAAAATTCCAGAAGTCAAACTGAGTTAATTAGCAACCTCATACTGTTCTGAAAATGTATTTTAAAGACACTTATCTACCTCGACACAAAAAGCCTTCCAGTTAAGGCAGTCAATATAGTTAACCAAGAAAAGAAACAAACATTATAACAAGCAATAAACAAAAAAAAAGTATTAAGAGCTCCAAATTTTGTTTTAAATGCCACTACTAATCTGTATCACTAGCAGCTACTCCAGGTAGCTTATTGTTCACATTACACCAAGCAAAACAATAGTTAGGGAAAAGAAGAGGAAACTACAGTCCTCTCCAGCACTGGAAGGTTATTGTGTTCACATAATGAAGACAAAAAACCACCCAAAATCCAAAGTAAACAAGACTGTCTAGCCAGCAATGGCAAGGCTAAACAAATATCAAATCCCTAGGAGAATTCAGCATAGTAAGTAGATCATTGTAAGAATCCACACTTAAAGGCAGCATGGTAAGGGTTTGGGATTGGTTTTATTTCTTGATACCACCTCAAGCCGTGTCAGAGAGAGGCTGCAGTAGTTTGTATTACTCAGTACAATGGAGCAGGTTTGATGTCATCACAAGTAAAAGCGTTAAGATACAGCTCTAATTAACGAAGACTGCTGGTAACAAACCCTTAACCCCTCTACTTATAGATTTTGTAAAAGCTGTTTGGATTCAACACCTACTTCAGTAGATCTTCCAAGAGATCATGAAGGAAATGCTTTTTCAGTTTCACTGGGCAAGAGTCCAGAAACAGGGAGAACACTTAAGTATAGTTTTCATTTAAGTCATAGATACCAGGCTCATTACCAAAATACAACAAGGTACTTCCGGCAGGTCACTTACTTACCTCCACTTGCTGATTCTTGGTCTTCCCCTTCAGGAAATGTAGCCTGGCTTGGTAAGCTATTCCTAGAACGAGTGACCGACTCTAAGTGTGAAGCCCTTCCCAACAGAGATAGCTCATCTAGCACCTCTCCTTCTTTGGCTTCCAAATCAGATTTTGAAGTGGTTAACTGTTTTATGTTACCTGGTGCCATTAAACTATTTGGGTCATTTAAACAAGCTACAGTACCACTGTCCAGGCTTAACACTCTGGCACGATTCTTGGCACTGTTTGTGCTAGAAGTCCGTCGTGTAGATCTTTTTTTGCTAATTCCTTCAGAGCTTACATGGGTTTTGTGAGCATTTTCAGAGTCTATGCCCCCACGGTCCTTAGAAACATATTTGGTCTTTAAAGCACTGTATTTTCCCTCAGGAGACTGGCATGAATGGGAGGTGGTGCTGGAAGAGCTATCACTGCTGAACTGGTGAGCTGACTGCATGCTTGATGTCCTGCTCAAGTCACTTTGATCACTGGAGTCCTCATCGTGACAAAACACAGCACTGTGAGGTTTAGTACCAGATACACCTCGGAAGGAAACGTATTCCCTATGCCGACTTGAATCAAAACTACTAGCCCGCTTTTTTCCTGTCCTTCTCCGGCTGGACTTGTGGGTAGAGGCTGTTCGATGGATTAAACTAGAAGATTTTGGTCGAACATCTCCTTCTTTTTGTTTTCCACCAGTTTCTTTAGAAGCTCTTGAATCTACTAACACAGCTAGTTTCTCACTCTGCTCATCTCTTTGTTCAGCAGCCTTCCCATGTGGCCTGTCAGCTTGTGTCGTCAATTCATTGGCATGTGGGTTCTTATTGGCCTCTTCTGAAGCAGAGGCACCAAGACCTTTCTGGCCGTGCATCTCCTCAGATGCATTAGAACCCTTTACCTCTTGAACACCACCCAGAGGACTCACTTCTACAGCAGTCCTTTCGCTACTAGTCCTTTTGTCAGTAGTAGAACTACTGTCATCCTCTGAGTCGACACCACAGTCTTTTTTCTTACCATCCTTTTTCTCTTCTCTAGGAGACTCCTCCTCGTGCTCTGACAATACACTTTCTATATGCGTTGAGCTCGTATGTTCACTCTTGTAGCTACTGATGGTACTGTTGGTGTCACGATCAGTCCCGCTGCAGTAGCTTTCTGTTGAACCACTGCTTCTAGTACTCAGGCTTCTCAGACTGTCCATACTTTTGTCTGCTTTCAATGATTTGCTCTTCCCACTCTTAGTCAATGGCTGAGGGCTGCTACTTTTCAGAATGTCATCTAATTGAAAAACTCCTGAAATGCAAGAGTTCTCACCCAAAGACTCTCGGGATCCAGAAGGGGGCTTGGAAGCTTCTAACTCACTGACAGGATCTAGTCCTCGTTTTTGCTGATAAAGGGGGAAGTCATTTAGTGAAGCATCTGGAAAAGCAACAGCAGAGCTAGAAGTCCTTGGTACACCTCGTGGTCTATGATCCTTTCTATAGGAATGAGAATGCAGAGTTACCAGTGAAGCTACTTCTGTGTCACATGCACTGTTTTTAGACTGGTCCACAAGCTGGTTGTTCGAGAGGCACACTTTGTCACTGCTGTCCCTTGGCAAATCCTGTCCAGAGGACAATGAAGGTTGCATGGAGACAAATGAGTCGTTCGACACCAGACGAAAAAGCTTCCGATCAGTTGCCAAATCTGTTTAAGTACATATTTAAAAATATTCATGTAGAATGTTCATGTAAGTTATACAACTTGCTTTAAAACTGTTTATAACAGACAAAGTAAATGAGCTGAAAAATCCAATTGCAAGTACTATGAATTCATCACTTTACCATTTTTAAAATATTTTATAACATCTGGGCAAACCTGACAGGCTTTTTTTTTAATAAAAAAAGAAACCATCAATACTAGCTTATCCCTAGCCACTAATAAGACATGGCAATTCTAACAAGTCCCCAACTTCCTCTATTGCTTATGTGTCTCACTTAATATTTTTACATATCCTGAAGTTTCTTAACTATAAAAGAGTACCTTGCCTTTTGTTTTGGTTCCTACATGCAGTAAACATAAACTTTAAAGTTACTAATGAAAACACAGTAAACCCCATTAACTCTGAAGTCACCAAAAACCCAACAAAAATCACCTTTCCTACCAGATATCAAGTAAGCTCACAGTTAGCATTGTCACAGGTCTTTCTGTACTATAATAAATTCCCTATGAAGTCACTGAGTTTTACCACCTCTAAATATATATATATATATATATATAAGGTGGTTTTTGCTGTTAAAACAAATCATGAGGATTTACTGCTAGCTCTTGGTTAAAACAATCATTCCTGTTACCCATCACAGGCAGCCCCCCATAAAAGTGTCCATCTGCAGGCAGTACTAAAAGCCAGGCTACTTTCCCTTTTGCTACTGTCACTAAAAATAGAAGATCTGGAGGCCAAGTTAAGTTTCTACAGTTGTTAAATTTCTGTAGAGTATATTTGAATACATGCAACTTAAGAGACTTCACACTTAAATTATGCAGCTGAAAGTAGCAGAACCCTGCTGCTGCCTATTACAACAGCATGGCCACCTGTGATGCTCCATTTCAAACACACTTTCTGCACTGAAACACACAGTAATGATTGAATCATCCATCTAATGGCTCTAATCACCCATTAGTGATTAGACTGGCAAAAATGAAAGGTGGTATTCTCAGAGTTAACTTCCTCCTAATCACCAGGTACTGGAAAAATCAGCAGAGATTTCCCTTTGGTTTTGTACTCTGTTTTAGTCTGAGCAGGTCATTTCCTGGCAATGAAGCTAAATGAAAAATTGACCTGTTTTGTTTCAGAACACGAGCAACAGTTTCCTTACATATTAGAAAATTTTTTTTAAAAAAATTCACCAAGCTCTGGTAACTTGCATCTTGGAAGCTGTCTGCAGCTCTAAGAACACAGAGCTTTGTATGGAGTTATTTACTTTATAAAAAAGGCCACCATATTTACATTTGTACTCATAAAGAATGCAAATTAGTCTACAATGAAGTCCATTAACCACAGGCCACCTGTAGTCTAAGAAATTCTGTCTAAAGAAATGTAAGTTAGCTATCTTTCAGCAGTAAGGTGACAGTAAACATTTATTACCAGCTGGAAGATATCAGAACAAGGAACACAAAAAGAATAAACTTATAAGCATTCAAATTGCACTTCTCAGGAGCTTGAGTAATTAAGAAAGGAAACAGGGAACTTCAAGACAGACTGTAAGAAAGGGTATCAACAAACTGTAGGAATTTATTTAGCATATTCAGCAAAGGGTCTTTGGTAACAAAATGGCATGTTTAAATATGGAGAAGAAGAAATTTTACCTTGTTCTTCACTCCCTTCTTTACATAGGCTAGAACTCTGGCCAAGACTCAAACTGATATCATCAGAGGTCTTGGCAGTGTCAGTATCACCTGCAAGTTTAAGAAATAAGAGTACTAGTGCTCAAAGTATTAACATATACATTCTCACTTGTCATTAAAAAATGTTGCTTTTATTGCTTCATTTATAGCTAAGAAACAATAATTACATAATTAAAATAACACAAGATTTCTTTTAGATACAAATATTGTCTACTGTATTTCTTTAATCTTCCACAGAACTCAATGGCAATAAAATTTTTCCCTTAAAGGGAAACACAGTGTATCTACTGCAATATTTCTTTTTGCATAATTTCCATAAGAAAAAAAGGAGCTAAGAAAATACTTGTAATGGTCAGAAAAGCAAGGAGAAAGAAATAAAATCGAGGTGACAAAAATTTGCATTCAATTTTCTTTTTTGCCTTATTATTGGCTGGATAAATTTAGTAGAAAATAATAATACACAAAACTGTTATCTTTTCATCATAGAGGAGTTCACAAGAGCTGGAAAATACTTTAGCTAGATGTCAACCAACAAGAAGTAATCAAGTCATCAATAAACAATACCAGAAGGGTAACTGGTTGCACAACTCAAAATAGTAGAGAAAAGTCTACCCCTAACCAACCCTTTGGCTCTGCATTTTATAGGCAAAGGGAAAACTTGTCATTACATTGGAAGTAGAATACATGCCCCAGAATATTCTCTCCTTATGTTTTGGTCATATAATTTGCATGTCCAAAGAAGACTTCCCTCAACTAGTAAATGCTATATTTTGCTCAAAAAAGAAAAAAACAGCTCAGGATGACTAAGGTAGACAGTATTTGGAAACAACACAGTAAACAACAGGGATTTAAAGTGCTTCTGCAAGGTAATTTAAATAGCTAAAAATCTCACCTTTGATGGTTGCTGCTGTTCCCAGACGAGATAATCCAGATCCAACCTAGAAACAGGTAATTATGTAAAAACTTGTACACTTTCAGTAAATAAACAATTGTTATTTCCTATTACTGCAACACATGCATTTGCCTATACACCTAGTAGGCTTTTAAATGCACAAAAGCATCCAGCAGCACAGTGCTCTAAAATTCTGACTATGTCCCCACTGCAAAGACATAAAAAGTCATGTAAATTAAACATCTAACTACATCACAGCATTATTCCATTCAAAAGTCAATGTCCATGGAGACTTTACTATGCTGATTTTAAAAAGTTTCTAATCTAGGAATTTTCCTTACTTAACGTGGCAACAAAGTACAAGTGCAGTGCTACACTAATAACTGCTGTTGTAAAACTGAACATTTAATTGCAGCGATCCTGGTTGCCTAAAATGTTTAAAGAAAACAATCTTAGTATAAAACTTATCTGTTCAACACAGTAAACATCAAGCTAAATCCAAAAACTGTTTCCATGTGAAAAGAGACATATTTTTCCAGTTAATTTCACATTCAATGGCAAACCAGCAGGCATGGTACCTCCTCATACAAAAAATTCCACCATTTAGGTTTGCAATCTACCTTTCTAAATATATCCTATAATCCACCAGAGATTACTTTGCAGAGATGCTAAAGAGAATTTGGTCTTTCCTTCAATAACTTTCAATACAACCTCTCAACTATAAACAGCATACAACAATGCATGTGTCAGATAATTAAATCACTCAGAAATAAGATGGAAGAAGAGCACTCAAAGGCAAAATCTAAATCTAAAAGACAAAAAATGATGGCCATTTAACTGATAGATATATACTTACCGGGATGGTGTTTTCCAAAAATTCCTAGTTAAAATTACTCTGGGGAAAAGAGCATAATTCTACTAATTCTTTTCTGTAAGCACAGCAATTTCAGGTAACCTGAAGATGCATGGAGATCCTATTCAGCCATAGCACAGAAGAACAATGGCTTTATGTGTAATGTGAAAAAGCAGCTAAGAGCTTGTTTAAGAAATTTTCTTCACAGCATTGTCACAATTTTAGTTACTCATTTTGTCACGTTTCAGCATTTTTCCATTCAATAATATGCTTTGCTGAATGCTGTCACTGAATACAAACGCATCACCACAGAAAAGCTATTTCACACACAAAAACTGAACAGAACTCAGATGCTCACTGTTCATGCTCCCTCTTGATGCTGCACATTCAATCACAGGGGACCACTGAATACTAATTTTATTAGGACAAATACATTCCAAATGCTATACTTTCTTTCACAGTAGCTTGAACTTCTTCACATGCTTTAATACTAAAACTGTTATGTTTGGATCAAATTTTTTTCAAAGACCAGGGAAAGAACTAGTCTGGGCATTATGTTTCTATCTCCCTACATGGACCATTGCTTCCTATTCCTTTGAACACCAGCAAATGCCTTCTCTTTTGAAGGAAGGAAAATCTCTTAAGAGTATGCTGCATAACTGAGAATGATTCAGATAAGACACCAACATTAGCATACCACTGCATTTCATTATCTACTGCTTGCTCCAAGAGCTAATTAGAAGCACATGATATTCTAATACCATGCCAAGGACTTGCACGTTATTTTTTGATAGGTTCTGTGTCTTTACCATGATGCTGCATTGTTCATTATCAACATAACTGTGCAGCCTGGCCAGTTCATGTACTTGTCCTCATGAAGGGTTGATAAAAAGTAGCCACAGCTAGCTAAATATCACAAGCCAAACAGAAGGAACAGTACATCCAACACTATGGAATTTGAACACATAAACCTAGTAGACATAATACAGAAACACAGCAACTTCCCCAGTGAAATTCAAGGCAACTAGAGCATAAAGAAGTTACATTAAAATGTAATAAAGCCATGTTCTTCAGCACTTCCATCTGGCAGGAGTCCCTATTTATTGCTTTCTTCCCAATCCTGCTGAAGAATCAAGAAAGTGAAGATTTTGCAGAGGACATGCAAAAATCAAACAGTTTTAGTTTTCCTATTTCTAGCAGTTTATCTTTCTTTATACTTTAGCAAACTAACTTCTTTGACCACATAATCTGAACTATCAGGAATCACAACCTGCACAAAGCCATTTACAGTTGCAAGAGATAATCAGCAGTGGATACATTCCAAGATAACTTAACAGAACCCTCCTCAAATACAACATTTAAATTTACCAATTAAGCTTTAAATGGCAGAACAGAAAAGTAAGCAAGGAAGACAAAGTTAGAACATAAGGATGAAGATACAGCTTGAGCTCTCTTACGGCTCATGGGTAACCAAAGGGATAAGGGAATCCCACCACAGTGGTTTCTTAGTATTTAGCTGACCATACTCTGAGCCATTTTAATTTCTTGAATCAGAAGAAAGCTAACTGAACAGAAGGCAAAACTTCCTGATGGGACAGTAGGTTCCCTTTCAAAATCCAGCCATTTCTAATTTAAGTACAAGATAGGATGAGAGCTACACTGGTGGGAGAATGCAATGCCTTCCTAATAAAGCAGTTCTATACAGAAAGGAAAGTTGTTTAATAAAAATTACCAAAAAAACCCATAAAATAATAGGAAAAGGTCATCTACAGACTGCAAAGCCAGCAATACTAAAACAACAACTGCAGTAGCTTTAATTCTTACCTGATTGTTTGGATCTATCCCAGCATAAGAATTGCGTGAACTACAGCCAACAGGGGGAGTTGCTTCTCGTATGAACTCTGACATCTCAATCCCTCCACCAGGGTCACTGAGAGAAACATTAAAAACAGAAAACCAACACATATTATCCCACCAATTAAACAAAAGTTTGTCTATGTTGAGTGCATATTCCAATCAAATTTCCCTTTTCAAAAATCAGGGGCTCAAATATACCCCAGTATCTTGGACGAACACTGGCTGGCTGACACAGGAAGCGCAGTCTGAGCCAGAGCACTACACACTGTCACAGAAACTGCCACCACAAGTCTGTTGTCACCAGCCAACACAAACTGAAGATTTAGGTGCTATAAGGCATTCCAAAATGCTGACATATTGAATTCTCCCTGTCTGTATGTGCACACATGTAACTTCTGGATCAGCTGTTCAACTGTAGCACCCAGAAATTCACCAACAGAAAAATACACTACATAGGACTCAGCGCATGAAAAGGACTACTGGTCTTTTCCTTAGACTGAATCTGGGAGCAAAAGCAAGGATGGCTAATGAAGAAAGCTACATGTGAAAACTTTTGAACAGGCAGAGACATACAGGGCCATGGTATCTCTCTCAGGGATGCAAACCACATATTTCTACTCAAAAATAACTTCCTTTCAGATACTTTAGTATTATCTAGTCCCTACCAAGAAATATTTTGAAGTACAACATATATATCATTGTACGCTAATGATTTCACCCTTTCAGGATTAATAAATGTTGGTTTGAAAGTATTTCCTAGAGCAACACCATCAAATTGTAATTCAACAGAATTCGGCGTGTCAAAGGCAGATATTTAAGAAACAAAAGCAAGTTGGATTCACCCATTACAATGATGGGGTCTGAAGTAAGTTGAGGACTAGAACACAAGGATCCAACCCAGCACTGATTGTTAATTGCAAAGAAAAAGCAGTTGAGGCACTCTTTTTCCTATCCCATTATAGTTCTCTTCAAGCACCTTGATCCAGAAGTAACTGCAGAGTAATTGGACACTGATCCTCTCTGCTTCTTCCCAAATATAAACAACAGCTTCCCAACAGACCAAATACATCAAAGACAAGGGTCTCTGAAGAAGGGGACAGAAATGGACAGAAGCACTGCAAGGCTTGCTTAATAGACAATTAGTCTTACAGAAGAGTCTTACTCAGTAAGAGCAACACTTATTAGGGTGGCCTGCACAGGGCCAAGAATTGGAATTGATGATCCTGATTGGCCTCTTCCATCTCAGCATATTCTATGATTCTAATAATTTTTGAAATGTATGGATATCAATCAAGGATATTATAAACAAACTGTCTGTACACTAAAGGGCCTGACACATGATTCATACTGCAGCATGACATGTCAAGCTGTTGTCATCTTGGAGAGGAATAAAGGCACAGCCTCAGGAATCACTGTAGATAAGAGGCACATGATTTTTCCTACATCAGAGGTGACCAAAAAAAAAAGACAGTTTGAAGTTAGGAATATACTCCTTCAGTAAAAATAAGCTAACTTAGAAGACAACCAGCCATTAGTTAGCAGAACAACTATGGTCCAACTCCAGCAAATTAAAAAAAGTGAGAAACAACCATTTTGTTACAGCTCAGCAATGAGACAGGCATACCCTTGGAGATGGCTGTTTACAGAGCCGTCTCTGACCCAGTATTATCAATTACACTAAGGCAGGTAAGGAAAACGAATTTTAAAATATAACAGCACCAGCTTCAGCCAACACATTCCTTCTGTAAGCATTTTAAGAATACATAAGGACATAACATGAATTTAAAGACTAAATAGAAAAATTCTCACAACGTTTAAGCTCGGCATACATTACAATGACAACTGAAGATATAACAGAGAATGCCATTCACAAAAAGATGGAATTCCTTTCCTGTTTGAATAATTCATTGAGAAACACTGCATGTGATTAAAGTACATCCTATGAGGTAGAAAAGTAAGTCATTCCAAATAAACTTTCATGCACAGAACCAGGTATTTAGCCAAAGAAGGTGGCAATTTTGTCTAAAACTGAAACATCAGATATCAGCATAAGCAACAACAAAATCCATCACTGCTACTCTACTCACAGCTTCTGTGTTCTGTGATAGCACAAACAAACCAATGGATGAACAAAAGCTAGTAACAAACATCAATAAATATAGTCTGCAGGAAGTAGCAGGAAATACAGATATCTAGGACTGACCACTGTATGCCTAAGTACCTGGACTTTTGCAACATCCAGAGCTCTTTAGGAGCTATACTTGATGCTAGTGCTGTGGCCATGCCTTCCTGATATGAAGTTCTACAATCCGTTTCTTACAGTTTGCTGTCTTCATTCCTTTAAGCAAGTACTACATTTTTCAGCTGGCAAACAAACTAACTGCAGTGAAGTTACTACACAAATCAAGAAGACTGAAAAAATTACGGCCAGCAAAAGAGATTGCTGTGAAAGAGGCACTCAAAGATGATATTAAGCAAATGGAAACTACTATTTTTAATTATTAGTAACTATGAACTAAAATTACTGTCTGCAGGTATATCTCATCAGCATGTCAGAGACTAACCAAAAGCATGAAGAGGCCATAAGTCTACATGAATTCAAGTTGAAAATCTGACTTAGGCTGATTGAGTACAGAAATCTGACATTCAGATCAGAACTTCAAAAGATAATCTGGAATAAGTTACTTTGATTTCTGGACAAAGCAGAGGAAGATTTTTATTATTTTCTTTTGAAAGTCATCATCTGTCCTTAACGTCCAATAAAAGAGTAGGGTAACTAGTCAGGAGGCTGCTCTCAAAATACCCAAGAACCACTGCATGTACTGCAAATGCTAGATCACAACAGATTCAAGTATTAAAAGAAATTTTCTTCCAAGCTTGGAGTCACTAATGATAATCAAAACCAAAAACTAACTCTGAACTCAAGAATGGGTTCACCAGCCACAGAAAACTGCAAGGAGAATAAATAGCAAAGGCAAGGCAGCAGTTTCAGCGATCGCCTTTTTTAAATTTTATTTTTCTTGCTCATATTTAAGTAGACAGTAAATACTTCAAAGATGCAACATTCTCCAGCTACCAGCTCTATTTGGTAGAAATACGTGTGAAATTTACGTAGCATCATTATTACAGTTCCCCCATGCTGACAGAGATCAGGAAAAACAGTGTCACCAGATGAACTCTTTATGATACTTTGAGCCATAACAGCCACTGACAGGAAGCCATATTCATGTATCCAAAAAAATGATTGACTTAAATGTTTTAAATTAATTGTGTGGGTCCACTGATACCCAAAAAAGATCATGCTTGCACTGCTTCTTCTATATTTCTATGAGACCAGAAGCCTGTATCCCCTCTACCTGCTTTTGTGAAACCTCACACAAACATTACTAGCACCTGAAGTATGAAAACAGCAACTCACATTCCTTTCTCTAAATTAAGACTTTCTTTCAAAAATATTAACTAGAGAATTTCAGCTTTAGAAGGAGGACAGCAAAAAATAAACAAGGCATTCTAAAGGAAGGGTAAGTTGTTCTTTGCTTAAACGTGCCAAAGCTTCATGGAAAGAAACCCCCATCCACAAACCAAGGTTAACTGAAGATAAATGAGCAGTTTGAGCAAGCCTACATATGACTGCACATAACTTGTTAAGATACCTGAAAGCACCACTTCGAGGATAAACACCTTCATAAAAAAAGAACAGCAGTTCTTAGAAGCTAAACAGAATCCTGAACACAACCACTTGCTTAATCCTACAAATATACTAAGATTTGTATCTAAAGTGGTCTCCATGAGTGTTTATGTGGCAGGGTAAAAACTCTAGATGACTTTGCAAACTATATGCATATTTATTTGGTATCGCATACTGTAGTCTAAGCTATCAAAACTAATATTCTGATTATGCAAATATTTAAGATAGTACCTCTGCTCAGATCTCCCCTACATCCACCTTGTATTACGGGAACAGAGTTTAAAAAAATCAGAAAACCCTACACAAATTCTCTTCACAGACAGGTTTGGGTTTTTATTAGTGTTCCAATTTAACTTACTAAAAACATTACAGCTCAATATTTAACACTCATTCTACATCCATCTCCATCTACTGGTTTGAATGCTACCCCAGAGTTCTTGTAAGCTTCCAGGCAAAGATTAGTATATACTGTACATCCCACTTACCAAATAGTAACTCCGTAATTTCTGCATTGACCTTGTTCCCAGTTCTAGTTAAGAGACCTGAAAGTGGGAACAAGGATCATATAAAAGTTAATGAAACTTTAGTTGGCAAGCAGGACACACAGCATCAAACTAACCTCTACTTCTGAGCTCACAATACTTATAATGTAGCATCTTGTCCCATGTCAACTGCTCCTTAGACAAAACAGAACTGAAACATCCAGAAGTAATTCACAACACTAGTAGAAATTTCCTTACCAGCTTTGGGCCCCTGTTTTGGAAGCAAAAGCTACACAGCAAAATCACAAAACAAAAAAGAAAAACCCCACCAAAAACCACTCAGACGAAACACCTGAAGGTCACACCTAAAACATGCATTACCAAGGTTGCATGAGAAAGAACAGACCACTAGTTTACTTCCATGAATTTTATTGAGCAGAGTAAGCACTAAGATACAATTTGGGAAGCAGTCTGCCAAAATACCTCAGTACAGTTTTAGTAAGGTATAGGGTGATCTAAACGGAGTCACAATTAAAATCAGCAGCTTCAGTTGCCAAACACATCATGGAAAAAGGGTCAGGTTTATAAAAGATTGATACAAGAAGTTACTGTATATCAGCTTTAGAGGAATCTAAGACACTGGTTTTGCCAACAATACCTGAGCTGAGAAAAGACACACAAGAACCTAGGATCATGAGAAGCTACCCCATATATACATGGCAAAGTCCTTTCACTTCTAGGCTTAGCATTTTAAAGAGCAGCAGTTTAACACTTCCTTTCTTTAAAAGCATCACAATAAACAGACTCAAGAGGCTTCTTTCAACTACATTTCCTTAGTAAGACACACAACCTTTTAAGAGCCAGGACAGCATACAAATCACAGTCACTTTGAAAACTACTCACGGCTACTAGTAACGGAAGCTCAGAGACAAGAGAAAGGTCATCTCTAAAAGCTAACAATTCAACGTTGATTTATTTCATACAGTTTAACTTTTAAGATGGCCTCAATTATCTAAGACAGGCAGAGGCTTTGATACTAGAGCTCAACACATCCAGAGTCTGATCAAACTGGTTAGGCTGGCCTTGCTGATGAGTCATCTTTTGCTCTTCTTTCTCCAAATAGTCTTGTCAGAGGAGGAAAACCCTGGTGTGTTGTTTTTTTTTTTTAATACTGGCTACAAAGGAGATCTCTGGAAAGGAATCACCTCCTATTGACAGTACTTCAGAATCATTATCTTCATTACTGAGCAGAGCAATTCCAGAATTTCCAAATTCACAGGACAGCATTCTCCTTAAAAAGACTATGACTGGAGTCAAGCATTGTATCTGACTCCTGTTTTTGTAACACTAAAATTGAAACCCAATCAGACACACTTCCTGGTGATAAAAGAATTAGCATGCAGTATATAGTCTTTGACAGCTAGATTTTTAATACTACATCTACTACTGAAATAAGATTACTTGTACTAATTATGTTCATTAAGTATTTAGTGACCTAATCGGCTCACATTTTCCATGCTAGAGTTTCCATGCTATAGCATGTTCAATATTGTTCTTGAACTCCTTTGGGGGAGGAACTAGGAAATTATTGTGAAACCATCATTTCAAACCTAATACATAAATAAATCTGCTTTTTAAGACCAGACTTAAAACCATCTTTCAGAACTACAGATGTCTGTATCTATATTCCTCAGTGTTTAATCTCAATCACCAGTCCAGTTACACAGCTGATGAAGACAGCATGGTTAGTCATTTGAAGCTATATTCAAACACCAGCAGACAACTTACCTGGGCCCATTACTGTCTTTCCTCTTGGCTGAAACATTGCTTTGTTCTGTTTTTGCACCTCTGTCCATATGCTCACTGGCATTCCTCTCCACAATTTCTCCCTCATCCAGTGCCCTGTGCAAACGGTAATTCACCATCTTCAAAACGATAAAGAGAGCTGCTATCACTGGGCAGTAGACAGCTACTATCATCATGGAAGAAGGAAGAGCCTTTCAAAAAAAGTAAGAAAAAGTTAATGAACACCACGTCAAATATCCATAAGAACACTATTTGGATTTTAACAGTTTGTTTCATAAGAAAATAAGATCATTCTGAAAGTTACACCACCTACAGCCAGTCTTTGTGTGAAAAATGTTTAAAGTCTTGCAATACAGAAAAAAGAAACAGTTGGACTACTCAAGATACTAAATCACCACAGCATTGTGCTAAATAAACTCATTTGACTGAATCTTGAAAACCATGTTCAACTCTCTTTCTCTTCTTCCACACTTTTGCAATGCAAGACTTAGAGTAGGAAACTTAGAGCTAGCATGTGTGACACCCAATATTTTTTATTAGCTGTTATGAGTAAAAAAAAGATGGGAAGATTTTAAGCATATGAAAAACCAACCAAGCACAGGGTGAGATCTTATTTCAGGGCTAGTACACAGCACCAAGTCCATTTCAGAAAAACTTGATGCGAGTTTGACAGCATGACTGGATGGGAAAAAACCTGCTTAGATACCAAACACTGGTGTTTTGACTTTGCTTGACAGCTTTCAACAGCTACTACTGAATGACAAGACACTGATCAGTCACAAAAGCCAAAATGTTTCCTACTTGCATACATAAAGAGGTTGCTTACATGTGTGACCCACACACTGCACAGCAGAACACAACATGCAAGACCACAGGCAGCAAAGATTTGTGCTATACCACTCACTGTATGCCCACAGAAAGGTAGCCAATTTGTGTTCTGAAGAAAAATTTTCATCTGTATGAAAGGTGGCCAAAAGCCACATAAAAAATATCCTCAGTCCTGAATTCAACATTTGAAATTCCACTCAAAGTTAAAAGAGTTGCCATGCAATTCTTGCAGAGGTAAATAAGGCTTTTACAGATCAATCACTTCAGCAATAGGTATTGATAGAGTCCAGCCTGACAGCTATTTAGGAGAAGTGTTCAAAGTACTGGTTAAACTTCAGATTTCACTTCAATGCTTTCACGCTTCTAAAACATGCTTTATGTGTGTTTTTAAATTTTGTCATTTCTCTAGGCAGTAACCAAACAAAATGAGATATTAAGTCTCAGTATTCATCCAAAACCAGACAATTCCCTTTACAAAAGCAACAGAAGTTTAGGTTCTGAAATATTTCACTGCACCACTATCCTTTACCCTGCCCATGGTGTAGTTTGAGATATTCTTCCAAAATATAAAAATACACACAGACATATGATAATCAGAATTAAACATCTGATATACAGCTTGAATCTTAATGTAGCAAATGGGTAGAACAAATGAACTGTCTTTTTAGACCTCATGGCTGAAGGACAATTCCAGCTCATTTTAGTACCTCCCTACAGAGACCAGGGGAAGAGTCATCATTGATAAAAATGTCTCAGGAACATCTTGCAGAGTCAAAAAAAAATTATCAAAGTAGAAGACAGCGTTCCTATTCACTTTAACCAGTGCACAGAAACAACTTGAGTCATTTAAAATTGACTGGCTGACAACATAGTGTAACATTACACAATGTTACAATCTCTAACCTAAAATTATTCCCCTGAATCTTAGAAGGATTTTTAAGTAGCATAACCTAACCACAGTAGTCAGCCAAAGGACAGCCAAGTTTTAAAAGACTCAGCCTGGTCATATGTGCTGAATAGAGGCCTCCTTTTCTTTTTCTCTACTTATTTTCACCTTCTGACTCTCCAAGATGCCCCTGGAACTTTGATCACCATGATGACTCTCTGTAACTTAGCAATGTATTCCTCCAAAACAAGCCAAGTCTGACAACCATCATCAACACCTACCTTTTCCTCCAAAACAAGTTAAGTCAACACTGAATATAATATTTGAAGTAGGCCAGGCAAACTAAGCTGAAGTTTGCCAAGTCTCATTTTGCATGCTGAGCTGGACAACATCATGATGAACAGAGATTCACTCACCAAGCACCAGCTAAGGAGAAGAAAGAGGAAACCAAGCTACTTAAAACTGGCATCAGCAAGCAAACAGGATCCACAATGATATGGCATCCCTACAACCCCTGAAGCCATGCTAGAATGGTTTCCTCAAGAAATGAGGTGCTTCTACTTCCAAAATCTTCAGAGTTGGTTCCCTGCAGGCAAGGCCAGTCCATTAACTTTGGAAAAATGCATGAGCTTCTTGTACCAGCTAGGCAGTCTGCTAGCCCATCACACACATCTTCGACTTTCCTCTCCTTCATAATATCTAGTGTTCAGAAGCCATTACCAGAAGAGTCAGACTTAAGTTACATAACAAAAGCTAGAGTTACTCCATAAAAGACACACCTGTACTTTTCTCTCTAGAGAGCTCATCAATTTCTCCCCTCTACTCTGTCAGCAGAGAGGTCACAGTAATATCCAGTTTATCTTGCAAAATCTACACATCCGGTTTTTCAAAGGAAAGCTTCAAGAACAAGCACGAGAAAAAAAGCAAAACACCTCACGTAATTTGCAGAAAACCTAACAAGGAATTCAGATTTTTTCCTCACATCCTGTTTTCACAGGATTGAAGAAAAATTAAAAAAAAGCTAAGGTGACTGACTACCTTTCCTTCTTCATATTTGTAGTAGCTGCTCACCTCAGAATAGTGCACATATTCTGGGAATTCAAGGCATTTTAGCCACCTTAGTCTGCCATATGAACACACTTGACATCAGGCATCATGCTGTGGTGCAGCATTGCCACTCACGGTACCAGCAACTTGTCTGCAGTACAGCCTCAAGAGGAAACTTACTGCAGCCTAAGCTAAACTACTTGCAACTTCTCTGTTTTTCTTAACCAAACTTAGAAGCATTCAACACAAATTTGGGGTCTTCTCCCCACAAAATTTAGCAAGTTAAAGTGAGACTACCATTTTCAACCGTGCTCAGCATTTTACCACATTTGAGGAGAGACATGTTTCTCACCAGCATCCTATGTTATGATATCCACCTTCAAGAACTGGAATACAAATCTAAGTCATACAAATTTCCCACTAGATTACATCTTAATAATATCAAAATAATTTCAAATACTAAAGCATTTTAATTGAGCCCAGCACACTAAAACCCTCAGGCTAGAGCTTTTTAGTAGACACCAGTTGGCCACAAGGCTGCAGCTGCAACAGCATTTCAGAGAGCACTCCTTTTGAGTGCACATTTCTACTCACTTGCACTAGCACCAAAAGAAAACCTCCTACACAGCAGTCATCACAACTGAAGCTCTTGTACAACATAAAGAGCTATACAGAACCATATAAAAACTGTGTGCTTTTAATTATATTCTGTTGAAAACTATCTAATGACTGAACAAATCCAACTATTAGACAAACTCCTACCCAAAATTATTTCCCTGATTCTTAAAGGGAAGCAAAGTAGCACTCTCAAATATGGGGGACAGAAGGAAGGACACTGATTTTCTACCACCTTTCCCACAAGTTATCTTCCAAATCTTTCAAGTCAACTTATCAAATGCAAGATATACATATGGACAAAGGCAAAATACAGGAATGCATAGTTAAGGAGGACTATCTCTTCTGAAACCTCCTGGCTGTTAAATTAGCTCACCTGTATCACAACACACCTTTTCTCAAAGAGTAGGCAGAAAAAGGTTTAAGCACCCCTAGACTGCAATGGTCAAAATAGAAAAGAAAGCTCCCACCGTTAGTTACACCACTAAAATATTTCCATTCAAATTACAGAAGGTCACTGTACCTCAAACGAATGTTTCCAGCACCTATGTGCCAGGAACCAGAGGAAAGTGCTTTATCACAGGCTGTACAACATCCTGATGAAGAAACTAACATTATATGGCTCTTACCTAATCTGATTATCTAATTACCTAGCTTTAGCTAGGCCCCACAGATGTAATAAAAATTCCAGATTATTTTCAAAAAAAGAAATGCATTGCTATGAGTGTTCTCAACAGCCAAGTTTTCAAAATCAAACCGGACTGCAAATCCCTACATAAAGGTGTTATCAACTAAACATTAAGAAGTAAGTCGTCTTGTAAAAAGACTTAAGAGTACAAGTATTTTGAACCCAGTATTTTATAGAAATAGTTTTACTGGAAAAGAGGAAAGATCAGGAAACAGACATAGTTTTGTCCTCAATTCTTGTTTATGGACAATCAGAGCCCTTAAGAACTGCCATTATCTGGAAGAAAGCTCAGTTACAAGTTATCTAGTTTTTAACCAAAACCTCAAAGCATACAACCGAAACTTGAGTAGCCAAGAAACTGGAAGCGCTTAGAACAATATGGCATACCAGGGATTGCTATCACGGATTGAATTTCAATTATTTAAAGCCTTAGTTCAAGAAACAAGACATATTTCAGAAACTTCAGTGGAAAAAACTTCCACGTAAAGCTACATTTATATGACCTACTTCTGTAACTATGTACACAAGTCAGGAAATTAAGTCAACTGTTGTCTAAACGAGCTCGACTTTGACAGACAAGTTCTGTAGGTATATATGAGCCCATCACCCCAAGCAAGGTACAGTCCTGGCTGCTCTTCAGTCACTGGCAAAATTCCACAAGTGCCAGAGCCAAGACTTCACCCCCTCATGCGCACGTGGTGGGGCTGAAACAGCATTCCGACTAGGGGAAGCGCTTTGGCAGCCGCCTCTCTTTCCCCTCCCCCCTGCAACACTGATGCATAACATCGGCCTCTGCATGCAGGGTATTTTTTCAACTCCACCATCATTTAGATTTCACAAAATGATTGGACAGCTTCCCCATAGAGAAAGCACATTTTCCTCTCCCAGTTTCAATTTTGCGTTAGAGTAAAAGCATGGATCAGCTCTTACAACAGAAAGGCACATCGACAAGCACAGTTGAGTCTGTTACTGAATACGAATACACAAACAGGATAGACTTAACTGGTCTAGAAAGCAGAATTTTTGTACGTGTACTGCCAAGCCACAAATCCAAGAACACAGATTCAAGCAGCTTCCCTAAAGTAGGCATATCTCACTCTAGCCCTCAGTTCCTTCATTATCTAAAAGCTTATTTTTGCCACACTTCCAACAAGTACAGTTTAAGCGTATAAATACACAAGAAAAAGAATCCAGACTGGCAAAATAGGTACATTTAGGTACATCCATCATCTTCACACAGGGTACAACACTCACTCACATGTGCTTAAGCTCAGAAGGCAGATGAGGGACCAAGGAAGAAAGGCTGGGTATTGAATTCTAATGCTAATTTTTTCAGTAGGTTTGTACCACACATTAAATCCATCAACCCTAACAGCACAGGCATACACATACAAAGGAATACACAGATTTATGGCATTACTTGCTGACCACAACCATTAGCAGATTCCATTCTGAAAATACCAGATCAACAAAACAAATGCACAGAAAAAAAAAGAATAGTAATGTTGGGTGCAGTAAACCAAGTCTTAAAGCAGTAAGTGCACCTAAACTCCCATATCCTAGCGTGTTCTATTCCTGTTGGAGGTTAAATAACATTTGGGGGGAAAAAAGTGATTAGCCTACTGTTAAATACATTCAGCCTTGAGAGCCAGCTACAGGCAAAGTTCTTACAGGATACTTTTGTCTTTGCTACAAGACAACTTAGAAAAAACTACAGTTATTGCTGATCCAATGCATAAAAGCAA
Organism: Brachypodius melanocephalos; assembly: GCA_013398615.1. NCBI lineage: Eukaryota > Metazoa > Chordata > Aves > Passeriformes > Pycnonotidae > Brachypodius > Brachypodius melanocephalos. The sequence continues at coordinate 15,832,313 of VZSR01000520.1, forward strand.
TGCTATGATCTTGTAATTCTTTACATGGGGAAGTTTTATAAGTAACATAAAACCTGTCAGCAGTCTAAGTCTTTCTACATACCTTGATTTTTTAAACACACAGGGTTGTCTGCTAGCAACAAGTCACTTGAAGCTAGCTTAGAAACTCCCTCCTACACACCAGTGAGCCATGCTCAGAATTCAGATTACAATTACCTAAGTCTTTTCAAGCAAGTCCTCTACTTATTTATGTATGTCCTACAGCAATGCAATACTTACTCCTTTTTATTCCGAAAAAGAGCTTAAGACATGCTAAAGAGCTAAGATGACCAACACAGTTCTGCCTGTTTGGTTTATGTCTAGACAACACTTAAAACTGTAGAGGGTGGAAAGAGGGAAAACAGCCAAATATGATTCAATCTCCTTTAACTTGTGACTAATCTCCCTACTTATTCTCAGGGAAGTTGGCACTTGTTGCATCTTTAACTTGTCCAGAGCTATGAAGCAAGAGAATTTCCCTGACCTCAACAAAGCCCAAGGCAGCTTGCTGCTGTCTGTCTTTTCCCTTTACACAGGAAAAAGTGTTTAAGCAACTCTGAAGTTTACCCCATGGTATGAGTAACCGAAGCTTACTTATTGCTTTAAAAGCAGTAGGAGACTCAAATGTTGGCCCAGATTTATCATTTGTCAAAGACCTATGTGCAATATAGATGAGTCCCCTTTCAAAAGTCTCCTGTGCATGCAAGATACAGCTGTTCCTACAGGTGTGGTCAGCTTTCTCAGCAACGAGTATTAATTCAATAGACTATTCTATCAAAACAGAAAAGCAGTACTTCTATTAAAAAATGTAAAGTTATATACAAAACCAAAAGGTGTCTCCTTTTCCCAAATTCTGCAGAACTTTCAATAGACACAGTTTCATAGCTCCCATACAAAGACAAAGTATCTGCTTAGTTTAAAGCTTTATCTAGCTGTTCTCATGTAACTTCAGTTTTAAATGCAATTTCTCTCAGCCTTTAGTTTCCCTGCTAGCAGCCCATAAGTTCTCAAAAAAAAAAAAAAACAACAAAAAAAAGCGTTAGATCTGCCTTTTCCAAGACACTGAATCAAAAAACATAGAGCTGTAACCTCCTTTTCCATATTAGCTATTTCTTAGCACGAAGTGTCTCATATTGCAACCTTACAAATTGCTCTTAAACAACACAAATGCTTGAGGGCCTCAGAACTCTCAATTTCTGCAACTGCACTTGCATGTGATTTTACCACCAACATTTCATTCACTAACTAAATTTTCATAAGGCAGCTTCTACTTTAGGTTGTCAGAGCATCTGGCAATCTTGTATATTATGTTCTACCTCATACGTACAAAACTAGTCAAAACACACTACTATGATCACACTTTTTTTATTGAAAAACCCAAAGTAAACAATTAGCATTTCATAAGTTAAACACAGCTTACACAAGGGGAAAAAAAAAAAAAAAAACAAAACCCAAAACTACTGGCCAACAGGAAACCACCCCCTTTTCTTGTAACTGATCACACCACTCCTCTCTGTGTTCCCAAGTCCAAACGTCAAGAAAGTTTCTAGGTTTAAAGGTTAGTGTTTTAACAGCTTTGATTGAAGTGTCAGATCCAAAGATATTTAGGACAGGAATTCTCACAAAACAAGGACACTGAAATCTGGACACAAACAAAAAAGCCAGACTAACTTCTCGTCGCTAACACACAATCCAGATACTTTGCCAGCCAGCACACCACACTACATCCAAATAAAACTTCTACATTAGGGAACCACATCCCTCCACCAGACTCAAAAGTCAGAAACTGATACTGCTGCCAGCCAAAAACACTGGCTAAATCTGACAGCTCCTGTAGAAACTGCTATTTACTGACCTACCAAGAAATCAGCAGCGGAAATTGCCAGAGCTATTTCCAATTTTGAAGGAAAGTAAACAGAAGAACGAAGGCAAAGCGCCAGCGCCTGTAGCCCCACCGCGCCCCGATAGCGCCCACCCACAGACTCCCAGCAACGGGTAGGTGCTCCCGAAACGCCGCAGCCCCGATCGAGGGCTCCGGGCCCGCTCCCGGCGGAGGGGGAGCCCGCCCGCAGGGTCCGGGGCCATTCCCGGGGCCGCGCCGCGGGCAGGGGGCGCGCGCGCGGCGGCCCCTCCCGGCCCTCCCCCCCCACTCCGGGCCCCGCGAGGCCCGGCCGACTCCCGGCAAAGGCCGGGTGTGCGCTCACCATGTACAGGGTGAAGGGGAAGCCGAGCAGGAAGAGCCACAGGTAGAGATGCAGCGCGTTGACCCCCGCGCCCTGGTGCGGGTCCTGGTACCAGCCGCCGCTCAGCGCCGCCCACACGCCCTGGCGCAGGATCTGCAGCACCTGGGAGCCCATGGCGGCCCCGCTCCGCCGCGCTGGCCCCGCTCTATCCACCCTGCGAGCCCGGGCAGAGCCGCGCACCGCCCGCGCTCCGCGACAGCCGCAACCGCCGCCGCCGCCGCCCCAGCAACGCCGCCGCCATCTTATGTCCGGGCCCGGGCCGCCCGCCCGCCCCCGCGCCGCCGACGGACCGGCGGCCCTTGCGGCAGGGGACGCGCGCCGCCGCCGCCGGGGGGCAGCGCTGCGCCTGCGCGCGGCCTGCCCGCAGCCCCGCCCCCCCCGCCCTGCGCGTCCGGCGCAGCGCCCCCTGGCGGCCTGGGTCGGCCCCGAGCGTAGGTCCCGCCTCCCGCCCCCCAGCGGCCCGCGGCGCTCCCGCCTTCTGAGGGTGCTGTGGAATACAGACGCAGCCCTCGGAAAGGGGTTTTCAATCGAAGAATTACGAAATCAAGTAGGTCAGAAAATACTCTGAGATCATCGAGTCCAAGCTATGACCAAACACCACAGTATCAACCCCACCATGGCACTACCACATCCAGTCTTTCCTTGGTGGCCTCCAGGCGCGGTGACTCCACCAGCGCCCTGGGCACACCGTTCCAATGTCTAAGCGTCCTGTCTGTGAAGAAATTCTTCCTGATACCCGACCTAAACTTAAATACTGCAGGCGTTGGTGCAGATGCACTTCAGCTGGGCTACCGACACTGCCCCTAACTCAGGGATGCCATCTCCAAGCTCACCACTAAGGAGCCTGATTTAAGGTCCTTTCCCCTTCAAACCCCTTTTCTTTGCTTCTCCCAGGGCCTGACTCCTAACAAAGTGCTGCATCCTCTCCTTGCAGCAGGGCAGGAAGACATTTGTCTCACCATTTTTTTAGCACCTCCCCACCCCTATTTGCTCTCAGTACACGGTGTTACCAAAACCCTGGCGTGTCTGTCCACACCACAGGATTTGGTGTAGGTTGCAACACCTAAAAAGCCAGTAAGTACCATTAGGGTTTACAGAGAGAAAACAACACAGCAGGCCATGGGTGCACCACGAGTCTCTCACAGATTTAAATTTTGACTTCCACATTTACCTATCTTTATAGGTCACCAGTTCTCATCAAGTGCTGGCTTTTCAAGCTTTCCCCTCAAACATGCACGTCTCAAAGTCACATGTTATTTAGAAAGGGACAGATGAGGGAAGGAGTTTAGAGAGTGCTCTCAAGAAGGGACAAGAGTAGTCCTCTTCCTACAGACAGTATGGGCTCCAAAGATGATGGGGGGAACTGGAGCCTCTCTCAAGAAAAGGCTGAGGGAACTGGACCTGTTCAGCCTTGAGATGAGATGACTGAAAGGGGGTTTCATCATTGTCTATAAGTACCTGAACAAGAGTGTAAGAGAAAGGAGACAGGCTCTTCTCTGGGGTGCCAAGAAATAGGACAAGAGGTAACAAGCAGAAATGCACAGGAAGTTCCAGTGGAACATGAGGAAGAACTTTTTTATTGTGCAGGTCACAACACACTGGAAGACATTGTCCAGAGAGGTTGCAGAATCTCGCTGATTGGCGATATTCAGGATATGTCTGGATGCAATCCTCTGCCATGTGCTCTAGGAGGCCCCTGATTGAGCAGGGAGGTTGGACCAGATGACCCACTGTGGGGGTCTGTTCCAACCTGACCCATTCTGTGACTCTGGGTTTCTACTGCAGAAAAACTGCAGGAATGAAATAACCCAAGCACTTGAGCCATGACTCATGATGAGCATGCATTTGGGCTGGTATTTTCAAGAGGCTGCATTAATTCCTCAGTCTCTGCTGTCTCCCTGACAGTTAGTGAGCCAATGGCAGCATTTGGCTATTCTTAGAAAACCAGAAGACAGAAGTTACTGACTCAAAGCAAATGTATTCCATCTATTTTTTTTTGTTTGTTTGTTTCCCCAGTGTGAAAGCAGGGAGAAGGGATGGACACAAAGCCTAAACCACAATGGCTTTCTCACCAGTATATAAAAATAAACCTTTTTTGGATAGTGCATTTTCAAGTACAAAATTAGGAGCAGTATTTTATGAAAGAGCATTTTTTTTCGCTCTGTCAAACAGGATTGAGATATTAAAGGAAATAGAGATGGGGGAAGGGAAAAAAAACAACACTGAAAAACTACAGAGGATTATCATGGGTGAGGAGGGGGAATTCCCTTTATCCTTTTGCATTAAATCCAAGCATGACAAGCCTCACCAGTTATACTATGCTCAGTAAAGAATAAAACTGTTTCAACTGCAATTTTTGCCAAAATACCATTAAAAATTAAAATATAAGTAATTTTTAAAAGATGATCTTGTTAAATTGTTTTATTCATACATATACTTTGATATTGTGGTGATCAGGATTATGAAGTGTTAGTTCTTTTAGCAGCTGTTTTATCAATGTTACATAAAAGCTGTTCACCTTCACAAAGGGAGGCAAGAGGGATAACATTCATTAATACCACGTCTGAAGGCTACAGTAAATGCTTTGGAAACGTTTATGCTCTTGTTTAGGGGCCTTTGATTAAATCTGGACAGATTAACTTCAGCTTCCTAGTAATGATTCATATTAAACAGTGCCCCTGTGTAAGAGCCTGAATGCTGTGGAAGCTTCTGGCTGTTTCCCCAGCCCCACTTCTAGACATTGTTGGACCATTGGGCTAGCCATGATGCTATAAAGGCGTGGGGGTATGACATGAGGGAAGAGCAGAGGTGTGGAAATTTGGACATTAAAAGCAAAAAAACCCCAACTGGAAAAAAAAACAAAACAAAACAAGCCACCAAAACAAAACAAAAAAACCACCAGAGGAACCAAAACATAATAAATATATATATTTACATAAAATACAAGTAAAATTACAGACTCAACCCTGATCCAAAGCAGCATAACCTAGTTCCACACAGATAGCCCTGTTCAAGTGTCTATCATCATGGGAGGATCTAGTCTGCATCCAGTAAAATAAGGAAGAGATTATCATGTGCTTGATAGGACAATTAAGATTTTATTGCTTAGCTATTTAAATACAGACAGACTGAAAACATTAGGGCACAAGAGGGGGAAATAATATTTTTAGAATCCATCCATGGCCAAAGGTAAAATTGATAACAAATCCGATTGTAGGCATCATTAACAAAGCAAGAAAAAAGAAATTATTAGCTTTCATGGGGAAACAAACAACTGACACCTAGATAGAAAGTCACAGCAGTAGATTCAATCTGTACATGCCAACGAACATCATCTGCACTGTTCTTTAGCCTTACAGTTTTTCTTCAGGATGGGTACAGGAAAAATAGTTTGCTCTATAAAAAAAAAAACAGAGTGTGACAATTTATTAGATAAAATATTTAAGAGAGCAGGCATTAAATCAAGTGATTGGAGACCAACTAATGCATGCTATTGCAAGAAGAGGAAGTTAATCAAAACAGTAATAAAACACTGAAACTTGTCACAAAAATGCTTCAACACATTGCTATTTCTAAGAATAATATTGCAGCATGCTTTGCACCAATAGAAGTACATTAGTCTCTCATCTTCTCATACAGGGGGAATGAGGTTCCACACTTTCCCTCCAGACATCTTTCACATGATACCCAAAATTATACTTTTTTAATTAATTATCAAGAAATACTAAGTTTTATGAGAACATAACTCATGACTAGGACAAGAGGTGAAACAGAAAGTTTTAAAAAGTATTTTGCTTAAATTGGACAAAACTCCTTATGTCTAGAAAAATGAGTTGGAAATTTTTGTTACAGCAAATCATCACTGTGTGATACCAAACCGTGAGCAGCTAATAAAACAATCAGCAGAAAACAAGAAAAGCACCAATTTACTCACTTTACAGTTATGAGGGCTAGCACTTCTCTCTGTGCTGAATAAAGTATTTATTCTCAGATGAAGACTGACAAACTAGCCCTTGGTGGCTCACTACCAACTTTTATATATGTTTTCCTATCAATTGCTTGACTTGATATCTGAAGTTAGACAGCAGCATTTCAACCTGTTCTTGCAGCCTGCTGATACAGACTACTCTATATGAATTACATACAGTATCCAAAGCAAAAATTTTGGCTAAAAAAAACAAAACAAACAAACAAAAAAACAAAAACAAAAAAAAAAACCACACACAAAAAAAAAAAAAAAGAAACCAAAACAAAACAAAAAACAAGTCAATTTTGTATGTAATTGAACAGCCCAGGAAAAAAGTACACCTACTTTTCACATTTCTGCAGAAACAATAGTAAAATATATACTTGATATGAAGGAATTAAACCCTTGTGTAACTTTATGGCTTGACTTTTTTTCCGCTACCATTCCCTACAATTGCAACCAAGTGAGAAAATGTTTTATCTGAGTTTGAAACATTGTCATAAAGTACAGTGATGTGTTTTATTCACTCATCTTATATGAGAATTAAGAAGCAAACTTATTTCCAAGGGCGAGAGGAAGCAGAAAGTCTACAACAATATTTGCTAGCCTAGTTTCACTGTAAGATAGTTAATTTTCTTATAAAGCCTGTCAGGAAGTTGTTCTAAGTTAACTTTTAATTACAGTAGAGTGATTTTTAGCAAATCCAGGAGTCTACTTAAGACATTGCCATGACATCAGCAGCTAACAGCAGCCTACCTGCTATTTGCACAGGTTTTAAACAAACTTCTAAGCATGAAGCAGATAATCTCACAGACCCCACTTCATTTCTGGAAGTTACACAAGATACACCTTTGCCCATTAAGGGATTGCTATGAAATGACTTCACAAAACCTAGCCCTACACATTAACCAGACTCCCAACAGCCTTTAGAAACAACACAAAAAAGATGCCTACTCTCTCATATTTTAGTAAAGACCAGAAAGGACTCTACCAGCAGGAAGGCTCTGTAGGAGGAGACATCCTCTCCATGCTGTGCTGACAGGGTTACCACAAACATCACATAGGACAGCCTCAGCTCTATGGCAGGCTCCACCTTTATTGCAGGGAGCCACACCACCAATCACACTCCCAGATGCACCGGTGCTTTGAGGATACACCCTTCTCGGCACCTTTTAGGAAAGGCCAGATTAGTTCCTCTCAATGTGGGAGAATATCGTTCTTACCCTCACAATAGAAGAAAGGAGAAAAGGGGTTTAGGTTTGGTTTGTTTTTTGTTTGTTTTTTTGGGGTTTTTTTTCAACTATCACTGTGACTAATGCAGCTCTTCATAATACCTCACAGTGCTACTGAGGAGGAGATAATTCACTGGGTGGAAGATGCTAATTACTCATCTGTAAATAGATGAACTGTGGAGTCCACAGTCCCACTAATCCTGCCCTTGCAGTTTATCTCTGCTGCAGTATACCTTCTGAGTATGTAAGCCCTCTTTGTACACTGTCTGAGCCCTGTGGTTTTCTCAAGACAAAATAAGGAGACCAAAGCGAGAGTTTTTCCAAATAAGAGTACTTACATAAGTTTCTTATTATCAGGGAGTGCTGAAAGGGGAAAACTGTTTAAAATAGATCCGCACAGACAAAGATGTCTCGTGACAGCTAATAAAAACAAACTCCTACCAACTTGTTGATAGCAGCTTTCTGTAAGTTGCCACTAGAACAATAGTATCTTCAATACCATTCCTTCTATTTCATGTTAGAATTTGTATTTATGCATCTTTCTGCTGTACACTTTTAACAGCTATGTCGGCCACAGTCTCCCTATCCTAACTTCTTGCAGCTGCTTCGGCATGGTTGAAAAATCATTCATAATGGCTTAGTAGTCCCATTGCTGGAGAAAGAGTGGAGTTTTACATGGATTTGCCTCCTAAAAATAGCTCTGTCAGTGCTTCTTCCAAGAAAATTGTAAGAGCAGCATGCACTTTTACATTAAAGCACCTAATTGTGTGAATGTGTCCATACAGAAAGCACAATGAGAAGCGTCATCCATGTCCCAGTGACTGTGAGGTCTCTCTGAAAAAGAGGATTTTGCTAGAATTGCTGGTACATGAATTGCCTAAAAATGCCATGGAGATGAAACATAACAAACAAGGCTAAAATTAGGATATCCAAACACTCAGCTGACAGTATTTTAGCAGCATTTATACCACATTCTTTAAAGTACAGCAGAGTGGTGCCTCTCTGTAAGAGATTTCTACCAAACAATGATTTGTGCTGTTATTGGTTAAATTGCAATTTAAGATCTTTGTTTGCAGTTAAACTCTCTGTCTGAAATACAAAGCTCCCATAGTATGATAATGAGCCCCCAAGAGAATCTTCTCAATTTTGAAGGATTTCCTCTCACTTACAGCTCTTCATAGCCATTTTCTAAGTTCAGCCTTTTGAATTGATCAGTCCTTGCCTAGGAAACAGTTCTGGTTTGCAGTACATTGCCAGAGGCAGAATTACAACGTATATTAAATGCCTGTCAATTTCAGGGTACTGAAAAGAGACAAAAATTAGGAACTCTGTGGAGGAAATGTGGGCAGAGTTTGGACAATAATGTTAAGACACTTGGCTTATCAACAGGCAACTATGGAAATCTATGGAATAACTAGTGGCACTGCAAGGTGAGAGTGCTGATGTGAATATGTGTCACAATTTCATGCAATTGCATTTCTTACAAGGATCTGCTTGGAAAAATTAGTTGAAAGGTTCTGCAAGAATTAGCAGTTTCCCTAGAACTTTCTTGGATTTTAAGTTCATTCTGAATAATTAGAAAAGTAACTTCATGTTTCTGTCTGATTTCAACTCCTTTGCTAACTGTGTATATGAGACTCCTCACTGAATACAGCCTTGTCTGAAGTGGAACATGGCAGTGACTGTGTGCTTTAGTAGGAGGTGTGAAGAATAATTTTGACATTCAAGACTATTGGAAACAGTATGTAATTCATTGCCTTGAGATGGAATGTGGCCATAGTTAACAACCTGAATTTGAGAAAAGAACTGCAGAATCTCGGTTTTAAATCCCTTTTGGAAGGTAGCATCTGTAGTCATACAGTGCTTCAGTGCCAATATAGGTCGGTCACAGAAGAAGCAGTGCTATTTTTTAAACAACCAAGGTTTAAATTCCCAGAGATGTTGCATAATTTATACTGGCAAGAAATCTCAGCTGCCTCACAAGATCTGCCCATTCCTATACTCTTCTTTATGTTCTCTGGAGGTCTCCCAGATAAATACTGAGCAGGTCAGACCTGCTTAGTGTAGAAGAACGGATGAAATCATGCCCTGAAATGTTGTGAATACTCTTTTTTTATGTCTGCTTGAATTGGCAGTACCTGGAGGTACAGTTGACAGATTTCAGAATGTGAAAATTATTAATCAGGGGGTGCCCTGAAACGCTGCCACTTTATGGCAAATCTAAAATAACTTGTATTCCAGCAACCCTTTAAAGAGCTATTTAGGAAGAAAACCCATATGAGCTACACAATGAGTAACATTTGCTGTCCTAGACAATTGTTTCTTTTTCCCTAGCCCATGTTTTCTCTAAGCACAAGCTGAAGAAAGCCATATCCTACAGTTGCATTGTTTCATGAACTAAATGAAATCTAGCATTAGTACAGCAGAATGATGGAAGCCTGAAGGAGGTGTGATGAGAGTTTTCTTAGAGAGGACATATGGCCTCTAAAGAAAGGGTCTTTGGCAGCCAGCTGGAGATGGCACAAGTATTGATCGAGGGAACAGCAGCAGCAGCAACAAAGGTCTCCTCCTTCTTGTGCTGGCTGAATAGATTTGTTACAGCCATTCAATGGGCAACTGGTTTTGGCCTACCTCCAAAAACAGCCTTCCATGTTAAACTGATGTGGGAGGGAGCTCTTAGTGTAAAAGAAACCCATAACTATAGAGAAACACCTGTACACATTCAGCTTGTCTCTCCTTGCAGCCTCTGCCTTCAGTCAGCTCTCAGCTGTAACCCAGTAAGGCAATCCCTGTGAACAAAGAGCACATATATGTGTATATATGGACCCATGTGTTCATGCACATGTATAGATACACCATAGGTTCTGAGACAGCATAATTTTTCATGCAAATCTTCTTTCAGCTGCATGATCTGATAGTGTTCAGTCTCTTCTCACATCAGATTGGGTTTCACTTTTTATATTTATTATATCATATTTATTATATTTATATTTTATTTTTATATATTTGTATATTTATCCTTGTGTCCATGAGGTCTGACATCAGAATTCTTTGCCACACAAGTAAAGCCTGATGATACTCATCATGAGCAGTGTCACAATAGCTCCAGACTATGTGCAGCCAAGAAAAGTGGACTTAGAAATAGATGAACACTTTGCAACTCAAAGTTATCTGTTAAGTGGCATTGATACTAATACATGTTGAATATATTTTTTTTAATCTGGATGAAAGCAACCTGCAAAGAAGGTATCCTTAATTGCTTTGTACAGATGTTAATACTGTTACAAAAAGAGTGATCTGCTCTGGGTCATGATGTGAATCACTGGCAAATCCTAGATCTAGCACCTAGATCTCCCAAGTCCTGATCCATTAGACAGAGTTACGTTCTACATGAACACAACATCTTCACAAACTGCCACAGCTTCTGCAGTCAGTGGTAGACAAGTGAGTTTTTTCTTGGTTTGGAGACAGGGCAGCGGGATGAAACTAAGGCTATTCTTTCCCCTATACCTCCTAATCCGATGACAGTGTTCCCTAGCTCATACCAGGAGCAGATAATGACTGGCACAGAAGTGGTGAAGTTTACGGGTCATAGAATTGCAGGTGGATGAATTCCAGCTCTCAGCCTATCTAAAGGGTTTTTTACAAACATTGCTCAGTTGTCCATCCCTTCTGTGGAAAAACCCACAGGACACTCTCTGAGAAGGTGCAAGCCTTTGAAGAGTTTCTTCCTGATCTTTTGCTCAGAAATAAGGGAATTTACCCATCATGGAACAGCCTGTAAATCTCTCATGGCAGATCCTTAGGAATTCTCAGGTATCCAGAAGTGTCTGTATTTCCCAAGACCATTGCATTGATGCCTTGTGCAGCTACTGTGTTCTTCACTCCAGAATACTGTCCATATTAATAGGACTAGTCTTGGTGCATTCTTTATTGGTCTGCAGCATGGAAAGATATATTCAATCCTTTGGGAAATGTTTGATGGATTAAGCAATGAAAAATGATCAGGGAGAAAACTATTAGAAAGCAAAGGAATTAGTTGTAGGTGTAGGATGCTGATGATAGTTGTGTGTTTCTGACCACATCTGCCAGGGAAATATATAACTTTCAGTTTTTTATAGGTCTTTCCAGAAGAGTGGTGACTGCAAAATGGTCTGGAAACACTTTTCTGGAGATAAACAATGGAAATGAGCTAACATTAAAAACAACCCTAAAGGCAAAAAAAAAATCAGAAACCACTTTGAAACAAAGGAAGGGTGGAGTAAGCAACCCTTTTGGAGAGACTTATACTTTGTCTTGTGCTGTTACAGAACCCAGAAATGCTAGTGTACGTTAGGTCAGAAATCTGTAAGTATAATCTGCCTATTCTTGTTACGTACAGTGTTCTAAACGTTATAGAAATTAGGGATCCTGTTACAAAATTTACAGCAGCTAAAATTAGTTTTGGAGTAATTTATCTTTTTGTCATTGTTTAAGCATGTGCTGTGACATGAATAGACGAAGTTTTGTTGCAAAAAATATTTTAACCACAAAAAGATATTTTGCAGTAGAACAAGTGTTCCCAAGATTTAATTCACTATTGAGTGCTACAAAAATCATAGGAAAAACAGTTTCACTGTGGTAACAACAGAATTAAGTACAAGTAGTTAAAGTAATTTGACTCTTGGACTGCATTTTGAATTTTTTCACAGTTAGCTTGTAGCAATATGACTAAATGCTTTCTTGTAAATCTTTAAATGCCATATGATGAAAAACAATCAAAACATTTTAGAATTTTTTAAAGTCAAGGCTTCAGGTGTAATTTTGAAAGCTGTAGATTGAAAAGCATCTTTATTCACAACTATTACTTCTACTAACATCAGGAAAACTGGACGTAACTCTCCTTTTCTTTTAATGCAGAAAGTGTCTAGGATCTGAATCCTACAAGTAAACAGTTCTTATAACAGAACTTAAAATTATCCAGCTTTTCACTGGCCTCCCTTCTGCCTTACTTCTTAGAACTGACCTAAACAACACATACTTTCTCAAAAAGATTTCTGTGTGACTGGCAGGCCTGTAGGAGCTTCTGTCAGATGCTATTCTCACTAGCTAATTTCATCTCCTGGTTCTGTGTACCTCATAATACCGCAAACTTTGAGACAAGTCCTTAAATTGTCAGATTTGCTCATAAATGCAACAGAGAAATTATGAGGGACTGAGTTTAATGGAGTGATGGATGGATATCAGCTCCAGGCTAGAAATGCTTAGAAGGAGGGGGACTGATGTCTCCGGAAAATCCATCAAATTCAATTAGCTAGAGTGACCTTCAAGGAAATTCTGTAGGAAGTAGCTGCACAGTCTGCATGTGTGGCCTTGTGTAGTCTTCAGGAAAAGGAGAGATTTCATTACTGAAATCTTTTCCTTTATAGTAACACCTCATCTTTTCCCCACCACTGAGATAGCAATGGCCATTGTGTTTGCAACCCATCTTTCTTTCTAACACTCTCTATACAATATAATAAATCAGAGTGAGCAGAGAGTTAGTCGGTCTTTGAGTGTACAAACTTGAACACCTTTCACATTCTCTGAATCCAGCAGTAGCAGAGCTGAGGAAAAAGACAGAAGTCCTATATGTGCATGTACAGTTACAATTGAATTAAGACTATTCAAAGCTCAGGTGAAAGTTAGTTAACCTGCCTTACCTCCTGCAGAGTTTTTATGAAAAAGAAACAAGATTACACTCAAAATGCATGTGTTTCTTTCTTTCTTTCCTCTCACTCTTACATCACCCTTAGAATTTGTAATGGCAGCCCTAAGATCCACAGAGAGTTAGAAGGGGTAAACTGGAGAACAGGAAAGAACTGAAATCAACCCCAGTTTGTGAGCATAAAAGACCTTGTTTGAGGGTGAAGCTGTAGAAAAGTATGCTAAGAGTAGTATGAAGCATGGACTGTAGAAGGTGGTCTTCCAAGGACAAAATGGGTGTTTAGGGGAGCTTGTGGACCTAATTCTTCCAGACTACCTTGTGTACCTAGATGAGGCTGGTGGTGTTATTTGTAATAAAATGAAGGTAGGGAGAATTGATGCTTCTGCTGAAGACAACTGTGATATGGTTTCTTGTATAAGCTAAGGGATTACTTGATACAGTTCTATTTTGAGTGCTATACTTCTGGCTAGGCTTACTGGTTGTGGGATGTAAGCAGGGCCTGGCAAATTCCCTCCTGGATGGTGCTAACTTCACCAGATGAAGTGCTCATGAGCGGGATGACTCACACTACCTCATTTCTTCACTATTACGCAACTTTTTTTTTTTTTCCCACAGTAAGGTTTTCTTCCACATTTTGTTCAGTGATTTTTTTCCTCTTTCAGTAAAAGCGCCTGCCTTTATCATGATTTTACCCTGAAACAGGCAAGGGAATTCAGTAATGCAACCTGGCAGGGTGTCAAAAGTCCATTTTCTCAAGAGGAACGGGAAAAAGGTAATAATGGTTTGAGGAACTGGAAAACAAATACGTTCTATATAGACTACAATTGGTTCATCTAAGTGAACAAAAACAATGAGCTCTGAGGAAACAGCGCAAGGCTCCAGCAGGGCCAAAAATAGCCCGGACGAGAATCCCTCCGTTTTGGAGCGCGGAGCTGCCGGAGGCGCTGCGGGCGGCGGCGGGAGGGACCGCGGGCTCCCGGCGCCCCCCGCAGGGCTCCAGGGGCTTCATCGTCACCGGACCGGGCAAAACGTCAGGTCCTGTCACCAGCGGAGCAAGAAGAGTTATGGTCAAGCGATATATACGTGTAAAAATTCAATCATTCATGCACTAACCAATCTTATTCTTGCCGCCTCTTTTAGCAGCATAATTTGGAGGGGAAATAAGACACCACGAAAAAGAGGAAGGCATGTATCCTTCATAAGTTAGTTATGTTTAGTGTTAGCTTTTGAAAACTGCTCAGGTACCAATTAAACTCAATGACATTGACCAGTCTGTAGTCTGGGACTGAACTGTCTAGGCTTACTCAATGAATTACATTTCCCTTGTCCTTCAAAAGCTTCAGCTGTACAGTGAACTGTACAGTGTCTTGACGGTGTGCAGGACCAAGCCTACTAATTAAGACCACCAATTTGAGAAAGAAAACAATGTAAAGAGATAACACAAATTAATTCTGGATTGTAAAGGCAGAGTTCTTGACATGGGTTCAACCCTGTTACATGAAATCCCTGCTCAATGCATGTCTCTGGCTGTCTGTGGATCTGGGGCTGCCAGTATTGAGAGATAGCATCACAATAAAAACATGATGTGTCTCTCTGCCCACACTTAACTAAAATATCAAAACAGACTTAGGTCTATTTTCATGTAAGTATGAGGAAATCTCCTTCTAGTTGCCTTATGAATTAGAGAATGGATACATTATCATATCTGAGCTTAGTCATCAGGCATAGAGTAGACATTTTAAGGAGAAGTCAAGACAGAAAATTTTCCAGTAGTCATCCATTATTTTAAAAGAGGCTCCCCTAACTAATTATTCTAAGGATTTAAACTGGGATTGTAAATAAAAGGAAACAGCAGGCAAATGTTCTCTCAAGACAATGTGTCCAAAAAAAAAAAAAAAAAGTGAAGACTGAGAGAGAAGAAAAGGCTGCAGGTGGACCTTACTGCAGCCTTTTAGTACATAAAGGGGGCTCCAGGAGAGCTGCAGAAGGTCAATGGACAAGGCAAATAGTAATAGAACAAGGAGTAATGGCTTTAAACTGACAAAGGGTATGTCTAGATTAGATATTAGGTAGAAATTCTTTAGTAGGAATTTACTAGGACGGTGAGGGTGATAAGACACTGGAACAGGTTGTTCAGGGAGGCTGTGGCTGCCCCATCCCTGGAAGTGTTCAGCACCAGGTTGGATGGGGCCCTGAGTCATCTGGTCTAGTGAAAGATGTCCTTACCCTTGGGACAGGGGACAGGGGGGATTGGAACGAGGCAGGGGAGTTGGAATGAGATGGTCTTTAATGTTTCTTCCAAGGCAAGCCATTATATAGTTCTATGATAATTACTACCGCACTGACCTAGTTGGTCTTACTTTAGATTGAGGTTTATTATTCTGAATAGTAAGTTAACTCAGTAAATACAAATTAGGGGAAAAACGACATCAGCCTCAATTGACAAAAGGATTACACTACTCCAAATGAAAAGGTTATCTATTCTATGTCCACAACTTTATAATGACAGATTTGGCAGAGTGATGATTTGGGTATGAGGCTCTTATTTGCATATGCATACTGTTATCTAGTGGATGTTGTGTCTCTGTAGGTTTAGAAATGAAGTTTGCATTTGTATGGTTTGAACTCAGATGCAGGGTTCTTCATTTTTTGTGTTGTCTTTCTGAAGCTGTTCAAGAGTGGCTTTGGTGATCTGAAAACTGTCCCAAAGGCTTTGTTTGAGAAACTTAAAATCTAAACAAAATACCTTGTTTTCCTTCTTTGTTTTGTTATTTCCAAACAAAATCTCATTTGCCCTCACAGACAAGGGAGACTTGGTTGTTCCATGGGCAGAAGGCCTTGAATGGGAGACGAGGTGCCGGAGGCAGTACAGAATGCTCTGAGTGTGCTGCACCATATGCTGGCTGTGACACTGCAGGGTAGTCTGCTGCTGCTTTATTTTTCACATGAAACATGAAAACAAAGATCAAGGCTATCAGCACCTACAAAGATTTCAGAAACCTGGAAAGTCTTCTGTAGTGTCTTTGCTGAACTCTGGTGAGAGCATTTGCATTGCACTAATCACAGTTCTGCAAATAAGTTAAATATTTGTTCCACACATTTGCGAAACTGTGGCACAATGTTATCAGCGTGGCAGCATGGTTCTGATATTCCCTTACAGGAGCAGCAACTCAATCCATGACTAATCAAACAAGAGTTGTATGTGTGGCTTGGACTGAGGTAATACACAGTGTGCAAATGTTAATCATTACTAAGCCAAAGTTAACCATTATTTCTGTTAGGTGTATATCTTTTAGTGCAGACAGAAATCTCACTTGAAAGTGTTCCTTTGTTATATTTTTCTTAGAGGGATGCAGAGGTATGAATGATTCATGTTGCATATGAAATTATGCTGTGACCTCTAATAATAGCCATTGCTATATTTTGTTATGAAACCAGATCCAAACTAAATTTAAAACCCAAGTCTGCCTGTCAAATATACTGCAAGCTTCCAGATTTTGGCCCAGAATTCCTACTCTCCAGTGTTTTTAGTCTTTTATTTTTCCAGGTCATCTGTTTTATGGAGAAAGAACATATAGCCATCTGGGAGATTAGCATATATATTTTATGAAGCAGAGTAGAGCTCTCTCTTTACTGACTCAGATGATAAAGACCCAGATTTGCAGCCTGCCTCCTAGCTAGCACAGCACAGTTCATAAAGCTTCTGTTGCCAGTGGCTTACCCCTCTCCCCCTCATCAAGAACAAACCTACACTAAAGTGATGTTGGCAAAGTAGTACTGTTTAAAATGGGGGAGAAAAACCAGTCCAGCTTTACAGCCAAGTAGAGAGGTAATTTTTAATGATAGAAGAATCCATTTGTCAGTAAACATTACATTGGTTGAGTAGAAATTATCAGCAATTGATCAAACAAATCTGGCTACTGGAGTGAGAGTCATCTCCAGAATTATATATATGGCTGTATCTGGGGATATAGGCATGGAACAGATCTGTGGTATATCCTCTGAAATGTATAAAAGCCAAACGAGAGTGCTGGGTTAATTTAATATGCAATATAAATTACCACAGGATGTAAAAGGAGTGAGCTGCAATAAGATGTGCCAAGGGGCATCTCCTCAATCTTTTATACTTCCTTATTGTGCTGGTAGAGACGTGCTGTCATTGTAGCTACAGTTGGAATTACAGTATGTTTCTATTACTGCCATGTAGTTGCACTGTGCCAGCAGTCTTTCCTTTTTTCCTGGACATTCCTCTTCCTTTTGTTTTTTTAATACCATTCTGGTTTTTTTCCTTTACAGAACACAGATACTAGGAGCCTAGACTGCCAACATTTTGATATCCAGTGTTGATTTATAACTATCTGCCAAGTTTTAATAAGTTATAGAGCTGCTAAGTCCAGTGGTAGTCTGCACAAGTCTCTACAAAACATAGGACAAAGCTGAGATCATTATCCTAAATTGTATTAATAATGATACTGAATAAGCAGAATACTTTCCATTGTTTCTTAAATCAAAGACTGGGAATACACTGACATTTTTGTTTACCCTCTAATAAGTTGTTGGTACTTTTAAAATGTCGATGCAAAAATGAGCCTGAATTAAAAGCTTTGGTTCAAAGTTCTCAGTTTGAAGAAAGTTGGAACTAAATTCAGAGTATCATCTGCATTTTGCCAGTTAAACTCTTCTTTTGAAACACATTGTAACAAAATCCATGTCCAAACTTTAAGAAGCACAGAGTGTGTA
This sequence comes from Brachypodius melanocephalos, assembly GCA_013398615.1. Lineage (NCBI taxonomy): Eukaryota > Metazoa > Chordata > Aves > Passeriformes > Pycnonotidae > Brachypodius > Brachypodius melanocephalos. The sequence continues at coordinate 15,850,199 of VZSR01000520.1, forward strand.
TTCAAATACAGACTTTAAGAACTGGATCTGTTGTATCTAGAATCTAATTGCCATTATTCAGATCTGCTGAATAATAATGGGAACAGATACAGTTCGTATCTGTTATCCTATCTGCATTTCTTATTAGAAAGTGCATAGGAAAAAGCTTTCAATGTAGCATTTGGGCTATATGTTCATCAGAAAGGCCATGCACCATTTCAAAAATCTTCCTGTATCTTGCCAATGCTAAAATGTCATCTTTCAAAGACTGCATGCAGACAGTCTTTAACGTTCTTTTCATCTACCTTTTGCCAGTTACTGGAATATGAATTTAACATTTACTGACAGTTCTATTTACCTTGATGCTAAGAACAGCATACCAAATCTGGCCAGACCTTTTCGTTCAGAAACCGGTCTCTGACATGACTGGTAAAAGATGCCAAGAGAAGTCTGGGAGAGAGGGAAAATTCTATGATGGCTCTTCAGAGTATTTCCCAGGACACCCTCCCAGGTTCTGGCACAAGCGACAGGCTTCCTGAGCTAGTCACACCACTTCTGTAGAAACAAACACTTAACCATGGGAAATAAAAAATAAAGAAAAAAAACCCAAACAAAAAAAGAGAAAAAAAGGAAAAAAAAAAAAAAAGGAAAGTGTCTTTTGAGAAGCAAAGCTGTGTATTTTGATATCAAGGCATTCCACAAGATGGCAGGGTACCGTATTGGCAGGTCACTACAGCAGGCAACCTGAGACTCTACAGTAGCAGGTTTTTTCCTATCATAGTTTATACCATCAGTAATATAACTCTCTACTTTAAGTCTATCTGTGCTCTATAGCAATGATCAAAATAAGTGGGTAACAGCTGAAAGTCAGGAGGCCTCTAATTTCTTATGTTTCACTCACAATTTTATATTACAATATTTAAAGCACCAAATTCAGATTAAACATTATTTCTCACAATGTGAATTGAAGAAATAATTATTTTTCTACATAAAAATAGACAAAAATTATTGCATGCAGCTGCAATTACTTTAACTAAGAATATTAACAGCAGTCCTTCACATTCCATCTCAGTCATCTATTATTTGAACTCCAAACCCCATGGTTATAGCTATTTGTTACCCCTAGTCTTCATGATCAAGACAAGGTAACCTAAAGATGGGATGTTGCTGAAAAAGCCAGTGACTGTCCCTTTCACCTGTTCTGCTTCCTTGTGCTGGCTTTAACGTCTGTGTCAACAGTCCTAATGCAAGTCAGATCAACCTAAAAAGCTGCTTGAAAACTAGCTGCTTTTACTCAGAGGCTTACCTTTCAGCTAGATAAGTGTGCTGAAATGACTCCCCAGCCGCACTGTCACTACTGTTGCAATCAGGAAAGCAGGTCAAGCATGTGACAAAGGGCAGGAAAGTCCCTTTCAGCAGCAGAGTAGTACTGGATAAGCTTACACTAATTGTGAAAACACACCCTTAAGTAACAAAGTAACAAAGGAATAGTGGAGAGGATGCATCCTCAGTTCTGCCCTCGCTGACAAGGGGCAATGGAGAGAGGAGAAAAGCTAAAGCTCAGTTCTTAGACAAGTTCAATTGAAAACTTGTGCTGGTGCATGCCTAAATCTTGCATGCATCACAGTGAAATGTTAGTTCTGACCTCAACTAGACGTGTTTTGCTCTCTATTTGTAAAATAAGATACTAATATACCAGCTCTTTCTAGACCATGTTTGTTTGGTTTCTGTGAGAAATAAAGACTCTGAACTTTGGGGGGAAAATGAGAGAAAATAGAATAACTGTAGTTCCCAGTAAGGTTCTCTGCAATACTTGTAACTAAGGTTCAGTTGAATTGAGTGTATTTCCAGAGTAAATTCAAATATTTTACAAACCATGATAAGGATTTTGAATTAACTCAGAGCATGTTACACTTAAGATCTTCATCATTCTATTAAAAACCTAAGCCCTGGTGCTCTGTATAAAGGTGCTACAGCATAATGCTAATGCAAGGATAGATAAATAGACAAAACCCCAATGCAGAAAATTTAAGAATTACTAGCAGCTACTCTGTACATAAACCAAACCAAAGGCCTCACTCGGGGATGGAGAATTTTTTAAAAATCCATCTCGCAGAGCAGAATAGTGTAATTGCATTTACTAAGCACTACAGAATAACTAAGCCCTACATTTTAAGTGGGGAGACATCAGGTGTGGTCAGAGTACTTCGGCTTCTCATTTGGTATGAATGGGCTTTGTTATGATGAAGCATGAACAGAGAATTTTCATTTCCAGTTTTAGCATTGAAATTCAAATGAGGATTAAAAACAATGGAGTGAAATGCAAAGAAAATCTCCCAGTAATATCACCAAGTGCGAACAAATTCCATTGACAAGATCTGGCGTCTTCACAAGCTATGAAAACCTTGGTAGCAGGGAGAAGGAATTTGGATTTTCAGAACCGAATCAGGAAGCTACATGCTGATTGCAGGAGTGACAAGTAAATTCTGTTAATTTTTAACAAAGGCATTCAGCAGGGGTATACCCACGATAACCTCATGTAGAAACCATCTAACACCCGTGCTTAAGTTAGGACCGGTTATGGAAGACCATGGCCTAACAGA
>VZSR01000520.1:15853074-15934287 GCA_013398615.1 Brachypodius melanocephalos
GCGGCGGGGCCGGCCCAGGTGTGCGCCGCCTCCGTCCGCCACCAGATGGCGCCCGCCCGCTCCGCTCTCGGGTCGTCCCACCCCGCCCTTGGCCCGTGTCATGCCCCTTTGCCCAGCCAATGAGAAGCGGCGGAGAAGGCGGAGCTCGGAGCGCGCGGCCCAATGGGCAGCGAGAGGTCATCAGGCGGGAACCAATCGGGGGCACACCGGTGAGTGCGCGACTCCGGGGCCGGGGGCTGGGCGGGGAGGGGGCGTGGCCAAGGGGGCGCGGGCTCTCAATCAGGTGAGGGCGGTGCTGACGGGCGGCGGCGGCAGCCAATGGCCGCGCGGGGGCGGGGCCTGCCCTGCCCTCCCCTCTCGCCGCCGAAGCTGCCAGAGAGTCAGGTGGCTCCGGGATGCGCGGCGGCGGCGGCGGCAGGAGGCGGAGGCGGGTGCGGAGGAGGCGGCGGATGGGGGAGATGCGGCGGCTCCTCCACGGCACACGCTGCCTCGTCTCGCCCCTGCCCGCTCTGGGCTGAGACGGCCCCGCGCCGGGAAGCCCCGGCAGCGGCGGCGGCACCTGGTGCCGGCGGGCGCTGGGCCGCATGAACAATAGGCGGCGGTCCCGGCTCCGCCGCCCCCCGCAGCGCCCGGCTGCCGCGGGCGCCTCCCCCTATGGAGCAGCCTTGCCATGGAGCCCCTCACCGAGCTCAGCCAGGAGGGCGCGGGCGGCGGGGAGCCGCCGGGCGAAGGGCCGCTCTGGACCGCTGTCTTCGAATACGAGGCGTGCGGCGAGGACGAGCTGAGCCTGCGGCCGGGGGACGTGGTGCAGGTGCTGTCCCGGGACTCGCACGTGTCCGGCGACGAGGGCTGGTGGACGGGCAAGATCGACCAGCGCGTCGGCATCTTCCCCAGCAACTACGTGAGCAGCGGCGTGCAGCCGGGCGGCCCGGAGCTGCGCGCCCGATACCCGCCGCCCCCCGCCATACAGCGTAAGAGAGCCCGGACCCGGGCAGGGGGCTCGGCCAGGCCCCTCCGCCGAGAAGGGAGGGAGCCAGGGGAGAGGCTCGGTCCTGCCCCGCTATCGCGGGCTTGGGGCGGTATGAGAGGGGGGACGAGACCGGCAGAACTGCCGAGGTTGTGGGGGGAGCCGAAGCTCGGCCCTCCCGATGTCCCTGGGGGGAGGCCTGGCCCGGCCCCACTGGCCCGGCCCTTCCGTGGGTCCTATTGGAAGCCGGTGCCGCCGCTGAGGGCGAAGGGCAGGCCCATCCCGGTGGCGAGCGGCTGTGGGAGGCCGCGGGCCCAGCCAGCGGCGGGGCGGGCCTGCTATGGCCTTCGGCGGCGAGCGGAGGGGCTACGGCGTCTCAGCCCTCCCCGCCGTGGGGCCACCCCAGACCTCCGGTGTGTTCCTGTTCCCACCTGCGGGGGTATTCCTGCTGCTCCAGTGCCCTTCTGTCTTCCAGGCTAGCGCGCTGCTGCCTGGGAGGCAGAGCCTCGCTCGGTGTGTTGTTAGCGTTTCAGCAACGCCGGGAGCGGTTTCCTATTGTTAAGACCTGTGTTTCCAGGGGCTGATAAATTTTCATCGAGTGACAGAGTCCTGGCGGCTGGGCAGTGGTGGAGTCACCAGAGCCCTGGTCATTCAGCCTTGAAGAATATTCTTAAAGAAAGGTTGCTGGGAGGGAAGCAGTTGTTTTCTGAAGTGTTGATTCGCTGCTAATACTTGTTAGGTATTTTCCTGCTTACTAACCAGAAGCTTATTATTTCTGACTGAAAATTTCCTAAGTTGACTTGTGTTACCAGGTTCCTCTGCCCCCTTACAAATTCTGTCTTAAAATACCTGTGAATGAGTTGTATCCTCGCTTGGATTTCTGGGCCTGCCTGAGGGTCACTTGACTATGTTGTGATGCTGAAGGCACTGAGGGTGTATCTATATACGTTGTTTCCCTGAATTTCAGTGCAGTTTTGAAGCCTTTGTTGGAGATGGAGAATAGGGCTGTTTAATCTCTATTTTTTTTTAGTGACTATGTACAATTGTGGAAAGAGAAACAGCGTGGAATGACTTTCTAGATCCTGTTTATCTGTCACCATGGACAATTTGGGCAAGGATGCTTTTTTGAAGAGGCAGAGAAAAATCTTCAGACTAGTAGGCTTTTCTGGAAAGTAAAGGAGTGAAAAGATGCTTTGCCCTATCTAGGCCATATCTCCAAGGAATACGACTAATAGCTTCTTTTCTTACTTTGTATTCTGCTTGAAAGCATTTAGGTAAAACTCAGTAATTTGTAGCATTGCCCTTGGGCTTGTGAAAGGATTAGGTGCTCTTCCTTTCTTTCATGCTGCAAGAGCATTGGTAAGTTATTTTTTTCCCCACACAGAAAAAGCTGTGAATGAATGCTTATTAGGTTTTGCTTTTGAGATATTTAAGAGAACCATTTCTATAGAACTTTTTGAACCCTCAGCTCCCATCCTCTTTTGAGTGTTCAAGTTCAGGCTTTATAACTGTGGATTCTCCTGTCTTGCTGCCTCTTCTATGGTTTGATAGTTCACAAACAGTTGTGGAGTTGTACCTGCCCCATTTATCTCTGCCTTGCTCTTGCCATGCCCCAACAGAGCTACACCACTTCTCTTCTGTCAAGTCACCCACCATATGTTCATGACAAAATAGAATTTATTGTCCTCCAGGGGTTTGTATAATGCTTAAGGACTGTGGGTTCTTTTTAAAAGAAACTATGCGGTTGGACATGGTTTAAAGTTGGTTGCCATTGAATTGGATTGTCGAGTTGAATGTTAGAAATCTTTTGCAAGGAATGCTATCCACTTCTAGAGCTCATGATGTTAGTTTGATAGCTGTTTGGAATAGGAATCACTGTCTACTGTTTAATACTTCATAGTCCAGTAGCTCCAGTTTTGCAGGAGTGATGCAAAGTGTCATTCTGAACATGCACCTCAGCACAGAACCTAGTTTTACTTGCTTTCCTAAAGTTTGTCTATGTATTTAATGAAAATTTTGGCATCTAAGTCCTAGAGATTCTACTTCTGCTAAGAGCTGTACTAGTTTAGCTGGTAATTTTAGCTGTCCATGTTGTGTGCTTGAATCTTGTCTTGGTGAGGATACCATGAATCATAAAAGTAGCCTGTAGAGGCTGTCAGGAGTGGGCCAACTTGAGGGACTCTCATCTGTGCTGTGGGCTCTTACATACTTCAGACTGAAGTAAACAGTCTAATCATGGTCTAATAAGGGCTGATTAAGCAGCACCTACTTTGCAGTTGTCAACATGGCCTCTGGTTTGTGGTGTACAGGCTCTGTGATTCCTTACCAGCCCACAGAGGAATGAGAGCACTTCAGTTCTTGAATTCTGTGCCATCCTGCACAACACATCTGCCAAATGACACCAGAGTTAATGTGTTTAAAAATGTGGAGAAAAACAAGTATTTTGTGCCCTGATGTATCTGTATAACTTAAACTATGAAAATGAATAAACTAATTCAGCAGAAAATACCTTATAAAAATCCTAAACAAAACATTTTTTTAAAATGAGTATTTTTTTCTGAAGAAGGTACCCTTGAGGGTGAGCTGGCCAGTTTGCCTTATAGAAATATACATTTTCAAGCTAAACTAAAGTCATACTTCCAGATAAAAGGACATTCAATGTCACCCGTTATATTTCATGTGGAAGCTGAAGTCTCGGTTTTACATCCCACCCCTATTAATTTGTGCCTCCTGCAGGGATGTGCTTTTGCTGATGGAAAATGGGTGGCGGCACACGAAGTGTTCCACTTTCCGGCCTTTCAGTTTCCTTTGCCCATCTTGTTCTGCCTGCCACCTTCCTGTCGCGCTTCTCCCCAGCATCGGGGCGGATGGGGAAAGGGAGGAGATGAGGAGGGGAAAGGCCCGGACGCTGCTGCCCGCGGGGCTCTCCCGTCCCGTCCCGTCCCCGTCGCCTCCCTGCTGCCGCCGGAGCTGTCCCTTCAGCACCTGCGGGCCAGCGGGCGGCTCGCTCGGCGCCTCGTTGATGTCCTCTTAATCCGTGAAATGCCCAAGCAGAACACCGGCTGTGAGCAGCTCCTGAACGCTGTCTGTCCGGAGCTGGCAGGGCAGGCAGTCACCCTGGTGCTGTGGGGTGCGTGTTTGTTCATTTTCAGTCTTTCTACTGACCTTATCCCTAGGAGCAAGTTAATTGAGGGTTCTAGCAGTGCTGAAATTCGGTTGACTGAAGAGATAGGACTCAGCATGTGATTTTTCTTTAGGTCTTTTATTAGTGAGAAATACAAGGGTGACTCTTCATGTATTCTCAGTGACAGGGTAGTCTCACATCTGGAGTTACTGTCATTACAGTCTTGTTCTAAAATTTCAGTGTTTCTGGTCAGAATCTATTCTTTTCACATTTTCTAGTAACTTGTCTCAAGCATTTGAACACCAAGGTTGCTGCTGTAGGACTGAAATATTCTTTGTTGTGCAGATCCTTGAAGCACAATGTTACCCAAAATATGTATTCCAGTAGCAGAAAAATAAATTCTCTGTGTTCTGGACTGGAAGAGACCTCTCCTTCTTCTGGCAAATTTTCTTAGTCAGTTTTCTATTCTGTTTCCCATTAATCTTATGTTCACGGAACACTAGGAAAGGTAGCAAAGGCATCCTTATTAAACTAACTCATAGGTTTGACTAACTTAAAAAAGTAAGCCAACTTCTAAAAAATCATGTGCAGGAAAGGTAGAGCTCAGACAAAATAAAAGCCTGCAGATGTGGGCAGAAGAGTCTGTATTAACTCCATACAGTTTTGTGACAGACTTTTTTGCTGTAGGCCTATACACAAGAAAGGCATTTGATTGGAATAAGAAGACTAGTTAAGTGGGATCTAACCTGCTCCCTTACAAACTTGATTTCCTTTCTACTAGACAAAGCAGGGGAACCATGTCAGATTTGGCATTTCAAATGCAGGAAAGTATTAAAAGACTTGGTGACTGTTTGTTTAAATCTTACATTATGGTACTCTTCCTTTAAAGCTTTTTAAAATTTCATTGACTGTAATTGGTAATCATGCGATGTCAGAGTAGCATCAGTGCTAGCCTACCACTGATGTAAATTAAACTGTGTCAACATGTTTTCATTGGTAAATATGTGGAATTTTCATTCTACATTAGTCAGTATTGGATGGATTCTTTTGGCCACCCATATAACCTGTGTTTAGTGTACAGTTGTACAGGATACATTTTCTCATTGCTTTTGCTCCAGGTGCAGTTTGTGTGCTGAACTGAGGCAGCTGTATCTGTACATTTTTCACTATATGATGCCAGTTAGCCACAAGTCACTGTGTCGGCCTTTAAAGTGTAGCTGTCAGTGTATGGGAATAGGAAGTTTTTGTAAAAAAAATGCAATATGCATTAATCAAGAAATGTTTTTCTTATTGCTTGCTCTGTACACTCAGTATGGGGTTTGATCCATCTGTTTGTCACGCTGTTGTCGGTAACGTCAGAACTGGTTAACACATCTCTCGTGGGGAACATATCTGCAAAGCCTGGAGAGGTGTGGAAGAATAAGTGTGATTTGGGAAGGACTAAAAGACTGTTGTGGCAGTTCAACAAGAGACTTTCAAATAAGGGACAAATGGAGAAGCAGATGCATTTTGTGTTGTTTTAGCTATTTTACATTAAGCACTGTATTGTGAACACAGTGAAGATTAGTTTGTGTTGTGTTTTTCAGAATCTCGTACTGTTATTGAGAGTTTATCCTTAAGAGGGGAAGGGGCAGGGGCATCAGTATTACAAGGGTTTAACTGTGGTAAGAGAAGGCTGTTTTATTGTTTTACCGTTTACAGTGAGTACTTCATACCAGTTAGATGACGCTGCAAAGTCTGTTTTACCATAATATTTGGCACTAAAAGGTTGTCAGAAAGGCACACTGTTTTCCTTTATATTGTTTTGGAGTGAAAATTGGCCCTTCCTCCAAGGGAAAGGGTGAGGTTGGCCACCATGGACCTTCAGCTGATGTACAGGCTACATAGTTGCTAAATGCTTACAATCTTTTTTTTTTCCCCTCTTTCCCTAGTCCTAGAGATCGACTTCTCAGAACTTGTTCTAGAAGAAATCATTGGCATAGGGGGCTTCGGAAAAGTGTATCGAGCTGTGTGGATAGGAGATGAGGTTGCTGTCAAGGCAGCTCGCTATGACCCTGATGAGGACATCAGCCAGACCATTGAGAATGTTCGCCAAGAGGCCAAGCTCTTTGCAATGTTGAAACATCCCAACATCATCGCCCTCAGGGGCGTGTGTTTGAAGGAACCTAATCTTTGCCTGATCATGGAGTTTGCCCGCGGAGGATCGCTCAATAGGGTGTTGTCTGGTAAAAGGATACCTCCCGACATCCTGGTGAACTGGGCAGTGCAGATTGCCAGGGGAATGAACTACCTGCATGAGGAAGCGATTGTTCCCATAATTCACCGTGACCTCAAGTCCAGCAACAGTAAGTGCTACACAGTGAACAGTCAGGGTGCTTGGGATATGGTTTTGGGGAAAAAAGTCGTACAAAGAAGAGACGGAGAGTAATGTTGATTTAGTGATCCTTTCTTGTGAACCACTGTATCCTCTAATTCGATCCCAGAAGGGTTTATTTTTATACAGTGTGGTGCTTCAGATCACAGGAAACATGTTAATGCTTTCACTCTGTAGAAGCAACTTCAATAATTGGATGCAAAAGCAACTGTGAATGAAGCATCCTTTCCTAGTAGTTCATATCAGATAATGTCTAGGTTTTATTGGCATTTCAGCAGACTTCTGTATGTTAAAAAGCCTTGTTGAACACAAAATGTGTATTATTCTTCCCCTTTTTGGAAGAATAAGTGCTTCTTTGTAAAGGTTAAAGTTCCTAAGCTTTCATTGTACTTGCTAGATTTTGCTGTATAGATGAGATGCAAGCCTGTTTTCCTTACGGGAGATTTAACCTATCCCAGCTGAATTGGATCTTCCCTTTATCCATCATAGAGCTGGTGTTGACAAAAACGTTAACTCATGTGACTAAAATGTCCTTGTACACCCAGGACTGATATTTGTGGTGCTTTACATGATACAGCTCACTCATTAGAGAGCAAGGGGGACTAAACTTTGGTATTTAGGATTGTGGAGATCATGATGATCTCAGCTACTCTGTAATACTGACATCATTACTGTGTGTTGCTTGGGTGTTGTTCTTGTAGTGTGTCTCTTTTCACAAACTTTAACTTCTCAAAGTCAAATGCACACATAGAACATTATTTATGAGTGTGGGAGCAAAGTGCTGCAGTGCAGGTTTAAAGTTCATCATCTCCTTTCCTGATGCCTGTATGCCGCTGTTTAGCCTTTCTCTCTGCTTGTCTGTGTCTAGATGGCAGGAGCAAACACAGACCTGCACATTGGCTGTGGTGGTTTAGATTGGTGTGTTAGTATGAACTCATTGTCATTTATGACTTAAGTTAGTAAGAAGCTCTACGAACTGGGTGGCTGGGATGCAGGCATATGTTCCCTTTTGCTTTGAGGGCAGAGACATTAGCAAAGAGGTCTGATAGATGAGAATTTTAATATCTTAAACAGATTTACTAGCACTAGCATTAACCATTGCAATGCTGTAAATTTCCTTGCAGTATCTTCCTATGTTTTTTTGGCCTCAAATGTTGTGGCCGTAAATTTAATTAGTTGGTTTTTGAAGGAGCAAAAAAAAGTGTTATTAGTTCTTGTTAGTGAGTTTGCAAATAGGAACTAAAAGAGCCTTCAAGTTAGTTTCTACAGTATTGTTCTTGTAGTAACAAAGTTTCCCATTTTGTTAGAGTAAGGCAATCTTAATGTCAATAAAGATTTCCTGATAGCTAAACCTTTCCCTTACAGATGGCAAATATATGGGCATATTGCTAAATGCTATAAAATTAAGGAGTGATTTGCTTAATTAATGAATGACTGGCTGCATCTGTGAATAAGAAATAATTGCCTTTCAGTGTTGTGCCTTTCCTCCTTACCTAAGAAAATATTTACTTGCTTATTTTGCTAACAGGCCATTAAGATTTCCTTGTTAAGTGCTAGTTGAACATTTTTTAAGTTTAGAATGCAAATTATTTCTGAGATAAGAAAACTGTTAGCATCTAGTACTTCACTGTTTTATTCAGACCAGAGACTTCTAGTTGTAAAAGGGAAAAGCATCAACAAGAGAACCAGCTCAGCCCGGGGGACACCTAGTGCACAGTGTTACCATCCAAACAGATATGGATGCTAGAAAACATCTGGGCTGTCAGCAGCAAGAATAAATGTCTCTTGTCACAATGAATCAGCAGTGTAACTGTGCTGCCCTGTAAATGGTCGGTGAGAAGTTGCCACATGTATTACTGTAATTTCCCTCATTTAGGAGGAAGCAATAGTAAAGAAAGAGGAAGAATGAGTTGGAATGCTTCTGAAAAGATTCAGAGATGTTCTATGTTTGAAGGGGAAAGGTAGTGAATTTACATGGTGGCGGTGACCAAGCTAGCATCAGATCTAGTAGAGAAATGATGGGTATTGGAAAATTCTATCCCAGATAAGGCTGGAGCAAGCAGTGTTACATTTGGGAAACTAAACAAATGTAGGAGCTGGTACTGGAGGAAAGGACTTAAGATATTTTAAGGAAAAATTATTGGTTTGTTTTTCTCTTTTGAAATAAGATAAATTAGTAGCCTCAGGTATGGGCTTGATATATTGCAACAGCTGTTTATTAAACAAAATTAAGTTCTTCATTCTGTGCTGTGTGGTTGAAGAGAAATTTTAAGAATATATGCTATTTTACACATTCGAAATACATGATCTTTTCTGAGTGTATCTACGGAGCAAGCATCTTAAATATTAGATAATGGCAATGTTTGGGGTTTTTTTACGGGGATAAGGGGTTGTAGAATACAAACTCTGAGCTGCCTAAGTCATGTCTTTCTTGATTACTCTGTCACTGCTTTGCTGAAATCCCTTTTCTCATATATAAAAAGCATCTTAGAAATTTCTCTGCTCTGTTTCCTGTGGAGAGCTTTTTACTAGTTTTCTAAAGATTAGTGGACTAAGTATATTATTGTATCCTGATTAGTATATAGCTTGTTTTTTTTCTGTTTTTCTGATAAACATAGTTTTCTCAATTACTGTGGATAATGGAGAGCAGGTTATCTCGTTAGCTTAGTGCCTGTAGAATTACAAGCTTGTAGCATTTTCTTTGCATAAGTTACCACCCACCACGTGACAGGCAGTGATGTGTCTGTGGTGAGGTGAGGAAAGAGCTTCTGCTTGCAAGAACTTGCAAAGGATTCTTGCAGACACATTTCTTACATGTACTAAACATCTGCAAGCACTGTAGAGCTGTCATGGGAGCATCAGCTGTGTTGATCTACTGATTGGTACTGCCTATGTTGAGTAATAGATTGAGGTTCTTGTAGATCTCATCTTGCCTTCAAGCACCAGCTGGGATGTACACTGTGCATCTGAAGCTGCAGGATGAGTTAGTGTGGGAACTAGGGAACAAGATTGGGCAGTGGGAAAGAGCAGAGTTGCCTTATTTAAAATCAATTTTTTCTACTGGAATAGAAGAAAATCAAAGAATGCTTTGTTGTCAGATGTCTGCTTATATTTAGGTAGGCACAGAATGCATAAGGACAGTACTTCGTGATGAATCTTTTAAGCAGGTCACTTTACATTTTGAACCTATCAAGTGGGCACCCTAATACAAGTCTGAGAAATTACCCCATTATATAAGGATTTGGGGAAAAAATCCTTTTTGATTTAAACTATTGCAGCTTGGTGGAGTCAGATAGTATGTACCAAAACAATGCTCAGAATAGTTGTCAACATTTCTGCTAGTGTGATAAAGAACACAGGGTTTTGATTACTTTGGGAGATAACTTCATTTTACTTCATCTGAACTGAACTTCAGATGATTATTTGAAGATTCCAGGAGGTGTATCTTTCTTCCTCATCAAAAAGCAGTCCAAATCAATTGTCTGTTATCCATCTTTTTTTCTTGAAAGAAGGAATTTTTTTCTGTTCTGTAGTTTTTCCTAATTTCTTTTTCTTTACATTTTTTGTAACTTTACATTTAATGCTGATACATTTAGAGTGTAGGAAAAGTGCTCTGTATGTTTGGTTTGAGGAAGATTTATTGTAAATCTTGGAGCTTCTGAGGTCTGCTGTGTTTTATTGCTTTGGGGATGCAAAAAGGAAGTGAATACAGAAAGGTCTTTACAAAATGAATTGTACATCTGTGATTTAGTTTTAGAGACTCTGAAATTATTTTGTTGAGTCTGAGTTCAGCTGGTAGTAAGTCTGGTAGACAAGTGTTCTAATGGCATTACCAACTCATGTGTCAGTCATGTAACTACATGAGAGAAAAAAGATAATTTAGGAAACTATTTGGTTCTGCTGTGCGAGGAGATAAGTATTTCTCCTTTTATTTTGGGCATTTGATTTAAGGAATACAAGTTATTCCATATGAAAATTAATCTTGTTAATCTGACAGAATCCTCAGTGGCTGCTGCTGCTTCTCTTCATCTGGTGGTCTTCCCAACCTTTCCTTCTTCAGCTGTACATTGGTGAGCCATTGAGCCTATGTTACAGAATTCTTAGTAGGGCTTTCCCAATGTGAGAGCACCTAAATAATCTAAATGCTGAACTGTAGCAAAAAAAGCAACTAGTAATGCCCAGTGAAGTCAAAATCACTGCATTTAGAATAGCTCTTAAGAGTGTCCCTTTCTTTTATTTCTCATCTGTGATTCAAGTCTTATTTCTGGCCAGAGAAAAGTGCCTGGCATATAATGCTTAGGATCAAAAAGGGACAGTCCTGTTGGTTTTTGTGAAGTATTGTAAATAACGAAGTTGGTCCTGTTTGTCTGTCAGTATTAGGTATGCCAGCATTGCTATAGGGATAAAGCCAATTAACTAATACTGTGGAGAGCTAGCAAAAGCATATTTGATTTTTTTTGTCTGTCTCAGCAAAACATGTTTGTTATTTGCACTACATTGAAAGATTTTGCTGAGGGTGTTCATGCCAGTTAGCAAAGTGCTTTTTAAAAGTCACCATGGTTGTGTTCCTGGAAGTGGCACAGAAGATTAGCAGCAAAGTGCCATTGCCAAGGTCAAAGGAAGAGGAAAGGACAGAGGTCAAAATAAACCTCAACAATTCTGATTGAGCCAAGTCAGTAGTTCTTCCTTTCAAGTTATTTGAAGTCTTTACCTCTCCTACTTTTTGGACCACCAAATCTATAGCTTTGCTTATTTAATGTAGTTAAGCATTTATCTGTTCGTAAAGATGCCAGTAGAGCTGACTTTCCACGTGGTCTGTGGATAGTTGTTCCCAGGACTTAAAATATTCCTTGTTTTCTTATTTTAATCCAGTCATAGCTGACACTCTTCTGGTGGTCTTTTCTGAGAAGGAAAAGTACCTGTAAATCTCTTCCTCTGTCTGGCAGGGCTGTAGAAAACTCTACCAGGGTCTGCTGAATGTATGTTGGCCGAGCAGTTTGCAAGTCTACGCTGTTGTTATTGCTGCTTCTGATACTCCAGTGTAATTTGCTGACTAACCCTCCAGTGTTGTACCTTCTATCAGTGCAATTAAATGACTGACTAATGCTTCATGTAGAATATAGTGAAGCTATTTCAGTGATATCTAAATGCTTTTCGCTGGGTGAATAATTGATCTGGCCTTTGTTGGGTAGTCCCTTGGCCTGCAAGAGGAAAGTGGTAAAAAGGTGAATTTTTTTTGCCATGAGGAGTGGTGGTGTGAAAGACAACAGCTGGGAGATGAATTTTCAGGGAGCAAAAATCAGTAAAACTCCTTTTTTCTTTCCTTTTTTCTAAGTTTAAAAGTTGTGTACAGTAGAAATCAGGGCTTTCAAACAGCCTGGATATACTCCTAAGGCCGATGAAAGATGACTTCAGGTTCTGCCATTATGCAATTATCTGATTCTGTCAACAAGCTATAAGATATTGCTAATTGTGCATAACTTCTGATTACTCTGCTTATACTTCTCTTTCTCCCTAGAGTATAATCATTTGGGCTGATATCCTGGTTTCCTGTACTGTAGTTAAAAAAATTCCAAATAGCCATAATTTTTGGGTGTGGTAATATGATGAGGAAATTGATGCCATTAATACTACACATTTTCATTGAAAAGAATGAAAAAAAATTATGTATTATTAGTGCAGAAGATGTAAATTATGCCTGAAAGTGTTGCTAATTTTTAAGGTGTTAAAATACCAGGAATTCACAGAAGTAGGCTGACAGTTTTTATGTTGTACTTTGGTGCTTTGTTGGGTTTTTCCTTCCTTAGCTTTTGTAAATTAGTGCAGCTGTTTTCCTCTCAGAAAGGTTTGACAGATGATTTCTCAGATGTTACACTCTTACTTTCATATCTTAGTAGAATTCTGAGAATTCCAGAATGAAATACATCTTCTGTAAATTGAAGTTTTAGTTGAATATGGATTGATATCTTCAGTGTTAAATGCAAATAAAAAAAATTAAGTCTTTATGAAATAAGTTTGATGTCCACAAGAACTCTTTGGTATGCTCCTGCCCACACTAAGTAGTAAAAGGTGACTTCACAGATGGAATCTGATGCCTTCATAGACAAGTATGGAAAGAGTACTACCTCTTGTTTTTAAGAAATTAAATTGTGTCTTATTACGTTTGAAAACCTAGTTAATAGCCTTTTCGTGTAATTGAGCCATTATGGATATTTTTCACAGGGTTCTCTCTGCTTCTAAGAAAAAATAACTTAGAGTTGTGGTGTTAAGCACTTTGTTCAAATTGTGCGTGTGGAAGCATAGAACAGACGTGAACACTGTCATGCAGCAGGTGTCCATAGGCATCCCCTCAATTCACCATCTGACCATCTATGACAAAGCTGAGAAAGATCTGTGTTCTTCTGAAATTTCTAAGGAGCCAGTTAAGAGTGTGAACAGTCTTGTGGTAATTCTGGGAAGCTAGAATAATTCCTTGATCTCCACTTTTTTTTGCGGGGGGGGAGATGTTCCTTCCACATCAGTAAACTTAATTTGAGTTTTGACTGACTTCTGTCAGCAACTTCACTTTTGCCCTTCTTATTAAACAATTCCGTTCAGAATCTCAACATATCTGAAACAAACTCGTTCTTGGAGTGTCAGACATTAAACAGTCTTGCTCTTTGAAGTGATGATTCATCACACAAGATGATTCTTTGATTTTAAGTAATATCCCATTTTGAAGACTGTGTATATTTCCTGATGATAGGACAAGGGAAACCTTAAGCTTTTTGAAGAATATGGGGTGTAGCACATGATTTTAAGTAGCTGCTTTTTGGTTTGTGTTTGCTCTTAGATTCTGGGATAGCTTGTCATGTAGGTGTGACTTTGATTGCCAAAAGGTTGCCAAAGTTGATTGGCGTGTCTGCTAATTGCTTGTTAATTGTCCGACTGCTAATGGCAAGTCTTCCTCAGACCCAAGCTTTTTACAGAACCTCATGCACTAAGAAGAGAAACTATTTCAATGCACAACAATTCAAAATTATGTCGTTTGGTTTCCTCACTGTTTCTTAAGGTCAGAAGATAGAGCTCTTGCCCACAGAACAGTCAGTCTTTGTGTCCCAGTCTGTAGCATAGGCATTATGGTGGTAATGGCAGCGTGGTGCAGGCATCACTCAGGGTTCTCTTGGGAAGGAAGGAGCCAGAGGACACACAACCTTCCCGTGAACCGTTTGTATTACTGCCACACACAGCCCTTCCCCTTTGCTTTCTAGGAGCATTGTTGTATTGCTCACACATTCATTGTAACACCAGGTTTTATTAAAAACAAAAATACCCTCCCAAAAGAGAAAGCATTATCTTGTGCACATATGGATTCCAGATTTTCTCTGAAATTCTGTATGTGCTTTCAATGCTGTATGTCTTACCTCTGGGATAATCTTTACAGCTACAAGCCAAGCTCCCAGTTTTCTGTACATCCTTCTCTGATGTATTGTGAAACAGGCTTCTGGATTTTGCTTTGGCCATTGAGAAGTATTAAGTTCTCCTGTTTGTATTACAACTGGAAACATCTAAAATGCAAGCATGGCTTCCTCCTTGCCTGTGTATAGACTTGTTGAGATGTGTAGCAAATGATAGTCAGTGTGCCAGCAGCTCCACTTACTAGTAACAGGTAGATACTTTTACCACTAAGATTTTGTTTATCACACCAATTTCTGTGCTTAAATTGGAGATTCCTGGGAGGTTCTTGGTATACTATAAAGAAATGCTAGTATGAATAATTGCTGTAAGGGTGGTAACATATAAGGATGGTGGGATGTATGAGAACCAGGCCATGTGGTCCACCTACCACAGAAGCATTGCATTCTCCTTTATGAGTATGGGCCTATGGAAAGATTTTAGAGAATACTCTTTAGGTCCCTTTGACTTTGCATTGTTCAAGGATCCTGAGAATAAGAAAAATCCCATAACTTTGTGTAATAGAACTCAATATGCCTAATTTTGCTTGTTGAAGTGTTGTCAGTCTTGCCCTGGGTTTGTTGATTAGCTTTTTCTTATTTGATGTGATCAGTCACATAATGTGTGGTTTTGATATGATCATGATCATCTGGTAACCACAGAATATTCCTAATACTTCATCATATTATTGTGTAGTTAGAAGGTGGGTCAAAAAACATCTAACAGAAAGGTAGCACATCAAAAAGTGAACTGCTTTTTGGTAGCTCTGTGGAATGAGGTGTTATCTTGTGTGGACTTTCATGTACAACAGTGCAGGAATGCCCTCTTTCTCAGCAGTGGGCAACTTGTTCTGTTTGACCTTGAGGTCAAACTCTGCAGTGTTCAAGAAACTCTTGAGTTTTACTGTTGTCATATGTAGCCTGGTGTTGATTGTGCGTCTAAGAGCCTTTTAACATTTGTTCTGATGAATGAAAATACACTTCTCTGCCTTTTAAAAATACTTTGAATTAAATCTGATTTTTAAAAGCCCATAAAACACCCCAGCTTCTGGTGTGGATTGTGCTGCTGCCTGTGAAGTCCTTATGTCTTTCTTACCTTCTAGATTTTGGAGTACCGGCTTATTCCATGAATGAGTTGGTGTTGGTATTATTTACTGTTTCATAAAGATGTCTTAATTGAAACCAAAACAAAACAGTTTGGGCTACCTTTTTCCATCATGAATTTCATGTTTATATTTGCCAAGAAACAGCTTCCACTGAACCAGCATTATTATTAAATCTCTTTTCAGACAGTCTCTTGAGTGACAAATGATGAATGTCATTTGTGTGATTTTACTCTTTCCTTTTTTCTCTTGTTGCCTAATACAGTTCTTGATTTGTTGCAGGCTTTCAAACTGATACAGTTTGGCAATGCCCTGTGTTGAGTACAGATGTAATTATATTTTTTCCTTGGAGCATTTAACTGATTATGAAGAGTACAGTAATCCATGCCTGAGCTAGAGGTTGTTCCAATGTCAGCAATATGGTAGGATTTAGTTTGAAACCAGAGCTGAACAGCTCTATTTTTCCCAGAAACTCACCTGAGCGTTCAGTGTTTTGTACAGATCACTAAAGCGATAAGACTTTTTACAGCCTGGCTAGGTGAAAGGATCGATTCTAAATATATCGGGGCTTTGGAGGCCTTTCCTCTCCCCTCCCCCATTATGCATTAGCTCTTTAGAGTTACTGTACTGCAAGGCTTAAAACCCAAGAACTGCTGTGCTGTCACATCCATCACCTCCTCTAGGTTGATAGAAGAGGACAGTCATGCAGCTTTATGGATTTGCTGAACCCTGATTCGTACCCAGTAATTAAGAAAGTGTTGGTTCCAAGGTGTACATATATAATATTTAATGTACTGTTGCTGAATAGTTAGTAATAACAGAGATAATATTTGCTTATTACTAGAGGCAGTATTTATCGGTTTTGGTTTTGCTTCTAAGATGTGAAATTTTGAGTGGGTCTTAAATTCTGTCCTCTCCAGGATCTTATGCAACACTTAGCCTTCTGCACCTCAAACAGATATTAAAGACGCAGTCCTGCTGAAATGAACGGCAGAGTGCCCAACAGAAGGTAGGTAAAGGCTACATGCGGAAAGCCCGGACTTACTCCATGTGAAGATCTGTTAATCTCTTTAAGTACTCTGAATGCAGGATCAAGAGCAGATTGCTCATTATCTGGATACTTGTGAAGCAAAGCTGTGCTGGCTGATTGTGGAAGGTAGAGCTAAAATTGCAAATTAGGTTTTGGCAGACTGCTACAATATGAGGTCTCAGTTTGGAGCGAGTTTTTGAAATCCATTCCCGAATGCATAGTTCTGTCCTCAAGACAGAGTGCTAGTGTACTGCCAATAGGACTTTATAATTAAAAAAAGATTGCCTGGCAACCTCAGTCCCTTGTTCCCTTTGCAATAGTGTTGCTTTTTTGACTTGTTAGGCAAACTGCAGACTTGATAGCTATGCTCTGTCTCTCTGAGACAATGCAGCAGCATGAAGCAGTATATTAAGGCTATCTTTTTATCTAACATCCAGTATTTACCACCTCCAGCATCTGAGCTGACATGTATCCTGGGAAGTTTTTCTTATTTTTATTAGGAGGGGAAAATAGGGTTGGAACAGTCAGAGTAAGTTCAGTGAAACCATATTCTATGCAAGAATATTTTTGTTTCATCTATGAATACTTGTCTCCTTAAAATAAGCACTGTTCAAAAGCTAGAGAATCTTTAATATTTGTCTTGCTACAGTACCTTCTGTATAAAAACACTGAAGATTTCAGACTGCATTGCATTTCTTCAGAGTACAGTGGAAATTTTAATTCTTTTTTCAGATAAAAGCAGGTAGAAAGAGTAGTAGTTGTCCCATGCAAGAAGCAAAAGGTGCTTATCTGATTTTTCTGAATTAGTCTTCATTTAAAAATATTAATCCACATTTGCCTGAATTTCACAGCCTTGCAGTAGTTGCAAGTATTTGGTCTGGAAATAGATCTAGAAGACAGTGAAAGGGATTTATACAAAGTGCAAATTATACCTGTTGTGGGGACATGAGCAAAAAATATTCTGTAGGCTGAAATTGTCTGTCCCAGTTGTGAAATTCCAGAGTCTATGTGTGTCAGAGAAGAAATTAAAGTTAAAATAAAGCTCCTTCAGAGCTCTTCTTGCTTGCATAAGTATTCTGTGTTCTGAAAAACATCCCTTAGAAAACATACATGGTTGAATTAAAAGATTCTTTGTTCCAAACAAAGTTTCCTGTAACAGATTGGCTTGGTTTTGGACATATTCTGCTGTGGGTGGGTGGCAGAGTCTGAATCCTGTGATATTACTCAGTCTTTTATCTGCTCTGGCAAACCTTCGACTTCAGTTAAGCCTTTAGCTTTCTTGGGAAATTTGTGTTAAGCAATTTTTAGATAAATTTGGATTTATTTGGAAATGGAAATATTTTCTGTTTCCTTCAACTCTTGCACTTGGGACTTGTGCCGTATTGGTGGCAGAGAGAGGTTTTAATGGTAGCACCTCCCTGTATGGGCCTGAGTTGCTCTTAAATCATACCACAGAAATGACTTGCATTATTGAGAACTGAAACCCTGCTCATGTTTTGCATTTAAGGATCTTGGAGTAAAACAGCATTGGTTTTCATAAAGGTTTTACTTTGTTCTTTCATAAAGTTCCTGTACCTGGGAATTGGTAGACTTGGTTTGATCTATCTCTTTACAGTACCTGAATTATCTAAATGGAGGAAGTAGATAGGCTGATGCTTATTCACCATCTGACCACTTTTGCTAGTTTGCATTTTGGCCAGTAAAGCCACAGTAGGCTGTTCAGTTTTCAGGATGGAGGAAGAAATAAAATGTGTCCAATATTCCCAGCCACAATGGTACTCCAGCCTGTGGTCTTTCACATTCCGGCTATGACAGGGTAAGCTTTAGTTCCCTTCTTTATGGTTTCCAGTTGGCCTTAGTGATGTTGAAAACAGTGATTGTACAGTAGCAGATGAGCAAAAGACTATGGGAAAACAAATCTGGTAGTTGGCTGTTGTGTCCGTTGGTGTTTCAGTTGCTCTGGAATTATGTCCAAAAACACCGAACTGTGTCAAAAAGGTGTGGTATTATGCTGGGAGAGAAAAGTCAGGCAAAATAATGTCATTTCATGTGAGTTTGACTTTCCTTGCCATTTTTCAGCCTATGAGGTCAAAACTAGTGGTCTTTTCACCTCTCTTCATCATAACAAAATGAGAATAGATGTGAAGCATTGAAAGTAAAGCAGAAACCTTGTTTAGAGTCCAGATAAAGAGGGACACTGGGGAAGAAACTTCACTGAGTCCATGCAGCTATTTAATGATTTAAATATTAGAACTGAATGTTTATACAGCAAGTAAAATAACAGTGACATTTATCTCATTTGTAGTCCTTCCTGTTGTCACTCCCACCCATTGCTGTTGCTGCCATCTAGCTCTTGGCTTATGTCAGCAGCTGATGTGGCCCTGAGAAGACAAAAGCACTACACAAAGTAATGGGTAGTGGCTCCTGGGAATGGGTGTGAGTGAGATACATTTACAAGCTGAGTGCTTTTGCTGGAGATTTTCCTCTTGTTTTGATGTGATTGCTTTCTGCATTTGTAGAATGTTGGGTGGCAAAGCATTTGACCCACAGTGGTGCTAATGTTGGTGGAGACTGAAACTACTCAAGTGCACTGATACTTAAAGGTGTTTCCAGCACCTTTGAGGGTTTCAGGCCTTCTCCACTCTTCATCATCCAGGTGTTGTGCCTATTCGGTAGCCAGCAGTCAGGGCCTCACCTGGAACATCCACCACCCGCTTTGTCTCCAGGTGCAGGAGCTCCCTTTAAGCTCAGGCTTGCTCGAAGTCCCTTTATAGTCAGTTTTCCTTACATCTGTGGCAAAAAAGCTTCGATATTTTGTTCTCCCAACCTGTTTCAAAGCATTGATATCCACCCTAGCATGCTAGAAACACTATTAAATGGTACATGTCTCTATGAAAAATTGATAAAGCTTAAAAATATAACAGTAAAATACATGAGTTAATGTTGCTTTATCACTAGGTAGTCATTTTTTTCAAGGTCTGCCTAGAACTGTTGTATTTTAATGAAAGAATAGTAGTTACTCTGGCACTAAAATCTGACTGTATTGTCTCCACTGGGGAGAAGTTATATGGAAGTTAAGTATGAAGCCAGCAATCATCCATCGAGTTAGAATTATATTCTGGTGTACCACAGATGACAGATCCAGCTCTTTCCCCCCACAGCAAGTTTCCTTGTCTTCTAACTTTATTCCTTACGTATTTCTTTCTGTATGCTTTTGGTTTTCATTATGCTCAGTCCTGCTCTTATTTCTTTCTGTATTTCTCCTTCACCTAATTATTGTGACCATTTCCATCAGGCCTGACATTCATTAGCTAATAGCTTTCTATTCTTGTGTGCCAGGTTTATTGAGTAGCATCACACACAGATAATTGACTTGGTGTGAACTGTGAGCTGGACCATCCAAGAGACTGTCTTAGATGTTTTTGCAATTTTTTTTCACATTTCTTAATACACGTACACGTTCTCTGGACTGGGAAATGGAGCATGAAGTTGTTGATATAGCTGTTGTCATGAAGTGCCGGGGAATGGGCACTTTGGTGGTTAACTCTTGTGGTGGAATTCCAGGGTAATCCTGGTTTCCTTAGTATTGTTGTTACCAACTTTTGTCTTTTAAGTCAGGAGCTTCTTTATTTTCTTTATGGGCTGTGTGCCAGATAAACTGGGAATACAACAGCAGAATAGTTGAAAAAGCTGAAGCAAGCTTTTGGTATGCCTGGCTGTTCATACTATTTTGTGCAGTAGACAGCAGCTCCTTTTTTCTACTTTGATAGATAAAAGTGGATTGTTTTTGCTGTGGAAGATCACACTGTAGTAATTCCTTCCTGAATGTTCTGCTTCTGAAGTGATGAGTCAGCTTGCAACACAAGCAAAGCAAAGGAGTATTCTGTTCAGCACTAAACTATGCAGATTAACCTAATCCTTTCTCTAGGCTCAGAAACCAGAAAAAGGCAATTATGACTGTATTTTGCTGCCTTGACACTGAATGTTGACAGTTGAGGAGCCATTTTCTGCCAGTTCTTGGATGTTGCTAGCAACTGGATCAGAATATGTTAAAGTGTTTATTTTTCCTTACTACCTGTTCCCCATTGCTTTGGCCCACTGGTCACTAAGAATGCTCTCCAAAAGTGTATCAGAAAACTAAAACAACCATTCCGAAAGAAACAAGCAAAAATCTGACTGTGCCTTCCAGGGGGAGTATCAGTTTGTGAAAGGAGGTTATAATACATTTTCTTGTTCTGCTGGTGTAATGTGAGCAGAACAGAGAATTAAAACAGCAGCTGTTAATTTTGTTGCCAAATTTTTTTCTTAATTTACCTTGTGAAAACTTTCATTTGGTGAAAGCAATCTACCTCTTTAAACTATCTTTTTTGTGCATATTGGAGGTAGTATAGCGTTGGATTAAAAGGAGGTATATGACTGAGGGTTTGTAGTGACCAACTTGAAACCTAAGTAAAGATTCATTATATTTGGTTTAATGATCGGATTGGAAGATTTGCTGCAGATAGTTTTTCTGTTTGTGTGGGATAGAGGAGCATATTTAGAAGGAGAGTAGATGGGTTTAAGAAGAAGAAAATTAAAGGAAAGGGATAGAAATGTTTATTTTCTGTCAGATGGAAAGAGATTCAGACTTAGAGCTTCTAGCATAATTGGAAAGAGGAAAAGCACTGTAATACAAATGAATTTGGTTTAGCAGAATGAAAAGTATATCAACAACACAGTTACTTGCATTGCAACACTATAGCAAAATTCAAAATATTCCCAAAACAAAATTTGCTCAGTAATTTTAAAGTTCCTAATGCAGTGGCTATGAAGTAGAAGTGATACATATTAGATGTGGTTTACTCAATCTCTAAGGGTTTTTTAAAACATAGTTACGAGTACATCAAAGGACATACAGCTTTATACCCCTCAAAGGTTATACATCTTTATCCCCGTCTTTATCTTGTTTTGGTGTATCTGCTCTTACGTCTTTCTGATAGATACATGAGTAGTGAAAACACAGCTGCATAGTATCTGGAAGTGACATCTGACTTGCATTAAGGCTTTGGGTGTTTGTCAGTGATGTTCACCATTGACTTTTCAACTGGTTCAATGATTATTAAGGTGAATGGTGCAAGATGCAATGAGAAATGACCTTCAGCTGCCTTTGTGGGCAAAGGGACAGTTTTACTTAAGACTTAGTTTACAGTAGTACCAATTTGGCTTACATTAGCTGTCATACTAGCAGAACAATATATTTCTGACAACTTAATTTTAAATATATTTAGACTGCTGAGGTAATCTTGGAACAATAAGTAAATTGGTTTTCACCAGATGTCCCTCTAACATCTTGTGTGTAGGGGAACTTCTGTAATTGAAATAGCTTGCTTATACCAGACCACAGAGATTTGTGTGGCTTGAGTAAGCACTTAGCGCAGATGTGCTTCTCGTCACGACAGGCTCCTGTGGAGGGTGATTGGGACATGTATGTTAGACTTATGCTTGGAATCTCCTTCTGTAGAGGCTTTGTCCTTTCTCTGACTGTTTGGAGCCTGGGAAGACTGCCTTCTGAGATGCTGTGAGTTGGTTTCATGTAAGCCAGCTTTCGTGGTAATGATCCACGGCAGTAGAGGGGGGAGAATGGGAAGGAGAAGACATTCACCTTTTGGACGTGTGAGGCTATGGCAGGTCTGCATCTGTTGCAAGTATGCAAGACAGAATTTCATCTCTATAGAAATATTTATTACTTGTCTCCAGGGCACACCTTCTGTAGTTTTATCTGCTAATTTATGGCAGAGTTGTAACTTGGCTAGCATTTAAACTGTTAATTTTTGCAACTTCAGTTTGTATTCCTTCAGAATACATTTGATCATTTAGTCCTGTGTTTTGCCACTTAGAACTAACCAGTGGTTTTGGTACCGTACACAATGTCCTTAATAACCAAATTTGGAAGCTGCAGGTGTCAGTATTTTCACTGCAGTGATTTCTCCTTCTGAAAGGTATTTATCTCCATAGTGACTTGTGATGGTGAAACACAACTGAAGATCCAGCAGTAGAAACTATGTGAAGGCTGAAGGATATGATAGCATTTTAGAAATCTTAACCAAGTTGCTTTTTGTATTCCTTTGAATACTAAGGCAGATGTTTTTTGTCTTTCTAGTAAAGCATAATAATTTGGAATTCGGTAGAACAGGAGGAAGAGCTGACTCAGTGTCAGATAACACTGTGTCAGTTGTACTTGGATGGATCTGTTCCTGTGATGTTTGTTTTCAGTACAGATCTTTGTTTAAGCAACAAAAGCATGGCTCTAGAAAAGAAATCCTCATTCTTCTTGAAGCCACTGATACACAACCGTGGCTCGTGAAACTGAGAATCAAAACGTTTGAGATCTATTAGCACTAGGATTTGGGTGCTTCCACAGGCTTAATGACTTTCAGTAGGACTGATATTGGAATCTGTGGAAAGCCTGCTAGCTATTAATGTACATACAGAATAGTGCTAATACTGGGGAAGGTAAATTGGCTTCACCTGACCTCAAGAAGTTGATTTCCATCGCTTTCAACTCTGCCAAAAAAGCTGCTAGCTCACATCACAGACAAGCATAAGAGGGTCCTGGGTACATCACCTGTTCTTTCACTTCCATATTAAGTAAGAAACCATCTTTAAATGGTATCAGCATTTAAAGAGTTAACACCCTGTCACTCTTTGTACAGATTGAAACTGGCATGCCATGCAGTGTTGCCTTTCCTCTTTGTTACTGCAACTTGTTTTGGCCAGAGCAGAAGCCAAAGCATCTTACAGATGGAAACCTCTATCAAAAAGTACTGAAAGTATAACAATGGCAAATTATGAAAATTTTCACAAGAGTCTGATAAGAAAATACCTTGATGCTTCTTGTAGGGCACCAAAGATGTCTTTTAAGAATGTGTAGGAAGCTCAGTAAACATTTTCATTTCAAAGAAAAAGGACTATTTCATCATAACCTAGATAAGAGGAGGCCCACTATTTAATTTCTACCTTTATATCTCAGCTCTCTAACGTGCCTTGATTGGCTGTTGTCTTTCAGCACTTGAAGTCTGCCTAATTCTCAAGGGATAAAACAGTGGGGTCAAATCAAGGGTCAGTAATGACTCTTGAAAGTCCATGTGGTAGTAAAATTCTTAGTACACTCTTAGTGGTTGAAATTACACAGCTAAATCATATGTATCTGGATGACTGGCTGATGTAAGGAAGATCTCGTGAAGAGATACTAAGGCAAATTTGATCATACTCATTCTACACTGGGGACATGTGGAGGTATTGAAGAGCTGTCTTGCTGGACAGAATTTCTGTGAGCTGTAATTAATTTCTCATTGTCAAATGCTTATTTTCTGGAGGACAAGTTCCAAGTCTTTCAGGATTATATGAAAACGTACATGAGACTAATGGATTATTACTCTGTAAGGACATGCATGCATGGTGCACTTCACTGAAGATTGCTAACCATTTTAATATTACTTTAAGCCACTGTGCTTTCCTTTGCACTTACACAGTATGCAAAGAACATGGTGATTTCCTATATTAAGTTGTTTTGCTTTATCATTAGGATGGTGGAAGCTGTCTTGAATATGCTTGTAATACCTGATTTGCTTCACCAGTCCCTTTTGCACACTGCTGGTTCTTACCATGCTACTTAAGATCAGCTTTTAGCTTGTGCTACAGAAGAAAAAGAGGAGCAGTAGTACCAGACCTTCATCTACAATTTGGCTGGCTCTATGCATGCACACAGGAAGAGATTTCCGGCGTGGGCCCTGCTGAAACAGGCTGATCCACCCCTGACAAGCTGACACACGTCCTTCATGTTCTTGCTGGTTTGGATCTCGTTCTTCCCTGGTTGTTTGTGGACTAGATTCAGTGTCTTTGCTGTCAAACAGTCTCTCTTGTGAAGACTGGGAATGTGAAAGATTTTCTATTAAATTTTCTATGTATTTTAAACCTCTGTATCACTCTCAGATCTCTAAAATCAGCAGACAAGATTGAGATTACTTCTTTGGTATATTAGCTGGTTTTTGGCTTAAATGCTCTAAATCTGTGCCTGAACTTGTTTTGGTAGTGTAGTAGGTTCACCCTGGCTGGATTCCAGGCACCCACCAAAGCCTCTCTGTCATTTCTCTCTGTACCTGCACAGGGGAGAGAAAGTATAACAAAGGGTTCATGAATTGTGATAAGGACCAGAAGAGATAACTCTTCAAATACCATTATGGGCAAAACCAGACTTGAATTAGAAATATTGACTGAATTTTTTAGTAAAAAAAATCAGAGCAGGATAATGAGAATTAAAAGGAGACTTTAAAAAAAAACACCTTCCCTCCTTCCCAGCTCTATTTCCTCTCTCCACCAGCACAGGGAGAGAGGGAGTGGGGGTTATGGTCAGTTCATGATGCATTGTTCCTGCTGCTGCTCAGGGGGAGGAGTTCTTCTACTGCTGCAGTGTGGGGTCCCTCCCACAGGAGACAGTTTTCCAGGGACTTCTCCAGCATGAGTCTATCCCAGAGGCAACAACTCCACAAACTGCTGCAACATGGGTCACTCTTTCTGCACTCTTCCCTCACAGGATGGAGTCCTTCAGGCACAGCCTGCGCCAACATGGGGCCCCCATGCAGTCACAAGTCTTGCCAGGAAACCTTTCCACAGGTCTGGAGGTCCCTGCTAGGAACCTGTTCCAGTATGAGCCTGCCACAGGGTCACAGTCTCCTCAGGCATCCACCTGCTCTGGCGTGGGTCTCCTGCATGTGGTACAAGTGGATCTCTAATCCATGTGGTCATCCACGGACTGCAGAGAAAGCTGAGCTCAGGTGCCTGTGGCACCTCCTCCCCTTCTTCTGCACTGACATTGATATCTCCAAAGTTGTTCCTCTCACATATTCTCACTCCACTCTTCTGTTGATGCAATTACATCTGCACAATAACTATTTTTTAAAA
This sequence comes from Brachypodius melanocephalos, assembly GCA_013398615.1. Taxonomy (NCBI): domain Eukaryota; kingdom Metazoa; phylum Chordata; class Aves; order Passeriformes; family Pycnonotidae; genus Brachypodius; species Brachypodius melanocephalos. The sequence goes on from VZSR01000520.1 coordinate 15,878,046, forward strand.
ATTCTTCTGAAATATCTTGTCACAATGGTGTTACCATCACTTCCAATTGGCTCACCCTTGGCCAGTGGTGCATCCATCTTAGTACCACCAGGGATTGGCTCTGCTGGACATGAGGAAAGCTTCTAGCATCTTCCATCCCTCCCACTACCAAAAACTCTACAGTTTTGGCCATGCAAACTGTACAGTTAGGCCAGATGTTGATCATCTGGCCATTGTTATCTCAGTCTTGAATGAGGAAATCTGTTAAAGAAGGGAAAAGTACATTAACTCTGTAAGTGTAGAGAGCATGTTGCATTTGTGTTTCATGTATCTCGTTTGTTTTGTCATGGACTAATACAACTGCAGAAGTAGAACTTGCAGAAGAGGACTTGCACTGAGAATGTTAAACAAGATGTAATAACTGATTGTAGGTAAAACTCAAAAGCAAATGAGACCATGTTAATTAGCATAAGCAAAATGCATTTGCAGTGTCTTAGCAACCTTCTGTGTGTTCTCTATAAAAGATTTTTTTTAAGGAGGAGACTGAAATGAATTAATATTTCACCTGTTTACAAGTTCTTTGTTCAAATTCAGGCAAAAGCAAGAGAGGAGAGTCAAGGCTTTTGGTTTAAAAATCTGACAGATGGGCGAGGGAGACTCCTGGCAGTTACAAGTGAGCCTGTTGATACTGAATAACAAAATAAAGAAAACCGAAACAGATGCTGGAAAGAGATACCATTCTTAAAATTATTTTTAAAAATTTGGATTGCAAGATTAGTATCCCAAGCAGTTATTACAAGGAAATAGAAAAGGAGCCAGGGATGTAACTAAGGAATCAAAGACTTATAATAAATCCATCTCTTTTGTTGTCCTTCTCTGTGGTCTTTTGTCATGGTAATTTTACTTACTACCTTGCAGCTGACAAAAGAACAAGTTCTGGATAAAAAGATCTATGTAAGTACTAATTATTTTGTTAGAACTTAATACGAATCAAGGTAATTAGATTTAAATAACCTCTTACCAAGAAGGTATGTACAAAGTATGTATCAGCTGTGATATATGGTACTCTCTCCTGCTTTAGAGTTCATTCTGGCAGAATATGATCTGTGAACAATAAATTTGTTTGTTCCTCATTGTGATTATGGAGGAAAGCAAAAAAACCCCCAAACCCCCTATACCCATACTTTCTTGTCTCAAAGTTTTACTTTAACTTTACAACATCACTGTACATCTCTAAATTACTGCATTTAAATTTAAAATTACATTTTGCTATCCTGCCAGTTCTTTAGGCAGAATGGGTATAAGCTAGAAAAAGAAACACTATGTACATTCTAGGAAGCTTTTCACTTTGCAATCAATGAGTGACTTGCTAGCAATTTCTTTTAACACTTCTTCATCTGCTAGAAAGAAGTAAAAAGTTAGACTTATTTCAAGAAGATGCCCAAAGGAAAGCACCTTCTTGGTTTCTTGTGGTGATTCTGTTGTGCACTGAAGTATTACTCTAAAAATACATATGCTTTTGCCAAAATTAAGAGAACAGTAACTCTAGGCCTCAATCTCTTTTCTCTGTGATTAGGAAAATGGAGCATTTGGTCGTATTCGAAATTTTGCTAAAGAAGCAAGAACCAAGAGCTTAACCATAGGTCTAATTTCTTCATATCTTGAGTTGCCCCACAAAAATATTTGAAGTAGTATTTTGTGTATCCTGAAGCCTTGTAAAAGGGTAACTGATTTTTTAAAATTTTCAAAGAACAGACAATTTCTTTATTATCAAACTAAGAGCAATATTTTAACATTGTACATGTGTGTTACTTATAATACAGAAGGTTTCAAATAACACTTTCTGATTTTCTTTTTTGCGAACCTCCATTTTATAATTACTGGAAGGAATGATACTCCCCCATTTAAGAAAGAAAGAAATTTGTGTTAGCTTGAGGCTGACACTTGAGTCTTTTCATGGACTGCTGAAAATGGTCCTGAAGATTATTTTCTGTAATTTTTGCAGCACATTTGCCTTTTATAGGTTTTGTTATGATCCACGATTGTTTGATTATGGAGGTTATGGGGGGTTTTTTTGGTTTTTTTTTTGGTTTTTTTTTTTTTTTTTTTTGCAATTGATGCATCCATAGAAAAACATCCTCATGTTTTCTGAGAACCTCTGTCTGGAGTGTCTGTAATGACATTAAAAACAGAGTAGCTGCATAACAATGGTTTGTAACTGGCTTGGTGATTTTTGATGTGAAGTCTTTGGAATAATAGTAATACAAATATTTTTTCTTTGTGGTGCTTTACAAAGTGGCTTAAAAGCATTTCAGGGGTTTATGATTCCATTAGTTATGGAAGTTTAGTGCCCTCCTATTCTGTTGCTTTGTGGGTGCAACTCATGTGGTCACTTTGCATTAAGATAAAGAAAGAGGAAATGAGCTGCTGCTAAAGCAGAGTGGATACTTGCAGGCTGTGGGTTACACTCGGTGGTGTAACAGTACAGCTTTCCAGTTACAGAGGAATATGTTATATATCACAGCATTCTTTGGTTCTACATCAAGGTTTTTTTTAAATTCTTGGGTATTGACTCCTTTGCCACTGAAACAGGGTAGAAAAAAGTAGTTTAATAATGATGGGGGAGGATGTTTATGGGGGTCTATATGCATTCTGAAATTGGGCATGTTATTACCAGTCAAAAATATATCTTTTCAATAGTGACTTTAAAAAAATTGTGCATAGAGCTTCTACTCCTAACACATTTACATGAGGCATATATCCAGCCTATGTGTGTATCTGGATTTACAAAAAAAAAGTCCTCTAAGCAGTTCAAGAAAAAGATGCTATTAGTGGCTTGCTGAGAGAGGATTAATTAGGAAATGTCTTCCCTTATCTGGATTTCTAGAAGTTACAGTGGTTCACTTCCTCTTAGCAGAGCATTATACAGAATGACACTAGACACTATATTAAATAATTATATTATTACATATTTCTTCTCTGAGGCTTGGTACTTTGCTTAAATTTGAAGTTATTTGCTAGAGAACTGTTCAGTTGTCAGGTGAAGGGATCAGCCTGGAATAACTTGTAATAGGGTATGGTATGTTTGAATAATGAAAAGCCGGGGAAACTCTTGCAATTTGGGGATCTTCAAGAAAGTCTTTTTTGCATAAATGCTAGCTTTACTCTGCATACCTTTTATTCCCCCCCTCCCCCCTTTTCTCCAGTACTGATACTCGAAAAGGTGGAAAATGGAGATCTGAGCAACAAGATGTTGAAGATCACGGATTTCGGCTTGGCCAGGGAATGGCATAAAACTACCAAAATGAGCGCAGCTGGGACATATGCCTGGATGGCTCCTGAGGTCATCCGCTCCTCCATGTTCTCCAAGGGCAGCGATGTTTGGAGGTATTCATTTGGCATTAAGTGATTGGATACTAAAGAGTAACTAGACCTGCCAGGAAGTCTCTTCTGTGTGTTAAGAATGAGTAATGGTGAACCAAATATTAAAATTCAGGTCTTAAGCTTTATCCACCAGCTTACCATCTGTCAAGACTTATCTCAGACTTATTGTTCTGTAGAAAGTAAGTGGTGCACCAGCTACTGCATGCCCCTAAATTTTTGTTGTTCTGTAAGTTTTCATTCAGATTATTTTGGGATTCATAATCCAAATCCCCTCTGCTTTAACTAAACCAAACTTTTTATGCTAATTTGGCTATTGACTGACAGAATCAAAGGCCATAATACAATCTGAGAAGTACTTTTTTTCTTTTTTTTCTGTTTTACATACAAGATAATTTTGAAATACTTTGTTTTGGTAGTAGTCTGTCGGTAATGTATATGTACACAAACATACTGTACTTAATTGAACTCCCCTTGCTGTTTCAATCCGAATACTGTGTTTTTCACTTTCATAATGATTTTATTAATTATTCCCATCCTTCTAGTCTTTCACATAGGATAACAGATCTCTCAGATCTCCATCTGAGTGTGTAATCCATAAATAGTAACTTGCATGTATATATTGTCTTTCTCATTCATGCACTGGAATTTTTGTGAATGAGCTAACTTGGTGGGGAGGAGTGTAAGGGTTGGCCTGTATACTTCCAGAAATTGAGTTTGAATACCACTGTTAAGTGGATTGGTAAATACAGAATTCAGTAAATAGCTCCGGGTCGGTGACTTTTCTGGATGCTGGATGACTTAGAATTAGTACTGAACATCCAAAACTGGTGAAATAGAGAGAATTTTGTTTTTCTTATTGAGAAAAATGTGTTGAAATGTCAGGATCTTGGTCTTCATAGCAGTAAGATTCTTTTGCTGGCCACTAATGCTCCTCCACAAGTGCGTGCATGCTGTAAAAGCTGTCAGGATAAAGAAATAGCCCGGCTGGTAGACTTGTCTGGCTGTTCTGGCAGCTATTTGGTGTGGGGATTTTCATTTTCCCTGTCCAGTTTTGCTGAATAGATAATGTATTGCCTTGCAATAAGTCTGTGAACTTGTATGTTGCACTCTAATAGTGTGGATAAAATTCTAACTGTGTAATTAAATGTGGTAGCCTGTAACTAGTCTGTGACAAATTGAGCAAGAACCAGGCTTTCATTTGGAGTGAAGTCTGGCAGAAATTAAAATCTTAAAGCTGTGCACCTTTTCTGTGCATGTGATGATGGTACTGATTTGTACACAGCTTGTCAACCTCAAACCTAAACTTGCTGTTTTCTGAAAGAGTGCCAGGAAGGGCCTTTAAGGGTAACCTGAGGGAAAGGGAGAAGGGAAACAGGGAACAGTTTTCCTATAATTGTAACTTTACAATTCCAGGCATGCTACGAATGGATCAGTAGATGTTCTGTACCAGTATGAATTAATTTTTAAAAAGTTAAGAATTATTCAGTTGGTTGGTGATTTTCATGACGGTAGCACAAGTGCTTCTATACCTGTGCAAAAATACCAGTTTGGTCATTGATTCAAGGGCTGTGAGTCACTTAAGTACTGTAAATAACTGAAATTTTTGTTCATTGTTCAGAATACTTTATTTCTGCTTTTAAGATTTCTTCATCACTTTCTCTTGTTACAGTTACTAGTCTGCCCTTGAAAAGAGGTTGAGTTCCTCACAAAACTCTCCCTTAAACAGAGAGTCATCACCATTAAGAGAACTTTAATGTATTGTCTCTGAATGAGCCTTTTCTTTCTGGTGGCTAAAACCTCTATTCATAGTTAAACAAGCTGAAAAGAAGATGTATGCATAGGACAAATGCTTACCAGTGCAGTCACTACTAATCTGTCAATGATTGTAAGCCCTAGATTTTACAAAATCAGTCATGGACTTGTGTAATAAATCCTGTCCCCACCCAAGGATGCAACCTGAAATTCTTAACAGGATGAACTTTTTTATCCTATTAGACTTGCCCCTCCTCTTGTCCAGTTCAACCACTTGGTTAATCACTGGAGTCATAGGGATTTTTTGCCTGACAACCTTCCAGTTAGTCTATGCAGCATCAACAAAATTGTCTCTAATGTTCACAAACCCTTTTATTTCAACACCTTTTCTTTAAAGCTTATTAGAGTAATACTGCTGGCTGAACTGTTGCCCAGCCTTTGAACAAGAATCTTGTTCTGCTTGTGTTCTTACTGGTGAAGACAGGTGAAGAAGATGCATGCTAGGACTGAAATTTCCTGAGTCAGTCTTATCATAACGGACTGTTCCATCTTTTTAAAACACGTTTCAAGCTCCATTTAAAAAGCTCCATCTGTTTACTCTAGAGTAGGGTTAGCAAAGAACTTAAAAAGAGTGAGGAATGGCCACACATGGTATCTATCACCAGAGTCTGGGCCACTGTGAAGCTTGTTCATAGTACCAGTACTTAGTAAATCTTGCTAGTGAAAACTTATTGGTGTGAATTTTGCTGTGCTGTACCCACAGGCCGTAGATATACAGTAGAAGCCTTATGCTTATATTGCACAGTGGACAATGAAACTACAGTTTTATTTAAATAAGTACTTTCCTGTAAATCTTTCATGTGTTTGTGTTTGCTTTGGATTTACAGGAGTAAAGTTGAAGCATGGATATTGCAGCTCATCCAGTACTGTTACTCTAATGTTAGTAGGCATATAAATAAAATTTTCCTGTCATTTGGCTGTTTAAATATATTTCTTGTTTGCTGCACACTCCATTTTTTTACTTGTGCTGCTTAAAAGTCATACTATCAGTGGTACTGGTATGTGGAATATAAAGGCACCATACAACCTTCATCTGAGTTCTCTGTGTTCCTCAATTTAGATGTTTTCAAGCTGTATCTACTATGAGACCAGTGAAATAATTGGGAATTTAATTTCCTCTTAGGAATGGAATGCCAGCCTTAGCTAAAATCATCAGATTAGCAGATCAGGAAGTTTCAGGCATTCGGTGCTGGGTGTAGAAACTTTAGTCATTAAAATATTTTGTTTTAATCAAGTGTTGGCCAAGCACTTCCATTCACAACTGACCATTTGTAGGCTCCTGCAGTTTTCTGTGTGTAGTGAAGCACTGGCAAAGACTTCAGTACCTGCAGATAAGTGCTGACTAGGAATATTAGGAGAAGCTCACCTGGGAGAAGCACATGCTACTGATTGTTGTCAAATGGGCCCGAAGGGTCATCCCTGGAACTGCCAGTTCATTAACATGCAAAATGCCAGCTGTTAATAGCCATAAAAATGTAATGAAGTTTGGGTTTTTTTAAATGAAAGTCATGTTCTAGTTTCTGTTGGAACTGGGATCTCTTTGTTGGGCTGATAATTCCTTCCTCATGGAAAGTATTGAACCTGGGGAAATGGATAAGAGGAGCCTGTGATACAAATGCCATGGAACAGTACCGGTGAGAAAAAAATACTTGTTTTTTAAAAGTTCACAGACTAACAAGGAAGGTGGCAAAATCACATGTGAAATCCTGCAGACCTCCAGCCTCCCTTGCCCTGAAAATCCAGCAAGTAGGATTGAACCTGATGTTAAATGGCTTAAGGGATTACTGGATCACTGAAAGATGGTTAATTATTCACACAAGTGTCAGTTGACTTGGATGCATGGGTTGTGTCACATGGTTTATTTCATAATTAAAGTCCAAAAATTACTACTAGGTGCTGGAAAAATAAATGACCTTTATTACTTTTTCTTTCTCCCCACTGAGAATGAGTAGAGGTCCTTGTTTCTTTCTTTCTATGCCTTTTTTTGTGTAAGTCTTCTGATCTGGCTTTTTCTTTTGTACCTCACAATCTTCTGCTTGGGAGTTAATAGGAAAACACTTTGTTCAGCAGCTCTCTTGGTGCTTATTCACTTGGGATTATTCAAGTGCCACAAAGCAGTATTCCCCAGTTCTGTGGAAGCAGTATTCTCAGCAATGAAGTGTGAGTGTAGTGGCATTGAATTTTGTCAGCAGCAAAGTGACCTTTCCTACAATATGCACTTCTAGTGTCACATTGGAAGAAACACTTAAAAGCAGAAATATTCTTTTTTCCTTTAAAAGTTACCCCTGCAGTAGAAGTACTTTGAGCACATCAGTAGTGCTTTATCCAGTACTAGTGTTAAAGTAATAATACAGCTATTTGGTAGATTTTACTTCCTTTTACTATCAACAATCATATCCAAACTGAAAAGTAACATGAATGATCAATCAGATTTAGACAGTCCAAATATACATTCAGTTAAGTTTTCATTTTCTTTGACTGTTTTTTAACTCTTAGAAGGCCAAAAAGAAAGTGGAAACTCTTTAAACTCTAGTTTTGGGTTTTTTCAGATAATGCTCTTGAAATAATAAATTAAAATATCAAGAGTGTGAATTACATAAGAAAAAAGCCAAAAGATTATATAGGTGGAAAAATATTATATTCTGCTTAATAAAATAAAATAGCTGTGTTAGCAGCAAAGGTTGGATCTTTAGTGACTGAAATCCTTTCTCTAAGTAGGAAAAGTACTGTTGAGGGTGTCCAACTAAGGTAACAGCAGTTACAGTGGATGTTAAAGATGTGATGGGGTAGAAGGGAGATCACAAGAGTACAGTTTGTGATAATGTACTCCCAAATTGATAGGGAAATTGTTGCTTTGAAAGAAGAAAAGCTTAATGTTTTAGCTTCTGACTCTTCATGGAGCAGCTATTTAAGGAGCTTGTAGGAAGAGAAGCAATTTTTCATTTCATCTTCAGGTGTGCTTAGGAGGTCTTCAAGGTTGTACAGTATGACATGGTCCAAATATATGTATACTTAGATTTTATATCTTTCCAAGCAAAATGAAGAAAGGCCATTATAGTAGTGTTTAGTCTCAAGATTATTGACAGCATTGAGAATTTTGTGTTAAAACAACAAAAGGGGAACACGCAACATGGATATCTTTTAAAGACACTGTTAAAGCTCTGAGTGAATGTATGGGAAGTCCTTTAAAAGAATAAAGAAGACAATTTAGAAAAGACTACTGAAAGACATATTTTTAAATGCTCAGTCTGTATCCAAATGAGGAAGATTATTCATTAACTTGAGCTCTGTCAAGTTGAACATAAAACAAAGAAGATAAAAGGGTTTTGAGGAGAGTCTTCTTAAAGCATAAAACCAAATCCCTTGCTTTCAGATGAAGCACAGTTGAGAACCCTGTAGGAATAAATAACAGCCCAGAGGTGAGCAAACCATGGGAGTGCAGAGAAGATAAGGCTATGCCAGAAAAAAAAAATCAGTGGCTGCTACAATAGAGCAAAGACAGTGTCTGCTAGAACAGAGCAAAAAGGCATTTTAAGCTGAAAATTTGTCTTTAAGGGAGTCAAGCCTGGAGTATATATCTTACTGAAGTAAAATTCACAGAGATGTTAAAACCGACTGATAAAATGTGCAGTATCAATTCCTGAGATTTACAGTAACTCCCAAGATTTTTACAAGAACATGAGAGTCAGTTGAGTTAATAGCTGTGCTTTGTAATGCGTTTCTTGAAGCTGGTGTAGTACCACAGAAATATAAGGCAGCAGACATGGTGGCAGATCTTAAAAGAGCTTCCTGAGTATTAGCATAGTACAATCTTGAGTTCTTCTCAATGGTAGAAACAGCACTAAAGAGCAGGGAGCTGGTGGATATGTGAGCATATCTGGGGAAGAGTCAGCTTTTGTAGAAGAGAATATAATAGCTTGTGGAAAGTGAAAATCCTTGAAGAAGATACTGAATATGGGGATAAGTGATGAGATTGCTTATACAGTATTTAGATTTATAAAGACTTTAAGCAAAATCCTTTATCATAAGCTTTTAAATAAAGTAAATTGATGTGGGAAAAGAGAGCAAGTCTTTTTCCCATCATTTAATAAATTCTTAATTACTAAAGGAATAAATCACTTTTCTTGGTGGAGAATTCTGTGTTCAACACAATCGTAAGTGATTTGAAAAAAAACAATAAATGGTTAGGGAGTATGGTTGATGATACCAAGTTATTCAGGATAAGAAAAATTAATCTACTGCAGAGAGATGAGGAAAAGTTTTACTATAATGAACAGATAGTATAATATAATAGATGGTATTTTATATATAATATAATAATAAATAATACAAAGTATTGTATAATAAATACAAGGTAGTACTCATGGGAGAATTTCATACGTGCAATTTTTAGGCTCTAAATTTTACTATTGTGATTCATAAAAACACATTGCAGCTACTATGGATAACTTAGCTCATTTTGTAAAGAGTGAGAAAGGCAACTGGCAAATGAAAATTTAACAGGAAAGAAAGGAAACAAGCAATACCATTTGTACCTCTCCCCATATCTTTAAAACTGTGATTTTGCTTGTTCCAACAGAAGATGTCAAGGTCAATGAAAGATATGAAATAGCTTCTATTCAGGATAGTAACTAGATTAGGATTTAGCTAGATTAGGATTTGGGGGTCTGGAAAGATGATGATTTAGGCAGGATGTATGGGAGCCTGTGAAATCATGGACAGCATGGAAGGAGCTAATAGGGAACATACGTTTACTCTTTCTTGTATTGAAAGAACTACAGGGAAGCCAATGAAATTACCAAGTGACAAGCTCAAAACCCATACACAGAAGTGTTTTTTGGCAGTACATCATTAAATTTGTAGAGTTCCCTACCACAGAATATAATGGATGGTAAATGGGTTCAGAAGAGGGTAAGAGATCAGTGGAAGAAAAAAGTGTCAGGTTACCAAGTATGAAGAAGCAGTTTCTGTTTCAGGTTTCCTAGAAGCAGAAAAAAGAATCTGAGGTTGTGTTTTTCATCATATATTTTGGGGAAGAACAGTCCTGGAACTATTTCTATAACTTTCTAGGTAGTATTTTGTAGAACATCTTAAGATGACAACATAATTCTGAAGAAGTATTATTTACTTATTTTTAGACATCACAAGCTACCAAACAAGCCTTCTTCATATTTTTGGGTATTTTGAGAGTTTTTGGTTTGAAACTAACTTAGAAGATTTATGGTTTTCAGATTGTTCCTAGTTTCAGAGAGAAAATTATTTTTGCCTAAAAGGTGAAAATGTCATCTTATTTCAGACTTAATAAAAAAAGCAGGTAAAATAGGGCAGATCACCAGCTTGGCATTCATGACAAGCTTGTCCTGCAAACTGCAATTTCTTTAGTATACCAAACTCTCAGGTTCAGGTACCTTGTTGCTTAACAAAGACTGTGTTAAAGTCAAACATCTTTTTCTCTTTTTTGTTTCCTTCCTGATAGTTATGGTGTGCTGCTTTGGGAGCTGCTAACAGGAGAAGTGCCATTCCGAGGAATTGATGGTCTTGCAGTAGCATATGGTGTTGCTATGAATAAGCTTGCCCTTCCAATCCCTTCCACGTGTCCTGAGCCTTTTGCCAAACTCATGGAAGGTAAGCCAGCTGTGGTGTGAGTGTGGTTTGTGCTGTTTCTAGAGCGCTGTTGAGCATGGCCTCTTTGTGTTGGTTTTGTTACCTAGCAGCACAGATTTCTCCAGTGGCTTTATTCAGTGGTGCAGGTTATTGTGGGAGCCAGGCCTGGCTGTTAGTGTGCTGTGACAGTCAGTCTACTACCAGAATAATGAATGAGATTTTTTTATCAACTGGCTTTATAGGAAAAGGGGGGCTATTGCTGTCATCTAGTAGTGAGGACTCACCAACACCAAAACTTCACATATTTTGGTCTTGTTTGAAGTCTTTATTTTGTTTTAAAATTCATAGCTTGAACATCTTGCTTGAACATTGGTTTGAAATGAAACTTTATCCTACTGATAAAGGGAGAGGGTTTAAATGTGGCTTTGACATTCCAAAACAACCCATATTTTCAGTCAGAATAATGTGATTTTCTGCTTTGTCTGTGGAGGTAGTTCATGTCCAAGGTGGGCTACAGAGAGGTGGAAGAAATACAGGAGTTAGTCTTAAGAGCTGCTGTAGTTATTAAAAAGGATTGTGTGAGGTAGTTTTGGGATGTACTTACGTGACCTGGTCTGCTGGCCACTGAAACTACTTTCATGTCTCCTGAGCTTCAGTTGTTCCTCTGTCCCTTTTTTCCTCTCTCTCTTCCTTACCTTCAGCATTTTTGTCAGTGTCCTTATTCCCAAGGATTTCTAGGTGTTTATATGTAATAAACGTTTTTATACCTATCTGGCAGAAAGGAAAACAAGATAAAGAGAAATCAAACTTAGTGAGCAAAGAGTGAGTCTCAACATAGAACTGATACTCTGTGGCCTCTGGTGGTGCTTTTAGCCTCAGGAAAGAAATATGAATCATGAAGAAAATGTTTCTGATGGATTTTTTTTCTGCTTTTGGAATACTTTTGCATTTCTCTGGTCTTTTCTTTAGGTTACAGGCTTCAGTTAATTCAAAGTAAAAAAATTCATGTATGTTCTGCTAAAAAAGAACTATCCTACTGGATAGTAAACAGCAGAGTTGCAGGTAGAGTAGCTTGGAGGCAGTGTAAAGTGAGAAACTGTGTCTGAAAGAGTTGATGCAACTAGCAGCTCAGTGTTGTGCCAGGTAGTTTATTTTGACATGCTTTCCTGGATTTCTTAACTATAACCGAGGATTTAAAAGTGATGCCCTCTATTGGGCAAGTTAGGTAGAGGCATATGGCCAGTGCCTGAACCCAGCAGCACAGGGTGAGCACCCACGTGGCTTTGGAACACTTGGCTTCTCCGTGTGCAGGGCGAAGATGGGAACAAAAGAACCCAATTACTTTCTGCCCCTTCACCAAAGCTGTTTCTCAAACAGGCTGTTTCCCATCTCGGGTGAACTCTTCTTCCTCTAATGCTGCTTTTACTTTTGAATTACTGCCATGGTGGTCTTCACTGAGACAACAAAGCTGAACTTTTGCTCTTTGCAGAAAAGAGTTATATGTTACAACTGTCCTCATTAGTGCAAATAATGGCTGATCTAGGCCTGGGAAAAGAAAAGCCACGGGCCACCTGCTAGTTATCCTGTTCACTCATTCATGCACTTGGCTGGCTGCAGCATTTTGTTTTACTTTCAGTCATGTTTGCTTTGCCATGCTTAAAACCTGAGGTAAAGAGACAGGGATTATGGCACTGACAATCCAGCTGTAACACCCATTGCTACTAATTGGCCAACAGCAGGGAATCATCAGAGAACTCTTTAACATCCTCAGTTCTCTATTTTGATAAGAGAAGCAAATTAAAAGCCATAAACATAAATGCATTCCAGCATGGAACCTGTCAATACCCACAGTTTTGAAAACAGAACTCCCAAATGCAAAATCTCAGTAATGCTAAAATCAAAGGAAAGAATCAAGCCTTTTGATTCTGTTACAAGATTTTGTGAAGTGATTTTTATTTTTAATTACAGCTGCCCCTGGGTGTACTTCAGTCCACAAAACTGATGAATGAATGTCTTTTAGGACATCACCTGATATTTTTAATCATGTTCTGTTTTTTCTGACGTCACAATCTAGAACATTTTAAGAACATTTTTGTAACTCTTGCCTTGTGCTGCAGTAATGTGTTTCTTAAGACCAGTAACCATGTGGAGCAGTGCTCTATGATGAGAGAGACCCGCGTGTTAGTTACTTCCATTCATGCAGAAAAGCTGTATTCCTGACAAATAAATGTGAATAAATGTGAAGTTTTTCTTTTTGGTTGCTCTGGGATTTTGGCATGCAGACATCTAGCAGTAGTAAAGAGAATAAGGACATTTGCTGAGCAAGAACCTGTGTAAGTGCTGGTACATGGAATGGACAACATAGAATGAGGAAGTGATTTTTTTCTGCCAGAGTAGCAATGAGGGGGAAGGAAGAGAGAGGACTGAATGAGTGCAAATTTCCTATCCAAAAGTGTTAAATGTTTTGATGTGATGGTTTGGGGGATTGTCTGTAGCTTGAGGGGTTACTTCATACTATTTGCTGTTTCTGTTTTCCGTATTCAATTCCCATCACTGTAAAACATTGCCTTTTGTACTGTTGCTTACTGAGTTGCTTTGCGTGGTAAGATGGCTTCCTTCAGTTCTGTGTTTTTAGAGCTTTGTAATTGGTTGAATAATTGCATTAGATTATAAATGAAAAAAACTTGTTTCTGTGATTTCTCCTAAAAGAAAAGAAAAATGTTTGATTAATTTTCTCTCAAATAATAAGAAAGGACCTGTAAAAATAGAGCTCCATATGCACAATTTGATGTCATTATTTACTTGAATCTCCTATTTTCACACAAGTTATTCCCAGTTTGCTTTGTGAGAGAGGTTCTTCATTCTGAGAAAAGATTCATAATGACTCAGCTTAGTATTAGACTTTGGCATCAGGAAAAACCCTGATAGATATCCTCCAGCAGTATGGCTATTAACTCTGCAGTGTAACTATTATAAAAGAAGTATTTGCAAAAGCCTTGCATAGTATTTCTGCTCTATGAACACATACATGCATCTTTGAGCAAAATATTTAAGGAAATTATTTGTTATTTTTTAAAAATGCTTTAAGGTGTAACCTTCTGTAAAATTAATAAATCTGTATTTTACTTGACATATTATTGCAATAGAACCTAGAGACCTAGATAGTTAGGTAGTTCAAGATTTTAAGTGCTGTTGGATATTGTACAAGTGTGAAAGCTTGAATTTCATACTTGACAGCAGTCAGTGCAAGTGGGCAGTGGGAAAGCTGGAGTAACACAGGTAGTGTGTATGCCACTCTTAGCCACTGGGGATCAGTAAAGTACTGCCCGTTCTCTCAGACCTCCATGCTCAGAGATGCTTGACAGTTGTTTGTCTTTATTCTGTTCTAGATTGCTGGAACCCTGACCCACACTCACGACCTTCCTTTGCCACTATCCTAGACCATCTTACTGCCATAGAAGAGTCTGGTTTTTTTGAAATGCCCAAAGATTCCTTCCACTCCCTGCAGGAAGACTGGAAACAAGAGATCCAAGAGATGTTTGATCAGCTCAGAGCCAAAGAAAAGGTAAGTAGAGAGCAGTGCTCCCTGCTTGTGCTCTCTGGATTGTAATTTCCCCATTTCATAGTTCAAATGGGGATCACTGTTTTGTGCATCCCAGAGCTAATTTTGTCTGTGCTTTACTGGAGCTTGTATTAAGTCCCTGAATTAATGGCAGGTTATGATGCACACGAGGGTAGAATCAGGAGAAAAATAAATAGCCACATCCTGAGCTGCTACTCTTTCTAATATTGTAGTGAGCTTCCATTATACTCTGTGCAAATTGCTGTGATGAGTTGATTGTTTATTGCATTTGATAACTGTTTCACTATTAGCATCTTAATTGAGAAACCCAATGAAAACTATTAACAGGAGGAGGGGTAGTTTCAGCATATATATACTCTAGTTAACATTGCAGCTTTGGTTCTGCTGGGTTTGTGTTTTCAATGTTTTGAGCACAACCAAAATGCATAGACTATAATAAACACAAGTGCTCCCAGGGGAAGGGTCCAGTAACTGCTATAACTGAAATCCTTCTGGGCAAATAGCAGAAAACAAAAATACTAGCAGGAATAACAGGAATGGTGACCATCATCTTCGAAGGGAAGACATGAAAAAGCTGGCATTTTCTTCAAGCATGCTTGCAGAAAGCACAGCTTGCTGCATCTAATTTAAGGTCCTTACAGACGCTGTCTTTAGTTGTTGGTAAGAAAAACTGTAGCAGAACCAAAATGACTCGTATAATAATATATTTGTAAGTTCACAGTCTCTTGCCTGAAAGTAAACTCATATTAAGCAGCTGTTTTGATTTGGGCTCACGGTTCTGTCTAGGAGGCAGAGAGAAGGAAAAGAAGACTTTGGGTTAGAGGAAAGAAGTCAACTTCTATAAGAATACTTAAAACATTTCTATTCACCTATTTTAGTAGCTTTTGGGAAAAATAAATTAGCTGTTAGGCATTTCCTTGCTAATGTTGTCCTATGGCATAAATATGTTGGAACAGTTTTTGAAAACCAGAAACTTCAACAGACAAACAGCTAAACAGTACTAACTACACTGCCCTCCGGCTGAGTACTGTATTCCTCTTTAGCAATGGGGAAATTTTTTTATATGCTGTTCACTTATGGAGCAAAATGTATCAAAGCTCCCTGGTGATGAGCCAGGTAGCAATACCATTATTAAAAACATCTAAACTAAAATCTATCTGATTATCTAGCTGACGTTTAACTTGAGTTTTTCAGGTTTTGCCTTCTGCGCTGGAATTGGCCATCTGGAGAGGATTATTCTAAGTGCTGAATTCTTTTGTCCTTGTGGTGAGAGGAGAGGAGCACAGTGGGATTTTGGGATTTCAAGGGCAGTTTCAGTTAATTCGTTTTGTCAGCAAGGGATAGATTAAAAGGTTTGCCTTATGTGCCTTTGCCAGAACCATGTTGAGATGCCTTTTCAATATCCTCAAGGAGGGAGGCTCCACAGCCTCTTTGGGCAGCCTGTGCTAGTGCTCAGTAATGGAGTAAAAAAGTGTTCAGAGAGTGTCCCCTGTGTTTCAGTGTGTGCCTGTTGCCTGTTCTTCTGTCACTAGGCACTGCTGAAGAGAGCTTGGCTTTATCTTTTTTCCACCCTTCCCTCAGGTTTTTATATACACTGGTAAGATCCCTCTTCACCCCATCCAAGCCTTCTCTGTGCTAGGATGAATAGTCCCAACTCTCTCAAGCCCTTTCTCATAGGAGAGATGCTCCAGTCTCTTCATCACCTTCATGGCCCTTCATTGGACTCTCTCCGGTATGTCCATGTCTGTCTTGTATGGGAGAGTCTAGAATTTGACACAGGATTTCAGGTGTGGCCTCACAAGTGGTTGTGTCTGAATTTTAATACCGGAATGAGGGGCCTTGAATGGCAAGCATTGGAGTCCTTGAGGATTGTTTTGGCTCTCAGCTGAGCCTTTAACCAGTCTTTTTTTGAGGTTCTTTGAGCACAAACCGTTGAAGCTGTGCCTTCAGAACCAGTCACGTTGGTCTTAACCCACAGGTCACAAGGTTGTAGCCTTTTGTTTCTGCTTTATCTCCCTGCAGGAGCTGCGCACATGGGAAGAAGAGCTGACTCGTGCTGCTGTTGAACAGAAGAACCATGAGGAGCTGCTACGAAGGCGGGAACAAGAACTGGCAGAACGTGAGATTGACATCCTGGAAAGGGAGCTCAACATCATCATCCACCAGCTGTGTCAGGAGAAGCCTCGGGTCAAGAAACGCATGGGGAAGTTCAAGAGGAGCCGGCTCAAGTTAAAGGATGGCAATCACATCAGCTTGCCTTCAGGTTGGTGATGGGTTAGGCTGTGCCGGGTGAAATGGGAGCAACCTGTAGGTTTCATAGTTCCTTACTCTACTGACCTTCAGAAAGGATTTGATGTACTTCAGGAAAAATGTGCCTCTTTGGGATCAGTAAACTAAATTTAATGCTCTCGTGGCTAGCATTGTCCAAAGTTCCAAGAAGAAGGCCAGAAGTAAATTTGAAATGTTACAAGTTTGTTAGCCATTGGCTGTATATGGCTTATTGTAAGAATGTGGTGTTGCAGTTTAACATGTTAGTACTCAAAAGAATCCATTTTTTAAAGGATGTACATAGAAGATGATGGAATTTCATGCTCGGAGAATATTTTACATAATACCACAGGAGAAACTATAATCTACTGTTTTGGTTTTTTGTTGGGGTTTTTTTTGGGGGTTTTTTGGGGGTTTTTTTGTGTAGGAATCTAAAAATTACCAAGAATACGTTGGTAGCTGTGAAATTAAAGCCCTAGATTGCTAGTGCATGTGTCAACTCCTGCTAACACGGAAGCGGCTTCTGGAAGAAATGTTCATTATTAGTAAGGTGTTGGCAAAGTCTCTCTTAACAGTGAAGACGGTGATGTTCAGAAATACTGAATCCTTAGCATTTCTACTGCAGATTCTTTATGGAGATTTAAATTTGTCAAAAAAACAATACATCAGGGATGATGACTTGCACTATATTCTTTGTTTGAGAGACATTGGCTGTTCAGAAGAGAAATTGTGATAAAATATGTATGTTACCTCTGCCTTTCTTTAGGTCCACAAACACCTATTTTTGGTGGTGCTTAAGAAACTGAGAAGTAAAGTGCAAGGATTTATATAGGGATATAATTTGGGATGTCAGTCGACGCAAGGTCTGTGTGTGTGTTTCACACATGCACTAAGAAGATACATTTTCAGGGCTGTGAATGCACATCTTCGTTCTGAGTTCTCAGTGTGTACAGTGGGCAAATAGCAATTAGCTGTAAAACTTCATTTCTAGTAGGTCCCGTAAGTTGAGCTCTTTGGAAGTTACCGTAAATTATTATTTCTTATATCAAAAAAAGGAGAATTTTAACCATGTCTTTCTGCTTTTATTTTTTTTCTTTTGCTAAACAGATTTTCAGCATAAATTCACTGTGCAGGCTTCTCCAACGATGGACAAAAGGAAAAGCTTGATCAGTAGCTGCTCCAGCCCTCCTGCAAGTCCTACCATTATTCCCAGACTCAGGGCCATACAGTGTAAGGAGCTCAATGTAGTATTGAATTTGTCAATGTGCAATCTGTCAGTGTGGTAAGATGCCAAGATTCCATATCTAGGACAGGACTGTTAAAGAAAGTACCTACAGTGTTTGCCTTGTGTCTTGCATGCATCCATTTAGAGAGAATAATGGAGTGTCCTAGGTATGCAGGGAGTATTACCTCCTTCAGGGCTAAAACCATGCTTACCCAAGTTCTTGAAATACTGCTGTTTCTATAGAAAATATATTCCTTAGGTGTACGAGTTAATTAAAAAAATACTAATTTGCAGAGTAGATGTACAGAGTGTTTGCTGTAGTGTATTAAGTTACTGTTTTAAGGAAATAAGAACAAGGGCACTTGCCATGCAAATAATGTTGCCATAATAACACAGAATTAGGTAGACATGCATGTCTTAGAATTATGAAAGTTGTGTTAACTAATGTATAGTGTTTGTATTGGATATCACAGCACTTGTGTGTTTGGTTTCAAACTGGTGAGTCTATAGAGAAACCGGTGATGGAATAAAGCTGGAGAGGATACCTATACTTGAAAGGATTAGGGAATGCTTAATTTGGCACTTGGTTGTTAGATTTGTGTTGATAAATGGTCAGAATAACGGGAAAGCCACTTTTATTACTATTCCTGTTCTTGCCTATGTTTTATTCTTTATGTTGCCATGGAACCAATTCTTTTAATTTTTGTATCTGTTTTTCCTTCCCATTTTGCACTGTTCTTTCCACTTGTGAAGTGACACCTGCTGAAAGCAGTAAAACGTGGGGACGAAGCTCAGTCCTTCCTAAGGAGGAAGGAGAGGAAGAAGAGAAGAGAGGCCAGAAGAAAAAGGGACGCACTTGGGGACCAAGCTCACTTTGTCACAAGGAGCTAGGTGCAGGAGAAGAGGGGTAAGAGAGGGTCTGGAGGAAGACTCTTTCCCAGGTTTTAAAACCGGTCATGAGCTGGCTCCCAGGAGATTTGCCTATCCGCTGGCAAACACCTTTCTCCTTCCAAACTTCTTTCCTGTACCAGAGATGTTAGAGATTCAGAAGAGTTTACAAAATTGCATTCAGTTCATTGGCTAGCAACTGATGTTTCACTGTCTCCTATTACATTGTTAGGTGTATTTGTAAGCTGTCAAATTTCTTAGCTGTGCAAAACTCTGTGTAGTAGGTTTTCTCTGTTTTAAGGCTCAGCTTTCTGCAGTTTCATGTAGTTTCTGAAACTGCTTCTCTCCTACGATTCTCATATATGCTTTTTCTTGTCTTAAATGCTGGTATATAAAAAGTATCTGATAAAGCCAAGCAAGTATCTTCTCTTCAGTCTTTTGAAAAGGACATACATGTACTTTGAGTGAATCAATCCTGAAAATGAGCAGAAATACAGGTTGTACCTCTGTTTCTATAGGTTATTGTTCGGTGGCTTCTTTTTTTTTTTTTTTTTTCTTTGTGTGTCTGGATTATTTATACCAGGACTCCAATGAATCATTGCTGGAATGCTGCTTTAAACAGAGGCCTATTTTGGCTTTCTAAAAGATTTGAATGCTTGGTCATTTTTAGTGGAGTTTGAGCGTTTCCCCCAATAAATTGATAGTTTGACTCTTGCCATGTTTTTTAGCAGGGAGAATAAAATAGCTGGTTGTAATCTTCATTTTTACTATTGTGTATTCAGTTGATACTGAAAAATTGATGTTTGCGTAGTGCATCAGTATTGGGTCCTGCAGTATAGCCCCCTGCACAAGGGCCTGAATCTGTTAAAATATGTTCTGTCTCTAAGATACTCAAGACATGTTGGAAGACAGTATGGAGGAAGCTTCTTTGACTGCTGCCTATGCTTTACCTATTCTACAAACAAAGGATAAGATAGCATTCTAAGGAATTAAAACAGATGTCACACTTTACAGTCATTAATTATGTAAAAGGGTGGGAGATCACTGAAGCTGGGAAAAAAAACACTTCTACCTTGTAATCATGTTCTTAGAATTCTGGGAATAGACCTCTTCCATTTTCTGTTCATTACTGTGCAGTCTGAAGCACCAGTTGCTTTTGGGCACAGACAGCTGGAATGGAGTTGCTTGCAAATTGTGGTTGCTCATAGAATTCTCCTCTCTACAGCAGAGATGTTTTGTAGTACTCAGAATCTCTCCTAGGGAGACTTGATACAGATTATCGCTTTTTGCAGAGTGTTTGAAACATGAGCGTGTTGCTGAAAGGGCAATATGGCTAACATACAATGAACCCCTCCTTGCAGAGATCATGCCAGACTGCAGACTTTAATTTAAAGGGGGCAGAGTTGCAGTAAATATTAGCAACTCAAAAGATAGTTCTTGCTATTTTTCAGTATTTTTAAATTCTTATATTACAGGATAAGGAGGTAAAACTTCATTGAATATTTAAGGTTGGGAAAGACCTTTAAAGTTGAGTCAAACCTAGCCTCTACCATGTTCACCAGTAAACCATCTCCCCAAGAGCCACATCTCCACACCTTTTGAACATTTCCAGGGATAGTGATTCCCCTACTTTCTTTGGCAGCCTATTCCAATGCCTGACCACCCTTTCAGTGAAGAAATTTCTCCTAATATTTAATCTAAACCTCTCCTGGTGCAACTTGAGGCCATTTCTCTTATCCTGTCAATTGTTACTTTGGTGAAGAGGATGACCCGCACCTGGCTAGACCATCCTTTCAGAGAGTTGTAGACTGTGAGAAGGTCTCCCCCAGCTTCCTTTTCTGCAGACTGAACAACCCCAGCTCTCTCAGCTGCTCCTCATAGGAGTGACTTTCTAGACCTTTCCCCAGCTTGTTGCCCTTCTCTGAACATGCTCCAGCTCCTCAGTGTCTTTCTTGTAATGAGGGTCCCAGAACACAGGATTCAAGGTGCGGCCTTGCTGGCGTGAGTACAGAAGAATAATCACTTCCCTGCCAGGATGCCTTTGGCTTTCTTGGCCACCTGGGCACACTTCTGGTTCGTGTTCAATTGCCTGTTGACCAGCATCCCCAGATCCTTTTCTACCAAGCAGCTTTCCAGCCACTCATCCCCATTGATGGGGGTGAATAGCATTGCATGGGGTTGTTGTGACTGAAGTGCAGAACCCAACAGTTCACCTTATTGTACGTTATGCAGTTGGCCTTGATTCATCATCAATGCAGCCTGTCCAGATCCCTCTGCAGAGCCTTCCTGCCCTCCAGCAGATCAGCACTTCCACCCAACTTGATGTCACTGCAAACTGACTGAAAGTGCCCTCAATCCCCTCATCCAGATTATTGATAAAGATATTAAACAGAGCTGACCCAAATACTGAACCCTGGGAAAACTGGGGTAAAGTGAACAGCTAAACTTAGGATAGAGAAGCCCAGTTCAAGTATTCTCCATTATGCTGTCCTGGTAGCAGAAGTGCTGCTGTTACTGCTGCTTATGGGACTTTGTGGTCCAGGGAACTTTTCTCTTCATAATTTTTATCACTTTTCATGTATTCTTCACAGGAGATAATTCCAAGTTTATTCGAGAATAGCATTGTGAGAATTGCAGTGACCTATAATTAACGTTGAGTAAAGGCAGTCATGAAAAGATGATACAGTGATTATTCATACTTTTCTATTTATCTTTGAACATAAAGAATATGCACAGCAGCAGAAGGGTTTTGTGCTGAATTGCAGAGACCAAATGAAGCTTTGTGTTGGGCTAGTTCTCTGGCAGTTCAGTTGTGATCTTACAGTATATTCTCAAGGAAATACTGTGAAGTTTTAACTGTTTTTAAACTTGGCATTGATTAGTCACAGACTTACTATGGCATGGGTGATGATCACCCTGCTTTTTGCACAGGTTACTAGTTTTACAGAAGGTGATAGTGAAAATGACTTAAAATCCTTTAGCAGTTCTTTCTTAAAATCTTGCAAGCTAAATAGGGGTGAGCCTGGCAACAGACATTTTTTATTCAGTCCAGTATTCATTCATGTCTTACCATTATTACAGAATGGTATTGAGATGCCAGACATGCTGTCTTACAGTTGTAGGGAGGCATTTTGCAATTTTCTGAGCAAATAAACCTTGTCATTTTACCATTCCTAAAAAGAGGTGCCTTTGACTTCCCAGCAGAAAAAGGCAACAGGAAAATAACTCAGTAATAATACAACAAAGTAACAACCTTCTGGTTAGTTAATCTAAAGAGATTACAGGTAAAGAGTCCTTAGATTTCTGAGTTATGTTGGTGATTGAAATAAAATTTTAGTGCTAGTGCTTTCAAATAATTCTCTTTCCTTAGGGCAGTAGTAGAGCAATACTGCTCCAGTAGGAACATTCTCCAAGTCAGCATGTTTTGAATTGTTTTCAAATGCACACCACTGTCTAATTAAAATGATGTGCAGCAATCTTCTGGACAGGTCTTTGAGGTCTGCTTGTAATTTGGGAGGAAAAGAGAAGGAGCAAAAATAAAAGGGAAGGATGAAAATTTTATAACCTTAAGGCAAATGTAGCAGGCCTTGAAATTATTCTGGTAGCTATTTATCTTCCTGTTCAGATTGAGCTGCACTTTGACAGTAACAGCAAACCTTCAGTCTGTTCTTTACAAGGGAGAATTGCTCTGAGAAGTCAAAAGGAAGCAAACTAAGTTGAGTATGTGTTTCCCCAGTGCTATGGAAATCTCACCTTCATCAGTAGTTCTCTACCCATATTGTAAGAGCTTTGAGATTCAGTTTTGGAGGTGTTCACACTGCTAACATAGTTCATTCTCACTCACCAGCTTTCCCTTTATATGCATCTCTATAGTACGTATCCTAGGTGGGCATGTTGCACACCTGGATAATTTAGATCCAACATACGTTATTTGGTGTGTTGAGTTACACAGCTGAGTGTACTGTGGAGGGAGTAAATCTGAGCAGACCCACACACTGAATGGTGTGTCTGATATAAAACCCTGTGGTTGTTTGTCTTGACAAATAGGGTTCAGTGCTGTACTGTCTGGATTCAAGATCGCAGCAGAGTACTGCATGGGCAGTACTGCAGAATGATTGATGGGGATGGACTTGCAATGCAGTTGAGAACTGCATAGGATACTTTTAATGTAATGTCTACAAAACAGTCATCAACCAACTGATCATGTGCTGGATCAAGTTTAGGTCCTGTGGTCTTGCTATTGCTGCAGTGACAAATACAGCATCTCTGTTGGGTAGAGAGCAGAGGAAAAACTTATACCAAGGCAAAAAAATACCCAAATATAATAAATTTTTGAAATCCTGGAATGGAAAGCTGTCTTAGAAATGCAGAATGATTCTGGTGGAAAATAAGAATTGTGAGGGATAACTTATACGTGGTTGTATTTCCCTTTGTCTTTAAGGGAATTGTGGTAGTGAATTACCAAAAACCAGTGCAAATTAGTAATGGAGCTGGAAGAGATCTTTAAGTTTTCTGTCCTTTCAATAGCAAGTCGATGCTTTTGCGTGTCCAATTGAGATCGTTCAGACTATCTGCAGATCTTTTATTCCTTCCTAGTAATTTCTGCCTATCCTAAGTGCGTATGGCTTTCCACCAACACTATGATGTTTCATGTTGGAGTTTGTGGAGAAAGGCAACAGAAATTTTCCATTTCATACTGTGTTGATAAATGAATAATAAAACTTTGAATATTGATATATCAGGAAGCTGTGCTGCAAATCAAAGTTATTGACAGGGCTGATGTCATGAAACTAGTGCAGGCTGATGGTAAGGAAAACCTGTTAATAGAGATGACTGATAAGTTCAGGAGTCTGATAACACACCTTTAGACACAGGTCAAAGTAGGGATTGGGGTTTGGGTTCTTTTCTTGGGGTTGTTTTTTTTTTTGTTGTAGTGGGTTGGGGTTGGGGTTTTTTTGTTTGTTTGTTTGTTTGTTTTTAAGTAAAAGAAACAATGACATGGTTTATGAGTTTAGTTGCCTTTTTTTCCATAATCTAGAACTTATGCTTTTAACTGTACTTCAATACAGTGTTTTCTTTATAAGAAAAATGTAGGTGTTTATAATACAGACACATGGCTTTGCTGTTACAGTGACTTTAGCTTATTATTTTATTTGTCCTAGTATGATGTTTAAATTTCATTGTTCATTTGTGTTTTGCATGAAAACATTTTTTGAGGTGTTTTCCGCTCCCCTTGCTGAGCAATTTATTTTTTACCTGCCATGGTAAGATTGATTGCAAAAAGAGATCAAGATTTTAAAAGATTATGCCTTGATTTAAAAAGAAGATGTTTCTTCTGATTTTTGTAGTGGTGCCTTCTGTTATTCTGCATTCATAGCTTGTTAGTTGTCAGCAGAGGCCTTTCGACTGCCACAGTGTAACAAAGGAGGAACGGAGCTTTCTACTTTACTTTTTATATTTTAAAGTGCTGTAAAGATACCACAAAATTTCTTGCTGTGGGAGGACTCCAGATCTATGTAGTTGAGATGGACACATGCATACCCGAAGTAGATCAATATAGAATAAAAAAGGGGAGAATGGAAAGTGGTTGTGAGTGTGGTACATTTTCTCACATCCTTCTACTATTTTCAGTCTGAAAGCTCTGGTAGAAGGATGCAAGCAGTGGTCATCCAGTGCACCAAATCTTGGGAAGATCCAGAGAACTGCACCTGCTTTTCCAGGATTCACCAGCTTAGCAGAGATGGGTAAAGGAATTCCCTGAACTTGGTATTCTCATCCCC
Organism: Brachypodius melanocephalos; assembly: GCA_013398615.1. Classification (NCBI taxonomy): domain Eukaryota; kingdom Metazoa; phylum Chordata; class Aves; order Passeriformes; family Pycnonotidae; genus Brachypodius; species Brachypodius melanocephalos. Next base: position 15,902,569 of record VZSR01000520.1, read on the forward strand.
ACTTCCATTCAATTAACCTCTTTCCTGACCTTCACCTGGTACCTTGCAGCAATGTTTTCATTATGTTTGGTATCTGTTTTTCTTTTATTCTTTGTTAACTATCCACTTTCTCCTTCTGGATTTTCTTCTTGTTCACCTCACTGCTTCTGCTTCTTCCTCTGTCAAGCTAATGAGCTTCTGTTAATTCTCCTCTAGCTCCATGCTGTCTTTCAGCTCCTTTCCTGAATAATGATATTTACATGTGCAGCATGCTTACACCTTCACTTGCAAGGAGCAACCCTTAATATTTTTCTACCTTTTGCTCTTCACTCACAAACATATAAATTTACTCTAGAAGTTACTAAGGTGTAGGTTGCTTTTGAAGGGCTGTTCTGCAGTTAATCTCAAGTGGATGAATGCTTCACTAATTTCTTTCACTTTGATAGTGTTTCCAATTCCTTCTCTCAGCCTGTCTTCTTTGGAAACAATAGACTGTATTTGGGAGTTGATGAATAATGTTTGCGAGGAGAACAGTTGCATCTCTAAGGAGAAGCTTATTTTGTAGTATATTTGTGAGACAATAAAATTTGCCAGTGAAAATGTTATATTGACACAAAGTCTATTTTCATTTGCTTTCCAGATGATGAGGACAGTGAATGTTTTAATGGAGAGGGCAAAGTGCACCCTTCACCTATGTACAATCAGTCATACCTCTGCATCCCATTTCAGAAGAATGAAGAGTGGGATGGCCCTTCTAGTGATGCCAATGAGGAGTCCACACCTGTAAACTCTGCTACCAGTACCCCACAACTGACACCCACCAACAGCCTCAAACGTAGCAGCTCCCACCACAAGCGGTGTGAGGTTGCATTGCTTGGCTGTGGAGCAGTGCTGGCTGCTGCAGGCCTGGGGTTTGATCTGCTAGAAGCAGGGAAGTGTCAGCTGCTGATTGAGGAAGAGCCAGAGTTGCCCAAGGAAGAGAAGAAGAAGCGTGACAGCATTTTTCAGCGGGCTGGACGCCCACGGAGGAGCACGAGTCCACCTTCCCGGAAGATCTTCAAGAAGGATGATCCCCTCTTGTTGCTAGGCGAGCCATCCACATCCCTCACCCTTCTTTCCCTGTCTTCCATTTCCGAATGTAATTCCACCCGGTCCCTGCTGCGCTCAGACAGTGATGAGATTGTGGTTTATGAGATGCCTGTCAGCCCAGTGACAGTCAAGGCTCCCTTGCCAGCCATTACAAACCCACTGGTCAATGTCCAGATCGAGAGGTTCAAACAAGACCCCAACCAGTCCCTGACTCCCACACATGTGACGGTCTCTTCCCACACCCAGCAAAGCGGACACAGGCGCACACCTTCTGATGGAGCCATCAAAGGGAGTGGACTGGTTGTCAATGGGTGCCCAACCAGTGGATGCCCTTCCAGTAGCTGTTTAACTGGAGCGCTGGGAGCAGGTACGTTTTCAGCCATCTTCCTTTTCCTCTTTGGAATAAAGGCAGAAGCAGTATAATTACTTGTTGCTTGTACATTCATTGAGATGACCAATCCACAAGAATTTCTCGTGGAGGTTATCTTTACACAAATAGCTAACAGAATAATGCAGTAATGGTTTTGGTTCCAGCATCTTCAGATTACCATAATCTTGAAGATACAGAGTTTGTAGATTCTGAATGGAGACTTTCTGCTTTGAATATGTTTTTGCCTTGTATGTACAATAAACTAAGATCTGTAGGAACCACTTAGCAGTGATATCTAATGTGTTTTTCCCTCTTCTCTTATATTGTCTGTTTTGCATAGGTGTATTAAAAACACCTAGTCCAAGCAGAGATCCCAGTGAAGTCCCTCGCCTGCCAGACCCCAACCTTGTTTTCCCTCCAACCCCGAGACGATGGAATGCACAGCAGGATCCCACACTGGAAAGACCCAAGACATTGGAGTTCCTGCCCCGGCCACGTCCTGCAGCCAGTCGGCAGCGGCTTGATCCCTGGTGGTTTGTGTCACCCAGCAATGCCAAGGGTGAATCTTCTGCCAATAGTTCAAGTACTGATACTCCAAGCAATCTAGACTCTTGTTTTGCTAGTAGCAGCAGCACTGTAGAAGAGAGACCTGGACTGCCTGCACTGCTTCCTTTCCAGGTGGGTCCTCCTGCGGAGGAGCGGACACTGTTGGACATAGATGCTGAGGGGCAGAGCCAGGACAGCACCATTCCGCTATGCAGAAGTGAACTTAACACACACAAAGCTGCAGCATATGAACTCAAGCAAGAATTCTGGTCTTAATATGAAACCACTGGGGGCAGTGAGCCCCTCTAGATTCAATCCTACTTTTTGCACTGAGAATGCACTTTGGAAACAGATGAGATGGAGGGATGCTACAGAGATCAAATGGTGCTGCCTCGGCTGAAGATGTGTTGTCAGCTGCCTGATTTTTGTCAGCATTTGGGTGAAACTTGGCAACTCTGAGCTGCTGACTTTTGCTGTGGGGTTTTTCTGTAGTCTTCCCTGCCCTCTTACTGCAGTTTGAATCTGCAAAGAGCTAAAATTATCATATCAAAGTCTTTTGTTACTGACCTTGTAGGATTTGGCACTTGCAGTAAGTATATTGTTATCTATCCTGGTATTAATCAGTATTTTCAAATAATATTCAAATATTACACTACAGCAGACATCAGTGTTTGATGTTTTCCCAAGGAATCCAAAACAGAAACAAATAAATATCTGGAGACTACCTTCTCTGAAATACATTCAGATCATTAGACTGGCCTGGGAATCATCATACCCCCATTGAAAGAGCAGAAGTAGCTATCTTAAGACCTGTTTGTCCTCTTTTGCTCATGTAATAGTGTAAGGTGGAACAGATGGCAGGGGAAGGGCATGGCATCTCCACTGGTGGAGGTCTTTGAGAGCAGGTGAACCAGACTGTTGGAAACAAGTAGGTGTAGTTAATCCTGGCTTCAGGGTAGGCTGCATGAACTTCAGTGGTCTCTTGAGGTCTCTCTCCCCTTTCAGCCCTACTTTTTTTATGACCCTGTGCTTTCAAGATGAAGGCTTATGGTATAGCTGTTCAGCTTGGTTTTTTGTTTCAGACTTTCACTCCATCAGTCTCCTTTTTTCCCACTCTGTTTCTCAGGCTCATAGTCAAGTTGCCTCAGCTTTGAGAGGGGAGTTAGCAGAAATTTTCTTTAAAGATGTGTTGGCTTGCAGAAGTAAGTTATGTGTTTCCAAATCTTTTTCTTTTTATTTTTTTCTGTTTTCTTATGCCTTTTAGGAGTGACCCATGAAACCCAAGACTGTTCTTATGCACACTGGTACTTGTTTAAGGCTGTTTTGAAAATGAGGCTTGTTAGTAGCTGGATTGTGCATACAGGAATCAGAACATCTGGATTCTGTTTTATTTTGTCACTGACTCACTGTGTGACCCTGGGCAAATAATGTAACCTCTGTGCCTGAATTTCCCCATCTGTAAATAATAGGAATAATACCTACCTCACAAGGGGAGGGGTTGGGACATATATAATAGGTATAAAGTCCTTTGAGATCTTTGAGTGAAAGGCACTGTAGATATGTAGAACTTTATTCTTGTTCAAATATGTAAAACACTCCTAGATCTGGAGCAAGAACAGATCCCTGTCTGGAAGGAGGAAGTCACACAAATAAGGTGTGCCTATGCTCAGAGTTTTCTGTACAAAGACTTCAAGTGTGTCTGTGCCACTGCAGGTATGTCTTACTGGCTGTAATGAGAGCTTCAATCTTCCCCAAATTTGGCATTATATATAAGGGATGTGGCCTTTATATGAGTGTGATAGGGTAGTCTGCTTTATTGCAGGGTAAAGCATGTCTGTTCACTGTTTTTGTACAGATCTGTGCTTGTTTTGCTAATCTACTGATATTTGGTTGCAAATAAGTCTTTTGACAGTGCTGCCAGTGCAGTGCTCAGCCTGTTGGGGCAGTCCAGTCCTGCTGTGAAGGCAATAGAGCTGAATACTTCCTGCAGCTGTCAGCACAGTGAACGTGTGTGTTTAGATGTTTGTAACCTGATTTTAAAAACCAGCATGTGTGGAGAAGAACCCCTTTGTAAGGCTTTTTAGTTCTGTGTGAGGACTGAAACCAGCATGTTCCCATTTGTCAAGTGCACCTTTTTTTTCAAGCAATTACAGTGTGTTTTGTTTTGAAAGGTCACATATTTCTTGTTTATCACATTCCATGGAAAATGCTTAATGGCAGAATTATTTTCTGCTGTCCTCCTTATTAAATGCTCCAGAGCTAGCCTTAATGGTGCTATGCTAGATGTTGAAGCTGGAGAGATGACTGTTGGGACAAGGTATTATGATAAGGCATAGGATTCAGATACTGAAAGAAAACTTACATTTCTTTTGTTAAATTGAGACCTTTAGCATTGTTGATTTCTTAAGCATTCTTTTGCTTTACATTTCTGAAAACTCAATTTGTGACCCAGGCACTAGCAAAAAGACAAAACTCATTCAACAGATTGCTAATTTTGATAGTGCTGTAAATCAACCATAATGTAATCTCAGTAATAGGCTGTGTCAGAGGGATTTAAAAGAAGGACATTAAAATAATCTATTTTTCATAGTCTTCCTTATAATTTTAAAAAGTCTGGAACAAAACTGGATCAGCTGTTCTGAAATGTAATGTTTTCTATCCGAAAAGTATCATTATAAACGTCACAGGGAGTATCATCTGCTCTGCAAAGGCATCACCTGAAATAGCTCCATTTGAACAGAAATCCTTAAAATCCATTTACTTGCATGAAATGGGAAGTCACCTTTCTAGGTCACACTGATACAACTCAGCCTGCTAAACTTTCTAATAGCTGGTCAACTGATTTCACCAAGTGAACTTTTGAGGTTTCTGTCAAGTTTCCAGGAAAGACAAATGTAAAGGCAAGTTGTTCTGTCACCTCTTCTGCTTAAGAAAGTTGAGGATGAAGAATTAACACCCTCCTTGCCCCTCTCCCCCTTTTATATAATCACTTGGTGAAGGTGGTATGTAGCTGAACTTTGAGAAGTACTTTGCTCCAAAGAGTATCTTCCCTAATACCAAATGGGCGTTGCTACGTGAAATAACTTGGTAGGACCGATGACAGGAGTCAAGGATCCAGGTCAGGGCTACCAAACTAGATACTGTTACTGCATCGCTGCCAGACAGACTAGTTAGAAGTGTGTTGGTTGGTATGTGTTTGTTTTGTGGTTTTCATTTGGGTTTGTTTTGTTTTGTTGGGTTTTTTTTAACCCTTCTTCAATGCAATTATCTTCATTGAATCTAGAATGTGAATTAACCTGAGGCAGTCTTTGAGCATCCACCTGTAACTACCTTCCAGTGGCCAACCTGAGGTATCAGGGAAGAGGGAATCAGTTGTGGAAACAATGTTTCTGACTTCAGTAGGTGGTGGGATATTCTCTGGCAGGCAGAGAGAGGGCTCTCAAGACAAAGAGTTGTCAGGTATTTTAGCTTATACACTCCAAAATCTTTTACAGCCAGTGTCCTAAGGCCCAGAGGCTGTGTGCATGTTTAAGCTAGATCAAAACCTCTCTCTATATCCATCTGTCCCATCCTGGCTTGAATTCTCTGCTTTCTTAATCTGTTGGGGTTTTTCCTTCCCAGCTGTGGGAGCTGAGGTGCTCCAAATCGCCAAAGGAGTAGTCAACTATAGTCCACTACACAGTGAGAAGGTATGAGCCCATCAGCTCAGAAATCTTTTTTTCCTACTGGTTGCTAGTATTCCCATTTGTCAGGGAAACAAAAATGTCAGAATATTGGTCATTGACCTATCTTTCTAGTAGTGTTCTTGAGGAAGATGGTGAAAATCTTACTTAAAAAAAATTCTAATAGATGTATTGTTTCCTAAATGTCTGAATAAGTTGCACTTTCGTTTTGTCTGAGAAAATAAGAAAAAAGATAATATGAAAGTCACTGAGCATTCTAAAACAATGACAAAAGAATGGAGAAAAAATGTTTGAATACAAGCCTTACAAAGAGGATGTAGCAGTTTTTTAACTGATAGTAATTATGAGATTGTAGCTGAGAGTTTGTGGTTTAGAAATGTGTTTGTATTTTTGTTTAGTCAGCTGGCAGTGTGCATCACCAATTTATGTAATTGATGTGCTGATTTAGTAAATAGAAAGAAGTTTGTCAGCCTTTCAAAGTATGCTATTCTTGTAGCCTGTTTAGTTTTCCTGTAATGTTGGGGGGAAGGCACAGAATAGCAACCAGTGCAAAAAATGATAATTTTTTTGATAAATCTCTACTGGTTTCATAGAAACTGAGTGTGGGACAAGTAGAGAAAATAAAGCTTTTGTGTCAAAACTAAGGTGATTAAAAAGTTACAGATCCTTTTCTAATACTCTTGTCTCTTCCAGACTGCACAGTGGTCTGTTTTACCAGCAAGTAGGTCTTAATCTCCTCTCAATCATTTTCACAGGTGCAAATGTAAATTTTTATACATATTTTCCCTCCAGTTTATTATTGCAATGGGTTGATATTCAGTATGGGGCAGGGAACCTCGGTGAAAATACTCTTTTTGTAATAGTTTTCTAACAAAATGAGTATTTTTAAAGTGAATTTTTTGTTATTGATGAGGAAAGACCTGTTCTGGTTTGGCATGCATTTATGATGAAATGTTTTTCTGTACCTCTAGGAATGGGAGTAGTTGCCTTCCTCTCCATAGCATGCTGTTATCTTAAGACATTGTGGACAATACTGCATAGAGATGTTACTTCAATATGTCACAAAACTGGATACCTCTCATTCTGTTGAAGGTGAGGCAGTAATGGTCAAGTAAAGAAAGGTCTTTGCCTTTGGAGTGTTTAGTTAAATAAAACATGACAGGAAACCACCGACCTTGAGTCACCTTTCTATCTTGAGATTAATTTTTATTTGAAACCTAATTCATCTCTCTGGGATGAATATGGGACCTGGAGTCTCATTGAATGTATGGAACCAAACCTATTCCTGTGTCCCAAAATTCAGTGATAGCTTGTTATTTTTGCAAGTAATTTTAAGCAAATGTAAATAGGTTTGTTTCTTTTTGGTTTTTTTGAAATGTTTCTCCTTGGAAAACATGCTTATTGCTTTCTAACCTTTTCCATGCATTTTGGAGATACTCTCAAGAACTCTTACCAACTTTGTGATGAATAAGAATGGTTATCTCTTGCAGAGTGATTTAAGTCCTCCTTTTGTCTTAAGTCCTCCTTTTGGCTTTGTTTTTTTTTTTTTTTGTTGTTGTTGTATGAAACAAGAGCATTTACATTTGGAAAGATTTCTGATCATTATCCTGTCACTGAATAACAGTTTCTTCACTTCTGTGTTTAGAATTAAATAGAAGACTACAATTTGGGTAAAACTGGACATTAAAAGTGAGTGGATAGACATGTGTTAAAACCTATTTGCAAACAAGCAATAAATACAGCAAATACAAGAACCAAAACATACTCTCACTGTCACAGAGCGTAACTTTCAGACTTCATCTTTGTTTGATGATACAATTAAGGTATCTATAGGAAAGAATGCCTTCTTACGCTTTTTCTTAAGTTTACTATTTTAATACTAGAATACTTTGGTTTGCACAGCCAGCTGATATGGTAGCTAGCCAGACAGAAAGGATCTTTAACCAAATTTGCTTCTTTTTTTCCTCTTATTTTCAATCCAGTTTTTGGTTTAAACTTCATTTTTTCTCTTTTTTTTGGTATTTAACAAAAAATACACTCTTAAGAAGAACTTACTGTTACTAACCTTGTTTCCACGGTTTCATGAGGCATTATGGAAATGAATTTTTGGCTTATTCTGGTGCTCCCTCTATTGAACACATTAGTAGAAAGTTGTGCTGCAGTTAAAATGTGCATTTGCTTTTGGTTTTTCCTGTGCTTGGCTGTTTTAAACAGCTTTGCCTTTGCTCAGAGGTGAACACAACTTCTGAAATTACCTACATCAACTTTATTTTTTTATGTTGGAAGTAGTCACTCCCAGGCTATGAGGTGTGTACTAGATTAACAAGTAACTTGCCACTGGTGGCTGGGTAGTGGGTGTGATGTAGCTGCTGGAATTATTATTGTTCGTTTCTAACAAGGACCCCATTTTTTGCAACTGGAATGTCTTCAGCACTTCAGCAGTGTTTGTATGCAAGAAATACATTTTAGCTCCTTATAAACATAAGTGAAAAATCTTCCTTTTTCTGATCAGGAACAACATTTTCCTACTGAGACTGGCTTCTTGAGCTCTGTGGTTTTGTTTGTTAGTTTTCTGTTTGGGGATATTGTTTATTTTGGGGTTGGTTTTTGAGCCTCTCAAATATGTATATGTGTTAGGTGCATCCTGTATGCCGAGGTGCCTTCCATCTCACATCTCTTTGCTGGGGCCTGAGGCTGGTTTATTGGAGGGACCTCCTAGTTGTAGCTTTTAGTACTGTGTTCTCTGCATGTCAGGCCAAATACCATCACAGGAAAGAAACATTTTGTGTTCTGCCATTTACACCCCTGTGTAGAGCTGCACACTATCACTGCCTCTCCCTATTTCTCCATCAGGGTTTTGGCCTCATCCTGTCTTTGTTATTTGTTCTTGTTGCCGTAGTAACAAGCATAAGTCAGAAGACCATACACATTTCAGGTGTGCTTTGACCTAAAATATTTCCAAGCTAAAAGCATAAGATACAACTGGGTGAAGTGGAAGTGGAGGTTGGCAGGAAATAACACAGTGAAATTATCCTTCTTAATGTAAGTCAGAGGACAGAGGGATACTACTAGCTACTTGGTAAAATGTTGGCATCATAGGTGAGTTGGGTCCTAAAGAAGAATTTGAGGAATGTACATTTCATTTAATAGAATGGTTTGGGTTGGAAGGGGCCTTAAAGATCATCTAGTTCCAGTCCCCCTGCTAGGGGTAGGGGCACTTTCCACTAGATGAGGTTACTCTAAGCCTCATCCAACTTATCCAGTTTCTGATTGGTTTGCTTTGTTTTACCCTGAACTACCTCATTTGTAGAGATAGAATGGGCAGAAAGTCTAAGTTTTGGTAAGAATTGCTTTAAGTATGCAGTTAAGGTTGGAGTGAGATGGGAAGGCAGAGGCAAGCTTGTGTTTGGCTCTTTGACATGCCATTTCCTGATGGAAAAGTAAAACCAACTATTCAGTTTAAGATTATACTTGGTTTAGATATTTATGTCTCCAAAATAAACAATGAAGGACAAAGTGAGTCATTTTTCTTGATGGTTTCTAACCTGTGGAAGAGTTGATTGTCCAGAGACAAAAAGGTGGAGATTTCATATCGGTCACTACTGCTTTTAAAAGTGATAGTCTCTTTTTTCAAAACAGGGTTTTTTTGGTTTGTTTTTTTTTTTTTTAAATAATCCCATGTGTGCTTAAAGTAGAGCTGTACACAATCCTGATTGTTTTCCTGTATTTGTAGTATTGTTTTCCTAGTGCATCAGCTCCTAATACAGTCTTTACTGTATCTGAATGCTAATAATGTGCAGGCAGCCCAATAGAATTAATATTAAGGAACTATGACATATTTTTGGTGTGCAGTATAGTGGATTTATTAAGCCAGCTTGAAGTGGGCTACTGTTAGGTCTGTAACTGATGGGTCAGATGGATGCACAGCTAGAAAAAGTGGGCTTAGAACAAATCTGCAGGAGCAATGCCAAAACTGTATTTGCTTAAAATGAGCAATTTGAAAAATAATCATGGAGGGAGGCAGGAGGAAGGCCCTTCATTAATCAGAAATACATCTATAAGATCATGTCTATGCTCAAATTTTAATTGCCAGGATGGCTAGTAAGAATCTACATTGTGTTCAGTGTGGCCAGACCCTCAACATTAAGACAAGAATAATTCATTTTATGTATGCTGTTTCAGACTGATTAACACTGTCTCCCATTCTACCTTGATTGTTTCAATTCAGCATTTTCTCAAGAACAGATGCTGAGTTTGGATAAAGCTGGCCTCCTTGTCTTGGAGAGGTGTATAGGTCTGAGGAAAAGAAACATTGCTCTAGCCATGTCCTGATCTTTTGTGTCTTGTGATCTTGAGAGGTTATAATGGCACAGGAAGGCATGCTGGTGTTTTTCCAAGCTTTGATAAGAATCCTGCTAGCAGCAGTTAAGTTACAGAACAACCTGGCCTCTGATTACTGTTTGGCATAGCTCAGTTGCACACTGAGCTTCTTGAGTCTAACTCTGTCTGGAGGTGAAAGAGCTTCTTCCTTGAGTTCTGCTGGAATTTGTGAATGTGGCCACTTCTCAGTTTGGGTAGTTTGTTTTCTCCCAGTTCCAGTCAATGTCACAGAATTGTCACCCTCAACTGATTGCCCAGGTACTCAGAGTAGGCTTATTCTTCTGTCTTGCCTGCTTTAGTGAGCAGCTCTTACAATGTCAACAGGGTTAGCATTTGTATCTGAGCAGAGCGGCTACTATCTCTGAGCTGACTTCTCACACTGCATCTCAAACAGTTGTTACTCCATTGGTTCTGCCATTGCTCTGTTTTCAAGGTTATCTTGACAACTATAATATCCAGGTACCCTAGACTGTAAAGAATATAGCCACAGGGGAAAAAAAAAAAAAAGTAAGTAAAAAAGCATACTTAGGACTGTTTGCTAGTTGAACTGGTTGAATTTGGCCAGTCCTCTTGGTAGAGAGTAGGACCCATTCTTTTGCAACATAGATCTCTTTGGGGGATGGCTAGGTTTGAACTGCAGAACTTACCTAGATCTGCCTAAAGTCCATAGGCACCAGTGTCTGTCGTGTTTGGCAATTACAAGAAGATACCACATAAACCCAAAGCATCTAGTAATACAAGTTTGTGTTTAGGATAATTAACTTTCAAGTTAAAAGGGAAGAGGCCTCAATGCAGAAAACTCTTCATCACATACTTAAACATCACTGAAGTCAGTGGAATGTATTTGTGGGTCCAAATGCACAAGACCCCACTTGAGCAAAGCTCTTTTAATCTGAATTGGGAGATTGTCATCTAGAGACTGATAGTGAAGGACCAGGCTCTTAGCTTGATTGTCAGAGTAAGGAGTCAATTAATCTGAGGGAAAAGGTCCTCAACAAGACCCTGGGTAAATGCTGATTTGATTGCTGACTCTTGTGGCCTTTCCATGGCTGCACATGCCATGCCTGTTTGCTACTTCTAACCATAAGCAGGGTAAGCTTTGAGAATGTTTTCTGACGTGGGGTGAAAGAGCAACAACTTCTGCATTAGCAGATTGCTAGCTATAAAGGGGCAGTAAGTGGTGACTGGAGGCTGTGTGTGCAAATGGCAGTTTAACCTGAGGCCTATGCTCAAGTGTTTCTTCTCATTTTACAAATGCATTCCTCTAGGCTGGTGGGCAGACCTGACAAGTTCAGCAGTGATCAACATCCGCCACTTTTACTAGAGTTCTAGGATTCTTGTCTGTCAGCTGTCAGCACAACACATTGTGCTGCTGTATTTGATTTCTTTCTCATAAATTCATGACAAGCTGGAAATATCTGAGATATTTTGCCTGACTTAAATTGAGAGGCTTATATGGAGTGCGCAGGCAACAGTGGTCGAAAAATCAGGGAAAATACCTGTGCTTTTAACAATGTCTCTTCTGTGGCTTTGAAAGTCTAAGAATTTCTCAGCCAGAGAATGTATTTCCTCCTTCTTTTTATAAGCTACTTCTTTCTTTTGCCTTATTAATCGTGGATCTGCTCCTGCTTCTATTTCAAGCCAGATGCAAAAATCGGTGACCTGACTTTCCAAGGTACAGTGTTGTAAATCTGAATAACCAGGTGAGTAGATTTCTCTAGTGTAAGATCATGCCCCTATGTCTGATCCTTTGAGATATGGGATAGTCTCTGCTTGCATTGAAATCAGTGTGTGGAGGGTGTTGGGTACTTCATAAGGAACTCCAAACTCTGTAGGACTGGGATTCATCTTACAGCTTGAGTATTTCAGTCTGGTTTTGGAGACCTCTGTATGTCTTCTCTTCCGTTTATGGTGTTCAAAAGTCTGTTGCTGTGGAAGTAGCACCTGAAGGTATGTTTTGCCCGGAGAACCTGCAATGAAGCAGTTGCATTACCAAATGGCAATGTACCCCAGAATTGAGTAAAATAACAGAGGCCACCAAGTTTTTCTTGTTTGTGTGATGAAATGTTGTCAAATTAAGTGATTTGTTGGAGCCTTCCTTTAACTTCTGTACAGCAGTAAGCTTAGAGGAAAAGAAGATTGCATTTTTTTAAAAAAGCTTTATTTGTGACCTGGACTTGTTGCCTCTGACCCTCTTGGGCTTAAATAGTTAAATTATATTAATGTCCAGTTTGTTTCACTGTAGGTAACACATCAACTGAATACTCTTGTGCATAATCTACTGTATCTTTCCTCTGTTCTGTGTCAATGTATTATGTGTATTTGGATTACAGTTCTTTTTGTATTAAATTATTTTATGTTATAGAACAATATTTAAGTGAAGCAAAGAGTTAATGGAAGTTGTTGACATTTTGGGATTTCTTTTCTCTTTGCTCTTTTTTTGGATGTACTGTAAATTGTAAACCAAGGATGCCAAGCAGGCTTGGTTCAATGGCTAAAATTATTGTATTACAGTGTAATGCTGATCTAGGCCTTGTCTCAACACTAGAGCACACAGACTTGAATAAAACTGTTATAAAAATGATTGTCTTTAGGCTTTGAGTTCTTAAGTTTGTGCTCCAAATAATTTCTTGCAGATATTTAGAATAACAGTGGCATTACCTTGCTCTGAGGATTTCAGATTTTTTTCCAGTACAAGAAGTTTATTTTTCTTTACTAGGAACTAGTACTATCCTATTACTAGTACTAGCACTATCAATCCTAATAAGCTGTTCCAGCTCTGGGTTCTCCATAGGGCTTTTGAAATGTTTTTGCGAAAACTCAGTTTAGTACAGGTCTTGGCACACAGTATCTGTCTGCTAAGCCCCTTCTGGCTTTTCTCTGAACCAAGGAATTAATTGCATACCATTTTTATTAAGGCTAATATTTCTGTTCTGTTAGCTTGAGGTTTTTCTACTCTTTATTTAATATCCCAGCTAGAATATGAATCTAAATGCCTGGATGTGGAGCTTATGCAGTAACATGTTTTGTGCATGGTGACATTTAACAGATGGTTTAGATTTTCTTGTAATGCTGTGCCTTTGTCCCTGTCACATCGTTCAGTGAGACACAGTTGCATGAACAAGGATCTTTCCAGGCTGTTTTCATCTGCTGTCGATGTGAAAGCCAGAACAACATGGTTTTGATTTCTAGGTTGTGTATTTGAATCCTAGGTTGTACTTCTGCTCTTCTCTGCCATAAAGCCATCATTTCACATTTCTCTGCTTTAAGAAATGTAGCTGTATTGATGAAGGACTATGCACTACAAGAACTTATATTTCATAATTTCCTTTGAAAAAAGATTTTTTCTAATGCAGGTACATGCAAGAAATCCTTCACCCTTCCAACAGATAGGAGGACTGAACAATGCATAGGTAGTGTACCTTTAGCCATATATTCCATTCAAAGTGCTGTAGTGCTGTGTTTTGTGGTACACCAGGAGGAGAGTGAACAGACAGTGAATTAAGTTTGTTAGAAATAATAGCATGAAAAATTAATTGCTTTTTTCACTTGTTTTAACAAAAGATATCTTACAGTGTTTTGGTTTTCAAACTATTTTTTCACTCCTCCCCAAATCTGGACTGTCTCAAACTAAAACAAATATTTCTACCTCCTGCAATGCTCTGCAAAGTAGCGTTATGTCCTAAAAGAATCAGATTTTCTAGCTGAATTTACTCACCTGTCATAATGACAAGTTTATCCTGATGTTCAAGCTGGCCTCATCAGCCTTGGAAGTCTACGTGCGTCATGGCAGATCAATTTCTGCCAGCAACTGCAACCTCTGCAGAACATGGCAGGAGCACAAAGCACTGGGGCAGAAGAGGAAAATAAAACAGCAATTTTCTAAGCAGGGGAATCTAACTTCTAGCAGAAAAGGAGCATCTTAAATGAAAACTGGCAGGGTCAGCACGGATGCAGAACAAACACACCAGCAGATGCTTTAGGCTGTGCAGCTTTAGTTTTAAATTGGTTGATGTGTAGGCAAGGGTTGGATGTACAAGTTCTACAGTGACAGTGCAGATCATATGTGGCCATTAGCTCTGAATGTGCTCAAGTGATGAAATCACCAGGTATTACATTATATTCAGATGGTACATGCTGAAACAGTAAATCCAAGTAGTGCTCTGAAAGTCCATAGCATACCTTGATAAAACTTCTAGTAGACTTCCAAGGCTATGCAGATTAAGGGAGAAGAGGCCAGGCTTTCCTCTATCATGCAGCTCTTATAATTTGATTAATTAATCTGCTGTTTCTAGTGGAATTTTGACATTCTTGGTCCTTCTGACATGGAAGTAAAGGGAGAAGATGTCCTACTAAAGCTAGGCTTAACAAGAGCTTAATTAAATGTAACATGAAAAGTTTGTAGGCATATTGCTATCAGGCTCAAACAGACTAAGCTTTTGGAAGAAATCTGGAGTGAACATGACAATAACAAATGTCAGAGTATTTTAACAAGGATTAACAAGCTTTGTCTTCATGCTTGGGCACAATGGACACTGCAGTTTGCTTTGGCAGGGAAAGGAAATCATAACTAAGGATGAACAAAGCTCTGGCATTTTTAAGAAGACTTCAACGTGCTTTATGCCTCTTTGCTAATTCATCTGAAATCTTATTAAATGGCATGTGATTTACTTGCTGTAAGTCCTTATTAATTTAACAATGAACAAATCTGAGCAGAATGAAAAGAGGCAGGATCAACCGATAGCACTCCATCACAAAGTAGAACACAACCATAATCACTTTACTAAATATAACCAAAGTCTGTACACTTCATGCCTGCAAAATTTGCCCTGAAATGTAGTGTTTTCTCCCCAAATTATGCTCTACTATCTTAACTTTATAACAAATCGCAGGTTTTTAATTTTTTATTTTAAAGCATGAATGAGGTTACCTGTCACAGATTGCAGCCAGTATTAAAAGAACCAGCTCTCATGGATGTGAATGTCTTACACCATCCTGTTTTCCAATGGGCTCCTGAGACTGTAGCTGGAGAAATGCTCATTGTGCAAAGAGCTTACTATGTCTGCAGTAGCCTGGCATTTTTGCTTTTGGTAATCTTCCTGCAATTGCATCTGGCTATTTACTTTTGCTACAGGTACCCCCAGATCTTGCAGGCCTTAGTTGGAGGTAAGAGAACCTTCTAAGCTTGTGCCTTCTAATGGAGAACTTCTTGATAATGACTTGTGACTGGAGCTGCACTATAAGGGAAGATGAACTGGAGCAAAGGGTGACAGTAGGGCAGTGGCCTCATGGATACAGTTCCAGAGTACCTGACCAAGGTGAGCAGAGCACATCAAATGACAGTAACTGGGGCCAATCACAGTCCAGTGATTGTCAGGAAAGTCTGTAGGGATAAGACAAGTCCAACATCAAGCTAGGAAGGCAGAAAGGGGCATGGGTGAGCAAGTACTGGGCAAGTGTAGCCATAATCATAATTTAGCTGAGGCAAGGATTATGGGCAAGAAAATGTGGCTACTTGGTGACGGGAGGAGGCTATAATGAGCTCTTGCCACAGCCACACAGCTGTATTTGAGCTGACCGTGAGCCCAAGCAGCCAAACTGTAGAAGGGCCTGTTGTTACAAAGGCTGTTGGATACCCAGTGGGGCAGATACCTATTCAATGACAAAATCCATTAAAGTTCATTATTATCTTTTTCTAGTGCTGCAGTTCAGCATTGTAATCAAGTGTAGTTAGAGAATGAGAGGAGGACCCAGGAGATTTCAACACCACTAGGGGTTTCAGAATCTCAGCTTTTGCTGAGTCTGGTGGAAGAGGCAGCTCCTGCAGCCTCAGTGCTTCGTACCTTCAGTACAGACAACTGAGATTCTGTCCTGGCCTTCTCCTCCTCCATGCAATTTTCTGTCTTTATAATCCAGTCTCCTTTTCTGCAATAATATAGCTTTCTCTGGAGCAATCTTGTCATAACCATGTTTGCCAACTGGTTTCTCATCTGACATTAGGACCACACTTCTTGCATCCACATGTCATCTCTTCAGGGTTAGCCTGAAGTATTTTTCCCTTCACATGCATTGGTTATTACAAATTACATACATGATAGGACAGACACTCTTTCTTCACCACTCATACCTTTCAGCAGTACTACTTCAAGCAAGGTCCGTCACTGCCTAAAGAAATAGCTAAGGAATCAATATTATCAGATCTTAATTCTGAAATGGCATCACAGCCATTTAGTCTTTAGGGTTCCTCAACTTACACAGCTATCAGAAAAACAGATGTCTAAATCTCAGTCGCAAATTCTTTCCCATCCAACTAAAGATGGAACAGATTTTTTAAAAATCGCTGTTGGATAGTGCACAACTGAAAATGTCTGGTGGAGTATAGGAATTTGCTGCAATAACCTGCTCTTTAAGCAAGTCCTTTCTGAATTTGAATCTAAACAGTGTTGAAGATGTAAGTGCTACCTAATATATCTCAGGAACAACAGGGCTTTTGGGACTAGGGAGGGCCAAGCAAAAGCTTCTATGAGAGACTTTGAGCAACAATAATTTTAAGTGTTGCATAAGCCACAGCTGAGGGTGTTGGAAGCTGTTTTCCTTTCCTTATCTAAACCATCCAGTGGGTGGTTAACAGCAAGCTTGCACACAAGCTAAGAACAGAGCTTTGGAACCATGTGGCTGAAGGAATCTGAGGGCCTGACCAGCTCTGTGCAACTCCTGTTTTGTCTCATACCACAAAAGATTCTCCTCCGGCTGTATGGCACATCCAGACTGCCTTATTTTGATGCAGTGCTTATGACCTTGGGCTCCATCTCAGACAGGCAGTCTTAACCTTGTGTCAGACCTTTTGTAAACTAACTCTTCTCCAAAGGTTTTGGTGTGCTTGAGGAAGTTGCCTCTACATAATCTAAATAACACCAGCTGAGAGGAATTGCCCCTGAGCAATATCCCCATCAGCCTCTCTCTTGTGACTGCACTACTATGCCAGCCATTACTTGAAGTGCCAGGGGCCTAATCTGGTAAACTCAAACAGCCATTTTCTTTGCCAATGGGTTTGCTTCAGTTTGCTGATATTGACTGCTGTGATCTGCCATAGGAAAGCAGACTGAAGCTAGGAGACCTTAGAGCTGACTCAGCACTTAGATTCATCTTCCTGATACGTTTCCTACATGGCTCATTGCACCTCTTCTTTAACTACCTTTAGAATTAGGATGTTTATTATATACATACATTTCCATAGGCTGCAGTGCACAATATAAAAGATTTTTTTATTTACTCTGTGTTTGGGAGTAAATGTGATTTAGATTACACAAGGCTCTCACCTTTCTCCTGTTTTGTCTTGTTTGTTTGTTTGTTTTGTTTTTTTAATCTAAGGCAAACACTTGTTAAATTGGCTGAGATGATAGTTTAGTGTGTCTCTTGATGGGTAGTTAAAACAGAAGTTGTTTGGGTTTGTGTCCTGGAATGACTGTGCATATGGGGAGGGAAACCTCTCTGCTGGCAGCTGGGAAGGTTCTGTGGATACTACCTGCATCTACCTGTATAGCCAGGTACTTGGTGGACATGTCTAAGCTTTTCAAGTCTGGCAGGGGAGCAGAAAAGCAGCAGGACTTGTCCAGAAATATTTGGTAATCCTGGAGCAAAGCCCTTATCTTAATCACCCTTCTCTAGCCAGAGGTGAGTCAGAAGTGCACAAATTCTTGGCATTCTGCTCTATGTCAGTCTGACACCAGTCTCCTGCCCCTCAAAGACCTCATTCATCATGACTTATAGTTGGGTTCCTACCTTTGGCTTTTAATACAGCTCAGTGGATGCTCCATATATTTGTTCAGTGACAAGCATGAACAAGGTATTCATCTAGGTCCTGGCATGAAACTGGAGTTTGAGGGACGTATAAATTTGGAGTTAAAAGGACAGACAAAATACATAGGTTTGAACATGAAAGGTGTGCAAGATTCTTCATCAGCTATGCTAAAGCATGGATTAATTTTATCCTTATGACATGCTGGGAAAAGTCAACACTTCATCTCCCTGAAAGCCACCATATGGTCTGGCTAGTTTTCTTCCTTTCTAGAAGGAAGGGTTTTGGCAAACACAGTGCTGCTGCAGCTGGGAACAGTGCTTAAAATAACACCAAGGCTCCAGCTCAGACTGATAGCCTTTGGCAGCTGCACTATGGACTGCCAGGAAGAAACTGTTTGCATCCTCCAACTGCAGGGGATGTTCCTACTGGTGCAGAAATATTATTCATTGCTAAATGCTTTGTGCTGTGACAGGCTGGTAGGGAGGTGGATTTACTGTAAAAAAGCAACCTAAGGTATAGACAGCAAGTTTGTGCTGCTGTGAGGCTGGATGACTCATGATGTGATGGTCTGTGTCCTGCTTAAGGACTTGAAGGACAAAATTTGCTGCAATGACTGTTGCATTTTATCTCTTTAATGCCTGAGAAAGTTTACCACATCTGCATCTCAGTGCTATGCTATGACAGGCCAAAAATAAAAGTTTCTTTTATTGCATGAGCATTGGACAAGATGGCAAAGAAACCTTGCTCAGAGAGGTCATTGGGTTTGATTTGCTTCAGGTCCTGTGGTAGCCAGCAGCCACACAGTCCTGTGCTGTAGAGATTTTCATTGCCTTTATCAGTCACAACACAGAAGCCACTACTGCACTCAAAACCTGAAGGAATTCTGGCATTACAAGCAGGGCATTGCACAGACCTGCTCCCAGCCCAACCATGCAATGGCTTGGCAATCCATGGTTTGCACACACACTCTTCAGTTTTCCTTCTTGTGAGAAAAGGGCTCCTGCTCACTCCCAGAAGACTCATGATGGTAGGCACCTCTCTGTGGGAGTAGAGGACATTTTGTATGAAGCCCTTCCCTTTGCTGGTAGATGGATTGGAGCTGGGGGGTTTCAATTACAGTTGAGTAGATGCTCTTTTTGCTGCTAGTTGCCTCTCTCCTGGGCAGAACAGGACACTGCCCAGAGAGGTTGAGGGCACCTATTACAGGGCTGAAAGCTTCTTGTCTCCAAGACTGTGCATTAGCTCCAAACAGCAGCACAATGTGGATGTGAGCAGCACCTTACATAACCTTTCTGGAGCTTGTACTGGGAGACCTGGGAACATGTGTGTACTTTCTTTCCTATTTTATTGTTTTAGTTATATGCCTTGCCCCAGTCCCTCATCTTTAAGGATACTCAGCCCTTTTTTAAAAACAGATTACAGGTTTCTTGCATGATTACTAGGCAAGAAGCAGTGGTGATGTGGCACACTTGGTGCCAGTTCAGAGCAGATGAAGGGGAAGTGGGAAGGACCACTCTAGCACTGACAAGTCACGAGGGTCCCCACAGGTGTCACTCCTTTTCCATTCAACACCCCTTGTCACTTATCCAAGAGAGCTGGCAAAAAAGCAGGGCTGCGTCCAGAGTGTTAGGTGGGGATCTGGGCAAGCAATGATCATTACCCTGGACACTGCAGGATGAGGGAGCAGTTTGGGCTCCTCAAAGGGCCACACAGCCCCATCCGGGCAGATAAGGGCTGGGAATGGGAGTGAGGCTTAAACATGCCTGTGTCCCTGATGTCTCTGGCTGATAGAGAGACTTGCTGATTGTTTTCCTGTCAGGATCCGCATGCCTTTTTGGCAGCTGAAAGATAAAAGGGCTTCTGTGGCTAGAAAGGAAAACATCCAGAGCTCCCATCTGGGCTCTGCAGCCTGAACCACACTGGAGCAGAGCCCTGTAGAGAAGACGTGATGCTATAAAAGATCTGTGGGATGGATTAGCTGAGCCCTGGCAGGCTGAGTGGGGAGCTGTGAGTCTGTGGGAAGCAGGTGTGTGCTACATTCCTGCACCTTGCTGCCTCCCTTGTCCAGCGTGCTGCTTGTGCAGAAACTGCATTTCACTGAGGGCTTGAATGTTACAGCAGGCATTCAGTGACTTGGCAGCATGCTGTTAGTGCCTTCAAAAGCTGCAAAATGACAGCTTTCTCAGGAGCCCCTGGGTCTTTGCTGTTTTTTGCCAAGCAGCCTTACACATTAAGTCAGGAGTGAGCCGTCAGATATAAGGATGCCTGCACATCCAAGTCTGCCGACTGAGCACCAACAAACCCCATCCCCTGTTGCTAACTGTGGGAGGGATGACCCCCATATAGCCTTCCTTTCCTCCTGCTGCCCTTCTGTTTCCCAATTTCTACCTGACCCTTTTGGATATGTTTCCAGAGCCTCATCTGCCAGCACTCAGTTTTGCAGCTTATGTAGCTGTGCCTTTTTCTGTATTTTCAAGTGGATGAGGTACTAATTGGTGTAGAGTACATCTATTTCCAGCTGAGGTGACTTTTTGCATTTACAGGTGCCAATCACAGGCTAGTAACAAGGTACAAAATAATAACCAAGATGAGTGTATGACCATCACAGAACTGGGCTTAGCTCATGCAGCTGTTTGCATTTGACTCTCTAATGGCTTCTCAGATTTTTTTCTCCGTTTTCTGTCTATCAAGGCTCATCAACCTTTTGTCAGTTTTGTCCCAGGTACAGGCTAAGGCTTATGCTGGTTTTATCTGGCAGTGAACATCATGATTGAAGTGCAAATTATGTGCTTCCACCTCCCCAAAATGTGTTCCTGGCACTTGTGGTTTCTGTAAGTTGTTCACTGGCTAAATCACCCCAGTGAACTGTGAATTGTGTTTTCCATAGCTAGTAGGTGGTTAGAGGCATAGCACATCTGAAAACCAACAACTTTTACTTTCTCTGTATTCAAGGAGGGAGAGAGATAAGTGAAGTGCAAGTGCACATCAGCACAAGGTCAGAGCCTCTGACTCTGCAAGGGCTATGCAGCACGTCTTCACTTCTGGCCTTGGGTGCAGGAGATTGTGGAAGCAAAGCAAGGCCACATACTGGAGGATGAGAGGTACCTGGTGTGCTGCAGGGAGGACAGCTGAGAGTCAGAGCAAGGACATGAAACCACAGCAGTGCATGGCTGTGACCTCCTTTCTGGCCACGTGGCCTGAGGATCAGCAGCACTTGACAGTTACACAGAGTAATTGTGGGGCAGGCATTTCTACATGTTTGTTTCCTTTCCTTTAATTATATTAAGGGGGAAATTATCATCACCTCGCTATCTTTCCTGTTAGAATTGCTTTCCTAACATCCATACAGATATCTCTGGCTGCAATTTAAATGAGTGCACATAACAGCCAAAAGGAAGGTGTCTTGGTTTGAAAGACAGGTGTCTGCCAAGGAAGGTGGGAACCTCACTTGGAATGAAAAAATATGACCCCCTTCCCCTGGAATTATTATAGCTTTGAAATTAAGGACTTGCAGGGAATGATAGGGGAAAAGGAATATCAGTTCTTTACTAGTGTATATAACAAGGCAAGCAAACAACAATAATGACAGCATTAATAATAAACAGAACCAGGAGCCCAGTAACAGCTTCCCTGAGAACAGGCACTTTCCCCTTCACTGCAGTTCCAGTCACAGCCGCCAGGGGCGCTGCTGGCTCCCAGCTGGGCAGGGCGGGCGCGGTGATTCCCCCGCGCCTGCAGGGGGCGCTGTGGCACGAGCTCAGCCGTGTCTCCCTCACAGTGATGGTGGGCGGGCTGGATGGCGACATGGGCTGCAGCAGGAACCTCGGAGCAGCTGCTGGAACTGCCGGGACGAGCAGACCCCGGTGTAGCACGAGAAATGCATCAGAAACTCCAGAGCTGTAGCAGGAGCTGCAGGGTGTCCTGGCAGGCAGGGGGTGCAGGGTTACAGTGTAGCGAAAAAACCGGGACCAGTGGCAGAGAAAGGGCCGGGCTTGGCAGCAGCAGCCGGGAGAGGCTTCTTTGGGAGGGTTTTCCCCTGAGGCACCGAAGCAGATGATGAGGGTCCTTTCCAGTGAGGTAGGAGCGTTAATAAGGTCCCAGTTCAATGGCTGCTCTTACAAGCAATGGTGCACCCACCCACAGTAAGGAAGAAGCGGTACAGGGCTGCGCTCTGGCAGCTGCAGTGAATTCTGCCCACAGTGGGCAACAGCTCGACTGTTCTCCTCCAATGCCGACAGCGAGAGAGAGAGAGAAGCCAAGCCCAGTCCCTCACGTCCCAGCCAAAATTTCATGGTATCCTTGTGCTTCCAAAGAGAAAACCACCCAGGTAAGAGAGTAGCCGGCTGCACCCTTTGCCCACCTTGGCCATTTCTTTTGTCTCTTTAAGTATAGGTAGTTAGTTATTGTCTCTTAGCAACAAATGGGAGAAAATCCCTTCCCCCCCCCCCAAAAAAAAGGAGAAATCCTAGCCCCCACCAGAAGGAAAACTTATAAGAAGGAAGAGTTGAGCATAGAGAATGGAAGGAGATGGGTAGAATTGCCAATTTAGGTTTTGAAAGTGGTATGATTAAGGGGCACAGGAAGTGTGGACCACCTTTTTTGTAAGTGCACTTAGTACCTTAAATCCAGATCTTCATAGATCATTCAACAGTTTAGAAACTGAGGCAAAAGGAGGTTAAAAATAAAATCTTTCCAGATGTGTAAGCTCTAAGCAGAACTGGAAGTAGATCTTAAGAGTGCTGCCTCTTAATTCCCTTCTCTGGCCACAGCTCTCTTCTTTAATTTTCTGCAAGTGTTTTTCACTGTAAGTATACATTAGCTTGCTCTCTTGGACAATTGCATTCAGCTGTAAGCAAGGATAATAATATTAAAACGAAATGGCTGGATGTCTCTAGAGGTCTACAGAGAAGCACAAGATGCTCTAATAAGAGCAGCACTAACCGGAAAGAGATAAATGCTATAGCTAGGTACAGAGTAATGTAGCCAAGAATGAGCCTTTTAATGGCCCATTAAGAAGAAAAATAACTTACAGAAGTTGAGGCTGTTTTTTCATTTTGATAATTGTTTCCTAAGACTATTTTGCATTCTACCCAGAGGATCAGTCACATGTTTTGTTGTGAGTTTTGCAGTCTTTAGCTAATAAAGGAGGGTTACTGGTGTGTGAGTGCAGAATAATAAAGCATTTCTCTTGGTCAAAAACTTAAAACACAGTGAGTGTCAGCATCCCTCAGCAGTGATGTATGTTACACAATGGCTTTTTGTTTGATGACATCTTGACAAGCTTGGGCTCAAAGTGTCCTTTTCAGGGCAGATACAAGTCCTTCAGTGTATGCTACTGGGTACTTCTTACATGTTGTGCTGATGTCCTGGGGTCAGCACTCAGAACCTCTTCTGAATAAGCAATACTTTTAATCACTTAGGTAGAACTAATGCGGTTGGATATCCTGGGAGATAAGGAGCTATCTAGCTGAGCATCGCAAATGCCCATTGCAAATATAGGCTGGGCATATATTTTAATTGAGAACATCTTCCTTCCTGAGGATTTCATGCGGCTGTGATCAGAGCTGAAAAAAGGACAAAGCTGGGCAACACCAGCATTTGAGGGGAGAGGAAAAGTATGCAGATGTGAAATCTCTCAGATGCATAAAAGGCGAGGAATCAATAACATGAGGTTTGTTGTAACAAATTGTGATCGAATGTTTTGACTCCATGCAATATTTACCATTTGCAGGACTTTGTCCCAGATACAGGCCAAGGTCTGGAGTTATTCACAGGCATTTCAGAATGCAGTTTCTATGAAAGATGCCATCCTAAATAAAGCTGTATTGATTCAAAGAAAAAGAATAAGCTGTACAGATATGAAAGGAGAAAGGAAATGCTGGTTGGGACTCAGAACCTCAGAAAAGGATCTGAGGCTGGAAATAGAGTTGCCTGTGGATTAACATTAAATGCTGACATAAAAACAAAAATGGCAAAATAATGTTTGGTGGAGAAAGGAACAGAACTTTCCTCATAACTAAAGGAAGAAAAGTCCCGGTGTTCTCTCTACTGCTAGGATCCATCGTAGCAGCTAAAGGATGTGAATGATACAGGAGACATGGACTGAAGTCCCGAGCTGTCATTGTATGTTATTGTTCTCCACTGAGGGGGAAATGAGTGAGGGGACAGGAGCCCAGGGAACTGGAGGTTCTTTTGCCTTTGTGCATAGAATATCCTGAAACTGCCCTTACCCTGGGAGCTTGTCTTTGATGCTCTTTCACTTTTCACTTTGTGAAGTACCAGGTGTTCCTAACAGCTACTTAGTGCTGATTTCCAAGTCTTAGTCCCATTTAACGACCCTCTGACTGGCATTGTGGGCTGAATACCTCTTTCTCATACCCAGTCTTTGCTGTTCTAGCTCCGGTGGCAGACAAGGAAAGGAAAGTAATTTCTGACCTCCCCCAAGGTAGGTGTTACAGATGACATACTCTCCTGCACAGGTAAGAGAGAGGCAAGTCAAGACCTTGACACAACTTTAAATTCCTTCTCTCCTTATGCTCCTGCTCTCTCCTACCTATGTGTGGTGAAAAAGGACAGATGATATTCTGGACATCTCTCCAATAAACAACCTCTTTGTACCAAAGAACAACAAAATGTAAAGTCTTTCACATGCAAGTCACAATGCCTGGAGTATGACTGAGGGCAAGGTGGGAATAGCTGAGCTGGTGAAGAATGGCCAAGGAGGGATGTGATTTTCTGAGCTGCTGAGCAGGTGCCATATAAGACACCAGGGATCTACTGGTGTCATGGGGACACGTATGTCAGAACAAAAATTGATGAAGTTAATCTGCATGAGGGGAAATCTGATGTCAAACTAAAATCAGTTTCAGTGAGGGACTAAATAGCCAGGAAAAGGCTGGAATAGCTACACCCTGAGCTTCAGAGACTGTTATTCAACAATCTCCTTTGGCAAGTGGGATATGCTTGAGGGAAACATAAAATACCCCTAAAGAGTGTATGTGCCTGTGCATTCATGTCCTTTGTCACACATGCACCCAAGTATGTGTGAGCTGGGGGCGGCACCCAAACCCAGCTCAGCACATCCATTCTCTGTAGTTTCCAAGAGGGTGTTACAGCTGACATTGCAGCAGCCACTGGAGTACAACACAGAACAGCTGTGGTGTGCTTCTCAGCATCATGAAATGAGGCATTTAAAACCAAAACATCTCCTCACTGCTAATGATATTAGCACTCCTACCAACACTTGCTTGTTATTGAATATAGTTCTAAAAAAGGCATTTTACTTGTACTGAATTATCTGCAGTTCTAAGGAATATCTGGTTTTGGGCTGTAAGACTTGATTTAGATTAAATGTGATGACAAATGAAAAAACAGAAGTAAAGCATTTAGCTGCTGTCTGGATCATACTGCAGTAGATTGGTTTCATAAGATGGCAGATCCTCCGATAGCTAAAAAGGTGCAGTGCACAGAGGGTATGATAGAAGCTAAGATGAATTCACCACATCTCCCTTGCTCCTTCTAAGTCAGTAGGGTTCGAGCTGGGCTCTGGAAATAAAAACTGCCATCTATTTTTGTGATCAATTGTGGATACAATACAGAGCATGAAATCTGGGAAGGAGGTTACAAACCTGATAGAAGGCCCAAGGTACCCTTCACTGTAATAAATACTCCAGCAGTGGAAGGAGAGCTTGAAGGCTTTTGCTTTAGGAAGGAAAGGGCTCTGGCACTGTAAGCAAAATGTGCAAGGGGCACAAAAGATTTCATTATTGAATGAGGAGTGCTCTGAGGAGGAATATGTGAGGCTTTCTGCCTTTAAGGCTGTGGGCTGCGGCAATTCAGTGACCACAACCAAGCTATGATCAAACATATTCTTTTTATTGCAACAAATCACAAGACCTGTTTTTCAGCAGACATTCAATTATTGCACAAAATAGATGGTTGAGCATGAAGGGAAGGTTCTTTTTTTAGACAAAGCTACTCTTGCCTTGGAACTCCTGTAATCAGAAAATGTATTTGTAGCAGCTGGCTACTCCTGCCTCTGCAGGCTTTTTGAATCTACATCAGACTTTCAAAGGTACAGATTTCTTAGTGTCTCTGAGATACTGGACTCTTAATGTCAGACTAAAGTACGTAAGGTATTGCAGCTCAGGTAAATAATAAATAGCACCTTCTTAACAGAAACACTAAACTAATGGTGTTCCTTTCCTGCTAAATTTATCATCCATGAGTGACTGCCAGGTGATATCCACTGGTTATACAAGGATTGACAATTTATACTCCCACTATCCCCTCCTCCTTGCCCTCTGCCTCCCCACCTGCCACTGCCAGCCTGGCTCTCTGCCCTGGGAACAGCCACCATCCTGGGAACTTTTCTCCAATACTGGAGCTGCCATGGCAGAGCAGCACATCCTCTGTTGCTCTCAACACTTTGGCACAGTCTGTGCTCTTGTCAGTCACTTTCAGGCTTCTCTTAAATTTGGCAGTGTCTCTTCTTGCCATGCTGAAACCTCTGATTCAGGGAGCCATGTCCCTGGGCTTTGAGGATCATGCTGGGATTGCCTGCCTGTGCTGCTCCAAGGGCTGCCCTGGAAGAAGAAGAACCCTGTTTTGTTAGAAAATGAAAGAATTAATCCTTTCTTGGTAGTTTGGTTTAGTGCACCTTCCTTTCCTCAAGTATGTAGTTGGGACATGGGGGATGCCCAAAATCTTCATGTCCCATAAAACATTCCATTAATTTCACTACAAACCTGCCAGGGATATGGCAAATCCACCACTAAATGCAAGTGGGCATCAGAATGAATAAGTACAATGACAGTGCTGAGCAGGGCAGATCAATGTTGATCCAAGCCACCTGCCAGGTTCCTGTGTTAAACAGTGAGGTGTTTTCAGTAAAAATCTCCAAAAATAAGTACCTGAAAGAGAACTAACGAAAAACCTTTCCAATTATGGAAAATACAGAAGTTCTTGAATTCTCTCTGTTGTTTGTGGAATTCTCTCTATTATTTCAGCTGTAGAAACTGGTGTAGAGTTTGCATGGAATTGAAATAGAAAGATGCTTAAAGTATCTCCTGCAAGCCATATCAAACCAGATTATTCATCATAGTTATCATGTAAGTATATATATATGTGTGTGTGCCTATCTCAGAACACATCGATAATATCTGGGATGATAACATGAAAAAATATCATTGCAAAGGAAATCTCACTGCAAAGTCAATGTTTCTGTTCAACCTGAAACATTTTGCTCTGCTGATGGACCCAACACAGGCTGAACAGGCGGTTCTACAGCTGCTACTCCATGTCTGCATAGCTTCAGTAGTGCCATAACACAGGTACAAAATGGACTGTCTGATCTGCAGCCACCCTGAAAGACAGATTGGGAAGTTAACTTGGGTTCAAGTGTCAAGGAAATAAAACTATCACAGTGTTTCCTGAGGCAGGGGCTTTACAGACAATGGTGTGATAAGATAATTTCCTGTTGTCTCAAAGGTGACTATAAAAATGTCATCAGAGGGGTTCTGGTTTATTCTTTCTCACTTTGTATCTCAGAAGGTGATGGTGGCAGGATGGTACCTCAGAAGGTAAAAACTTGTTCAATCTGTCTCTGTCATCAATACAATTTCTGCTGTCGTTGCCTTTGTGACCAGATAATGGAGCAAAATCAGGGTGTTGGAAAGCTAGGAGTCAGTTTGCTGTGTGGCTGAGTCTACCTCTGTTTATTGCTACTGTACTGATTCCTCCAGACAGAATCTCACAGAGAGTTGGTTGGATTCTTTCCTATTTAAACACATATGCAGGTAAGAATAAATGGAATGGATTTTCATCCTGCAGAGCAAACCCATGCCTGCAGAAGGGCCTTCTCTTTCTCTGAGATCTAATCCTTTCCTTTGGCAAAGTAAATAATGAGACACTTCTACAGATCTGATTAAGCCTGGAGTCCCTTTTTAAATGACAGAAGATCAATACTATTACTAAATCCATTAAACAATTCTTCACACTTCAGTTGTGCTCTCTCTAGGATATATGAGAAAGAACAGAGGGATATTTTGGCTGTCATAAAGGAAATGCATGATAAAGCCTCTTCTCACGTTCCACTTTCTCTCCCTGGCTCCAAGCCATCCATATCTTCCAGGCTCCCCATCCCTTGGATCTGGCTCATAGGTCACAAATTGCCAGAGACCTGGGATACAGGAGGGATATTGTCTTTCAGTCTGTCAAGCCAGGCTTGAATCTGACAGTAGTATCTGGAAGTTCTGGTTGTTTGTTTAATTCTGATGACAAATTGGCTTAAGTAGGTCTCAGTTTCTGGTTTAGTTTTTGATTTAGTGTCTGGTTTTTTTTGCTGATGCCACAGCCTTCTGGTCTCTCCTCTGGACCTGCTCCAACAGGTCCATATCCTTCTTATACTGAGAGCTCCAGAGCTGGATGCAGTACTCCAGGTGGCAGCTAAAGAAAGCAGAGTAGAGAAGAATTAATTTTCTTCCCAAGCCAAGGCAGAGGAAGCTTTTCCTGTGTGATTTGATGAAGAACAGAGACCACTTTAAAGCTCCCACACTGCAGGCTGGGCTCTGTGGATGGTGGTATCTTTTTGCAAGCAGCAATCTGAGGCACAGAATCTCCTTCCAATTTTTAAAATCTGCTGCAGAAAGTTTTGGTGTCCACAGCATGACACACCTGTGGGGAATTAGCAGCTCTGTCCATTCCTCCTGTCATGAAAACCAGTATTGATGTGACAGGACACTGCCTCCCAGTCAGCAGTACTTACTACTTAAGAGCCTTATCAGTAATGGTAAGTACTAAAAAAACTGGGGATACTGAATCCTCTTTCTCCACCAGAAATGGTCCCTCTAAATGAGGTAGTCCTTGAGTATCTCAAAGGTTAAAGGTAAAGTGGTACAGTAATTCAGAAAATGAAGTATGTGACGCGACACGCATCTGTGCTTGTCCATGCTCTGAAGTCACCGGCAGACAACCTGAGAGCTCCATCTGCATCCTGCTCTCCGCAACCACTCTGTAATTATGTCTCATTGTACATCGTTTTTGTTCAACAACTAGCTGGCTGTTTTTCACATCAAATGAATTATTCAGCAGCAGACTCTGTTCTTAGTCCGAACAACAGCAGCAGTAATACTTCATGCTCATAGGGTCTCTTCAAAAGAGTGCTGGAAACATTATTTGTTGAATTCTTCCATACTCTGCAACAGAAACTGGGGTTCAGCGAAGTGAGAAATGGGGCTCAGCACAGGTCTCTGACATGGGCTGAGTGAAAGAGAGAGTGCAGAACTAGGAGACAAGTCCAGCCTCTACTGCCCTATGCAACTTTTCTTTCTCTCTGAGCTTCTTTTCAGCACTATACCCAATCTGTCAGATCCTCAGCTACTCTAATTAGCCTTATTTCCTACAATGCCTTGGGCAGATACCAATATTTGTTCCTTATGTGTTGATTAAAGACAGAAACACTGGAATGCGTGCATTCCAACCCATGACCTACCAAGCCAAGTCCTCGGCTGCGCACACCTTTTCTTGCTAAGATAGAGCAGACAGCAAGTTAGACATTCAGTCTGGATGTCACTGAGGTACTCAATACCTGTGAGTATAGAATGAAAATTTATGAAGAGAATCCAAGCCATAATCTTCACTGAAATCTGTACAAACTTCAATTAGCATTTTCTTTCCTTTTCTTTCTTTCCTTTTCTTTCTCTTTCTTTTTCTTTCTTTCTTTCTTTCTTTCTTTCTTTCTTTCTTTCTTTCTTTCTTTCTTTCTTTCTTTCTTTCTTTCTTTCTGTCTTTCTGTCTTTCTGTCTTTCTGTCTTTCTGTCTTTCTTTCTTTCTGTCTTTCTTTCTTTCTGTCTTTCTTTCTGTCTTTCTTTCTTTCTGTCTTTCTTTCTTTCTGTCTTTCTTGTCTGTCTTTCTTGTCTGTCTTTCTTGTCTGTCTTTCTTGTCTGTCTTTCTTGTCTTTCTTGTCTGTCTTTCTGTCTTTCCTTTCTGTCTTTCTTTCTTTCTGTCTTTCTTTCTTTCTTTTTCCCTTCATCCTCAATTTTCATTTCTGCTGAGCATCACCTGGTTTTCTGTTCCTGGTCAGGTGCATGAGCTGCTAAAAAAACAGGACACAGGAGATTTGGTAATTCAAATCTATGGATTGCACTGTCTGTGACCTTTGCTTAGAAGGTTTTGAAAGAAACATGAATCTTCTGCCTGGCTGGGGTATGCTGGGGAAAGAACTTGTAAGAAGTGGTGAACAACACTTGATTTTTGTGCCATTTGCTCTTCAATGTTCCAATCTTGTTCAGGCATTATTAATCCTGCTTATTTTGGGAGATCTGAATGTACCTGACTCTGCAACATAATTTAAAGGAGCGAGGAGTTGGTTTGCATGATGAAAGACACTCTAAGTGGTGATCCCAAAAGCTTGTGACTCTCAGCACTAAGTGTTCTTCGTAGCTGCTGAAGTACTGCTGAGCTTGTGCAGAACTTGTTAACAATGGTACAGAAGTAGAACAGGTATATTGATTTTTCCCCAACCAAAACCTGGTACTTTATGCTGAACCTTACTTTTGCTGCTTCTTAAAATTTGACCACATGCATTCTTTAAAAAGCAGAGATGCAAATCTGTTCTTTCTATGGAAATGAATTGAGATGCCTGATTTTGTGAACTCTGATTTGTGGAATTCTCAGCCACATGGGATGCAATTCAATAAGGAATGTTGGCTGCAGAAATACAAAAGGACATAGACAACATGACAACAACATAGAAAAAAAACTGGAGTGAGTCAAAGCAGTCAGGGGTGAGACTTGAATATGAGTCAATAATGTCTTGCTATTTCAGCAAATATGTAAGGAGGCTTATAATATATCAGACTTCTGAAATAATGCTTCTGCTCTGTCTTGTGTTGGAAGGCCAAAGCTAGAGAACTGTCCTGCTTTAAGCACTGCACTCCAATAAAGATGTAAACCACCTGGAAGAAATCCAAAGGAGAATGAGTAGAACAAGCAAGGAGCCAGAAGATTTGCTGAGTTGAAGAAATCTTGATGGAAGCTAAAAGATCAGTACCAGAGAAGAGCCTTTCACAAACATAATGACTTACTGCAAAGACAGAGACTAACTTTTTGATCATATCTACTGTAGGTGAAACAAGAAGTAATTGGTTTAAATCACTGCAAAGGAGACAATTAAAGCTGTAGTAAGAAGTCTCTTTTCATCTATGAAGGCAGTGATATTCTGTCAGAGGAGGTTTTGATAACAGGTTTGATAAACATCTCTCAGGAGCAGTTTAATTCGATCTGACCTAATTGCCTTAAGGTAATGGGATGATGTACATGCTCTTTTGAGGATCTTTTCAAGTCCTATTTTCAGAGCTGGTACTTCCTCAGATTTATAGTATGAGATGACATGGCTTGGTTTGCCTTGCTCATCATGAACAGAGCTGTGAAGTCCCTGCAGGGACTTTGTGTTTATACTGCTGATGAGTGAAAAGGAGAGATCTCATCTTTTATTAGAAAGCCATCTTTCATTAGTGAAGTGAGTCCATCTGACATCACAAAGGTGTAAACATCTGGTATCCCTAGAGCTCCACATCAGTCTGTAGATGGAGTGGAACATGGCTGTCACAGAACACTGAAAATAAGAGGGATGTCTCTCAACAACAGCATATGTCCTAGAAGGAGATTCATTGCTTGAGAAAAAAAATGGAGCTCATTTTATAATGGGAATCAGTACTAAGGATATTGTGGGGTTCTTCATTTTTCTGTTGATTTGAATTTTGACTGTATGTCATGGTTTAGCTGCAGCCAGCAGCCAAGCCTCTGCAGCTGCTCACTCATTCCTCCACCAGTGGATCAGGGAGAGAATTGGAAGGGTAAAAGGTAGAAAA
>VZSR01000520.1:15934387-16098513 GCA_013398615.1 Brachypodius melanocephalos
GTATGCTGTAAGTTACAGGAGTTTCCAAACTGAGAGTGTTGTATTCACAACCACTTATCTGAGAGTCAAGCTATGCAGTTACCTGTAAACTGCAGATTCAGACTCTATTCCTGTGTACATCTTTTTGTCTTCTGTCATATGGAAATAATTTTCCAGACATCAAATTTCCCAGACTGAGAGCCTGTTGAACAGCAACTTGAGCTTGCCAGTTTGAGGTGATAACTTGAGTTTGGTTGCTGTGACATGTTGGTTTAGTGATGCTCAAGGCAAGGTTTTCTCTTGCTCAGCTCTTCCATTTTGCTGGGCCACTGGCAAAGTAACTATTTTTCTGTGTTTATATGGACTCCCAGGACTGTGTGACACAACAGCAGGCAGGCTTGCCTGGCACAAATATGAAGAAGTGATAAGCTGAGCTCTTCTGAGCTCCAAAAAAACCTCATGGATTTTTACAGTTTATTTGCTGATGTTTGGAGTCCTTAATACTGAGATTTTAAAGGGCTTTTAGAAAGAGAGACCTACTTCTTACTCAGGGTAACAGTGTAAGCCTGGCACCAAAGACTGGGATAGTCAAAACCCGTGAGGGTTGTTAGCAGTGGGGATGTGCCAGTCAGCTGTCAGCCCTGGCTTTGTGACACCCCCCAGCTTGGGGAGCTAATGTGAGGGCCTGGCCTCTGGACCACAAAAGGGTCACACATCTGTTCTGCTCAGCTGATGCCAAGACATTGCTTTTTGTGAGCACCCGGGCTCAGCCCCCATATCTCACTCAGCTAGAGGCCATCCAAAGGACCCCATGAAAGGGCTGGCATCTTGGCTTGTATCCTTGGGCTCATATGCTCTCCCTGAGTCAATGCTCAGAGCATGCCAAGAGGCAGCTGAGCCTCAAAGACAACCTACTGAATTCAGCAAGCTGTTAGTTTGGATCTAATTCAGCCCCAACAAAATGCAGGAGACCACCTCTGAGTGAGGAATATGCCATTTGTATGTGGCCATTTCTCTAACCAGAAGTTTGTAGGAGGTAATGAAACAGCTGGGGGTTTGTCTACTGCCAAAAGTTCTCCTGCAACCCAATACTGCTGCTGTGTGAAGTGGAGGAAGCCTGCAGAGGCAGTAGCTCTTATCACCTGCTCTTTTCAGGGAGCCATAAAACATGGTCCATCCTGCACATGGCTTTCCCCTGAGGCTGTTCCAGGCCATGCTAAGCTGCTTTCTTTGGGCTGCCATCACAAAATAACACTGGCAGCTAAACTGGCTGCCAACCATCCATTGTTGGTTAAGTGAAAATCCTTTATTCCCAACTGTAAATTCCCCAGCTGTCTTTTCTAAGCAAAATCAGAGAAATACTTAGTCCATCTGTTTAATCCTGGATAATTTGAATATGTACTTTTTTCTTGTAGCCATTAAAGCACATTTTAATTTTAGTATCACTTGCTGAGCAACATTTAGAACATGAGTTAAAGATGGTGCTGCAGGAGGAACCAGGTGCAACTACATCTGAGTTTGGATGACTGCTGAAGCTGAAGCATTGACAGCAATAGCTCCCCCTACCAAAGTGGAACAGCAGCCTGCTTTTATGGACAACTGTGGCATAAGGGCTGGAATTTGAAGTTATCAAGAAAATATCAGGCTTGGAAAAAAACTGCCATTTGCTTTGTTTCAGGGCTCAGAATAACTCTGTCCCCAAAAACATAATGAAGGTGGCTTACCACTTCTAGATAATATAGGTCTCAAAATGATGACCCTGTTATTCCTGTCCCCCCAGCCCTGATGCTGCTGTCATGTGTTAAGAAATAAATCAGGATAAGGAATTTGGGCTGTCTCTTGGTTCACTATATTGAAAGCAATACAAAAGCAAAAGAAAGGGATCAGCATTTAAAGATCCAGCAGAGAGCCACTTCTGAACTCTTGCATCCTCAGGATGATACTGACCTCACTCTTCCTCCCTCTGCCTCCAGAGTCAGAGCTATTGGTAGGGTCTGGTTACCCAGATGCCCAAGTCCTACTTGGGTGGGAAGACATACCATCAACTCTAACTTTTAATTTTTCTACCACATTCCATTTTTCTATTTCCTCTTGCATTTCACTCCTTGTGTCTCCCATTCCAAAAACCCCTCCTCTGCCCTGGAGTCAGAGCTCCTGCCAGGTCCTTCAGACCTTCAGGTATGGGTATGTCTCTTTCCCCTGTATTCCTTTTCTCACCTAAACTGTCCTTTGAGATACTCTCATTCTGTTTTCCTGCTCAAACAGGATTCCAGACTTGGAATTGCATGTGCTTTTATTGATTTGTCATGAGAGTTTCCACTCAGGCTGGCTTTCACATTCAGTGAAGCTCTTGCTTCCTTTGGAATACCTTTCCCTCCGTCTGTCTCCATGGGGAGCCTGTGTAAGCCATTATGTTCACAGCAAATTCATGGCCTGAGAAAAGCCTTCAGAACTGGTAACAGCAATAATTGGCAACCAACCATTTGTTCTGCTCTCATTTCAAGAGAGTCAAGTAGTGGGGAAGAACATGTCAGGACTGGTTGAAGTGGAGAAGTTCCTGCTGTGGGATGGACTGGGCAGCAGGATGTGATCAAGTACAGCTCTGTCTTGTACATTTCTCCCTCTAGGGCCGCACCCCATGACTCCCTTTGCACCCACCCACAAGCACATTCATATATGCATAGACTGAGGAGTGCCTCCATAAATGTCGGGGGAAAAGATCACTGGTTGAGATTATTTAATATTAAATATCATTTCTGTTATTAGTAACCAGGTATTTTTCCTTTTCTTTTGAAGTGATTTTTTTCTTGGTAGATTTCTTTACAGAAAGATGTTCTGTCATCTTCAATGCTCATATTTTGCATTTTAGATGTCAACATTACACAAAGTTAACACCAAATCTTTACAGTAGTGAGGTAAGCTGAGGCCTAATACCAAAAATGTACAGTTTCAGATTAATCACAGTTTTGATTTGAAGCTCTGACAATAGACAAGAGAACATATGCTCATATGCTTCTGTTAGCTCAGCTCTGAGGAGAAAATAGTACGACGCAGAGAGTACACTGGTGATTCACCCTTCCTCTGAGCTCATCTGCCATCTCCTCTGTAGGCTGTGGTGCGCAACAGGGAGCTCTCTGAGAGCCCTGTGTGTGGATATACAGTGGTCCTGGGCATTCTGCACCTGGGCACATGGAGTCACTGAAGATATGGTGGCACTACTTGTATGAGAATATGTGTTGGCCCCAAAACCCCAGCCAAATTCCTCTTCTTATCTCCTGATACCCTTGCCAGTTCTACCTGGCTGCATTACAAATTATTTCCTAACCCCAGTGATGGGGAGCTGCCAGAGGTAGGTACCAGCTGGCACAGGCTCATGTTCCCTCCAGGCAAAATGTGGTGAAGGGGAACCCTCTGGAAGGAAAAGCTGTGGAAGTTGGTTTTGCAGAGCTGCTGCTGTTTATAAGACTTGGCTGGCAGTAAAGGAAAAAAGGAGGCTGTGGTTGGGCCTTTGAAGCCTCTCTTGGAGAGCAGTTTCATTCACTACGGCCATGGCTGAATAGTGTCATATGTGCCCCCTTGTCTGTCATGTAACAACAGTGCTTTCCAAAGGATAAGGAGTGAGCATGAAGGTAATTTCCTGGGCACTACAATTTACTTTTTGATTCCAGACCACAACTGCTACTGGAAAGAGTTGCTGTAGGCACAGCTGTCTGGGCTGAACAGAGTTTGAGCTGGCCTGTGCTGTCACAGAGGGAGCACCTGTCTGGGAAGCAAAGGAGAGGGAAGGTTTTCCCCTCTCTGTATCTGTGGGATCACTTCCATGCCCTTCCATCTCACAAGCTGCAAACTGCCTCAAAGTTACATACTGCCATGGGTTTCTTCTTATGTTCTTACCATGTATCCATGAATTTACCTTCCTCCAATTGCAGCTGTGGGAGGAGCCAGGACAGTGCCTTGTCTTTTCATCACCTTCACTGAGGCAGCATCAAAGCTGTTGTGGAGAGGAGCAGGGGGGTGGTGGTACAGCCCACAGCACCTTAGTAACTGAGGAACTCCTAAAGAACAATCTCTGGAACTGTAGCAGCTGCAGTGATCTTAATAATTGATTATGCAAATACATGGATAATATTAAAAAACCTGATCATTTACTGCACCCTCTGAATCCCACCTGGGGGGCATGTTAGCCCACCACTGTTCCTCCTTATTTAAGCAACTCCTGCCCAAGCCTCTAAAATACTGTGCAGATCAAGAAATTTCACCACAGAGACTTGGGAAGAACATTAGTGTCCTTCCGGATGCAGGAGGAAAGATGAATAAACAACCAGAGAAGACAGATAGCCAGTAGGACCTGTGTGAATTTAGTTTCATTTTACCTTCACCCAGTGCATACCCTCCCCGCTCCCTTCTCCTGCTCCTAGGAAAAAAGCAAATCAAAAAGGTATCATCAAGGGACTGAGTATAAAGAAAACAGTGCATATAAACCCTCTGGAGATGTTATGTGAAGCATGAGAACACACCCACTTCTAGGGTTGCTGGCTATATTTGGGGAGAATATTTACACAGATGAGGCTTGCAGAGGAATTCTGGGGAAACTAAATGGAGATACACAGCTAAAGGGGTTACTCTGCACTTAAGACCCTCCTTTTCATCTTAGAGGCTCCTCGATTTCACCGATAAGCAAGAATATCCAGACCTTTGCCTTCCCATCAATTCCAGAAACTAGTCATACCCTCTCCTTGATTTATATAAAGACTTCACCTTGTTCAAACCACTTTTACCAACAGCAACTGTTAACATACATTTGGAAAACTTCCACAACCAGCATCTGTTTGTCCTCTCCTTGCACTTTCAAAAATGATTGTGCAGCAGGAAGGAAGCCTCCCCCTCTTTTGCCCCCTCCAACTGGAAAAATCATATCTAATCTTGCTGGGTTTTTTCCCTGCTGTGTATTCTGCCAAAACTGGGTGTTGTTATGAACTGCAAATAATGTGTCTAAGCCTTTGGTCAGTTTTTTTCTAGTTCAATTATCATTCTGTCCGTGAACCTGGGTTTGGCTCACATTTTGCATCCCATGATCATCTCATCCCTCTCTCACCCTCAGTTCCTGCTTGCTGTCCTAGTGCTCTGCCTGGCACCTGCCATTTTGTTCCTGCTGTTTCACCATGAGATGGATGAATGGGCTCACTTCTCATTGCACTGAGGACATTTTAGCCCTGCTGAGTACAGGTAGAGGCCTGTGTTTATTCCCCTGTATACAGCATGTTGACATACAGATACACCACCTGGCTGAGCTAAACTTTGTTTACTTTTTCTGGGTTCCAGGATGTATATCTTCACATTACTACTTGACTGCTCTGCAGAAACATACCATCAACTTGTAAGGGACATGGCTACCTCCAACAGTGGTCTACAACTCCCTACAACAAGGTCTGTGTAACTTGGGTGGAACTGTACTGCTCACATCTCCACATCTGGCTGCTAAGGACCACTCACTGGAAAAGCTGTGTCCATAATTCTCTCAAACTCAGTGTCACTGCATGAAACAGTCCCTGAGTGTTCTCTCTTTGGTAACTTCGTTCTTCCAGCATCTGGTGAGAGTGTCACTGTTTACAGGTGCTCTGGCTGTCAGTGTATGTAAGGACAACACTTTTCTGAAGACAACAGGTTGTTGTGTAGCACCTGAAGGCTCTCTGAAATCTTTTTCTTACGCACATTCAAAAACTTCCCTCTTTCCCCCACCCTTTGCAGTGCTCCTGGAGGGAAAGATACTGAAAACTGAGGAGACTGTAGCCTGCTGTGACCTTTTTATAGTAATATACACATGGCACTAATGCAGTGACAGTACGTCAGTGAAGCCATTGTGAAGGCTAAAATTGTTCCCAGACAAAATGACAGTCATGGCCCTACATCTCCAGTGGCTGGAGAATGCCCTTTCTCTTACATTAAGGTCATGAGTAACAAGCCTGTCTCTGCTTGCATGAGCTTTCCTGGGGCAGAGACTGTTTGCGTAGGTGGTGTCCTCTTCTGCACTGCCTGCAGGATGAATCCTCATTTCATTCCTAGTGAAGAGACACATGCAGCTGCAGGATGAACTGTCATCAGCAATATGAAGTAGGGGAGAGTCACCTCTATTTGAATTTTTTTGTGTGCTGTGATGTATTTAGGATATAGAAGACTGCATGTGCCTGAGAACCAGAACCTTACTAATGCTGTCTTTTATGCAGTACTAGGTACACCTTACGTGCACCCAAGCACATCTCTGCCTAACCTTTATTTTCTGGTCTGGTTAAAAACCACTTACAGAATTTCCTTCATTTGTCCTCCCTGTCTTCCTAGCAGCTGTAGTTCCATTTATTGCTTAGATATCTGTAGTGATGGGCAGGGGTGCTCACTATTTGTGACCCAGATGTGTGAACCAAGGGCCATCTGAAGAAGGCGACTGTGCTGCCTCCAGCAGCCCTTTCCTTTACATAGCTGCAAACTGATCCCAATTCTGGGAAGCAGCTGCTCTCCAATGCCCCACCTGAGGAGCATGAACTTCTGGTGCCCTCCTAGCTGATCTTAAGTTTTACACAACTGAGGTAGATCTGCCTTATTTCAGGGATTTATATGCAACTTTTAGATAGTCTCTTCCCCAGCCCATGTGAGCTGGATGCATTCCTGTACTAAAGAATATGACTGAAGTTTTTTCAGAGACAATGACAAGAGATTTCATAAAATCATAGAATCATAAACATCCTGAGCTGGAAGGCACCCACGAAGATCATCAAGTTCAGCTCCTCGCCCTACACAAGGAAACTTCAAGAGTCACACCAAGTGCCTGTAAGCATTGTCCAAACACTTCTTAAACTCTGTCAGGCTTGGTGATGTGACTGATTCCTGGGGAGCCTGTTCCAGTGCCCGAACACTCTCTGGGTGAAAAACCTTCTCCTAATATCCAACTTAAACCTCTCCTGACACAGCTTCATGCTGTTGCCTTGGGTCCTATCACTGGTCACCAGAGAAAAGAGATCTCTGCTTCCTGTCAGGATGTTAAAGACAATGAGGTTCTCTCCTCAGTCTCCTCCAGGCTGAACAGACCAAGTGATCTCAACTACTCCTTAAAGAGGTTCCCCTCAAGGCCCTTGATCACCTTTGTAGCCCTCCTTTGGACACTCTCTAGTAGCTTTGTATCTTTTTTATATTATGGTGTCCAAAACTGCCCCCAGCACTCAAGGTGAGACCGCCCCAGTGCACAGCAGGGCAGGACAATCCCCTCCCTTGCCCGGCTGGTCGTGCTGTGCCCCATGTCTCCCAGGACACAGTTGCCCTTCCTAGCTGTTTGGGCACACTGTTGGCTTATATTCAATTTGCCTTTTCTCTTGATGTTTCTGTAACAACTCTCTTGAATTTTGGCTGGAGAAAAATGTGGCCAGATACCACAATTGGAATGTGGGATGCCATAGCCAACTGTCTGCAGATACCATGTCTGCTGGAACCAAAGCACACAGCACTTGGCCAAACTTTGTCTGTTCAGCTCTGTTTCAGTTTCTGTGTTTCAGCTGAGGGCCAGGTGAAATAACTCCAGTTACACTCACTTGACACTGACCACCATGGGATGAAACCACTCCTGTATATCTTGCAACTGGGAACATGTGGGCCACTGCTGGGGCAAGTCACACTGAGAATATGTTTGTGGCACTTACTGATCCCCTTATTAGCAGTTTCAGAAAAGAACCTTTGAGTCAAGGAGACAGAGCTCTCAGAGAAGATCAAACTGCTGGAGAAGGTCTAAACAGGCCCTCTGGGCTGCCAAAATAGCCTCCAAAGCTGTTGGTCC
This sequence comes from Brachypodius melanocephalos, assembly GCA_013398615.1. Classification (NCBI taxonomy): domain Eukaryota; kingdom Metazoa; phylum Chordata; class Aves; order Passeriformes; family Pycnonotidae; genus Brachypodius; species Brachypodius melanocephalos. The sequence continues at coordinate 15,942,186 of VZSR01000520.1, forward strand.
TGCCCTGTTGTCAGCACCACATTCTCCTACAAAAGAAAAAAACAGGACACAGGAAGCACCAACACAAGGTGGGAGAATCAAGACCTCAAACCCAATGTACTAATAATACTTAGCACTGTACATCACTGTACTGTTACTTACAAACATTAACTGATACATCCTCACAACACCCCTGCGAGGTAGGGAAGTATTATTATCCCTAGTGTACAGATAGGGAAACCGAGGCACCAAGAGGCTAAAAGTGACTTGCCCAAGATCACACAGCAAGGCATTGGTAGAGCCAAGGTACGAATGGAGACATCCCTTGTTCCCCACCCCATGCTGCCCCCTCCCTAGATAATGTTGTCTGTCTGGACACAGGGAACCAAAGAGGCTCCTTTGGAAAGCAATGCCCGGACTTGTTGCCTATGAATAATTTTTATTTGCCTTTAATGAATTATTTCACAGTTTTTCCCTCACACTGTACACCATGCTTTCACAGTCTGTTCAGTGCTCTGTGGTGGCCCACAGCCTTCTCCTCCAGCACGGGGACAGCTCTGCAGGGGGTTCATAGGGTGCTCTGTGCTTTCATCAAGAGGATGTTTAGAAACAGTTTTCACTGACATTAGACTGAGAGCATGTGAGCTCTCACTGGAGACCAGTAACACACACTGGAGAAGCAGGCAGAGGGAACTGATGGTAAAAAGGCATTTGCTGTCCCCTGTGGAATGACCAGCGGCTCTCTTGGTTTCTTAGCTCTTCCAAGCTCCAGTGATCACCCAGAGCAGAAACCCTCTGTCTCCAACTTGCCTGGTCAGGAAGTCGTTGTTCTGGGGGTTGCTTCCCTAATAGGTAAAAGGCAGTCAGTTCAGGACCAGACAGGTCCCTCAGCATTGCCTACTCCAGGTGTGTGACACTGTCTGGGAACAAGGCTGGCTGTAGTTGTTGTGCTCTTTTGCCACGGGGAAGGGGTATTACCATGGTTGGCAAGCAGCCATATCCAGCGTCCAAGTCTCTTTCATTTCAAAACTGATATTCAATGAAGAGCAAGGGAGAGTGGATGGATGAGGAGATGAGGATGAGGCAGAGCAAATGGGAAAATCCACCAAATGAGCTTCTAGGAAGGAAATGTTCCCCCTTGAGCACTTCAGCTGAAGTGGCTTCATTTTCACAAGGTTTCCTTCTCTCTCTGGGAACATCTGCTGAGCTTCATCTCTGTCAGCTGGATGTAGCGTATGACATTGGTATCTGCAGGGAAAGAACACACACAGATATGGTGGTTACACAACTCCCTGTGGCAGACAGACAGAATGCACCTTCATCCCTGGTACATCACAGGAGAGCAGCATGGCTCCAGTGCTGTGTGCTGGAACAGCATCGGTTGCAAGGGGCTCTGAACCAAACCCAGAACCTTTGGTTTTGGAGAGCATGGTCTGAGTTGTGCTCTCCATCTCTGTTGCTCACAGTCTTGCCTCAGCTGGTTTTTACCTTCTCTCCGATTACTCTTGGTCAGCACAGTTGAATTCACACAGCTGAAACTATCCAGGTCATCCTTGCCTGTACTTGTGGAATGACACACCTCCATTGGCTTCTCTTCCTGCAGTACCTGCATGCAAGTCCCTTCCATGCAAAAAAAAAGGGCATTTTATGTACAGTTATGCTCTTTCTTTTCACTCTCCCACTCTATTTACAGCCTATTCCACTCTTTTCACATTTTTCCATGGTGAATAGAATTGGGAAGAGCATCCTTCACATTGTCTTTATACCCCTTCTTCCCTTAAATTTTCTGCTTGGATGTCCTTCCACCATTAACACTCTTTCTGCAATTTTGTCATATACTATATTCTGCATACTGCCTTGGCTGTCCTGTCTAATGAAGTTCCTAGGAGCAAAGAACCACTGATCTCTCCTAGCAGAAAGCTGTGATACCCCAGCACTGTGCAGGTGATAAGTTGAGCCTTCTTTCTTACAGCATTTCAGAGCATCAACACATCACACAGACTATGTGAGTTTGGCTTTATCTCCTGGCCTCAGCTCTAAGGGAACCTGTTCACCCTGAATCGTAGTTTGATCTAAATGAGTACGTGTCTCCAGAAAGAGCCAATGATTCTACACTCATGGTCAATCCCCTCTTAAACCAAGTTGATTTCTATCATGAGGGTAGCTTCACACACACATGGCACCCACAAAGTGGCAAAAGCCATGAAGTACCAGAAGCAAGCAAGTAAAAACACAGCCGCTTTCACTTCTGTATTGATTAGAAAATGGTTCTTTGTTCAGAGCCTTGCTCTGACAGCCAACCAGGGCCAGCTTGGTCCACTGAAGTTATTAGACCCTCAGACACCAATCACAAGTGCAATGCAGTCCAATCAGAGGGCAATCTCATCTCCTCCTCATTCAAACTGCACTCCACACCAGCTAGGGAAATGAGAAGTACTTCAGCTTTCAAAGTGATGAATAAATTACTAGGAACATGTCCAGCACTAGCGAGTGTGGGTATTGCACCCTCCAAAGAAGTTGTAGGTGCAAAGCTTCCTTAATGATAAGGACATCTCTGTTGTGCCTTCTGCCAGTGCTGAATCAGTGCCAGACAGATCAGTTTCCTGCCACACAGAGTTATCCACAAACATGCCACGTGGCATCTGTGGGCCATGGCCATGCTGTTGTGACTTCTCAAGTTGTCTCTGGTGAGGTGGGTCTCCCTGCTGAGTCTTGTGCAGGTTTAACTGCATCATCCTAGGCACTCCAGAGGATGGGATTCAATGATTAAGCTACTTGACCCGTTCGGGACATTTTTAATGAGCTAAGAATTCTGCTGTTGCTTCTGTCAAACACGCATCAGCATCCTGAGCTGTTTATGTATTAGCACTTGTTACCAGCCCAGCAAATTTTAAAGCAGCTTTTTAAAAAGCAGAATTATTTTAGTTGTGCAGCCTCCTGGAATGAAGAAATTCAGTTGAGGGGCTAGCCCTGAATTTTAGGCTTAAAATGAAATGGGTGCACTCACTCCCAGCAGTGCAGGGCAGGACATACAGCCTGAGCAGGGTCCTGCTGTGCTGCCTGGATCTCACTGTGACCTCTGCTCTGTGCTCTTCTAGGCTCTGATGGGCTGTACTCTGGGTACATGCCCACCACCGAGGTACACACCTGAAATGCCTGACTGTGTGGGCAGGAAATCCTACCTGCCTGTGCCCACAAGGGACTCAGCATCTCATTGAGGGGGCAGAGGTGGGCTCAAAATTGGGAAAGGCTGCCAACTTCCTTTGGCTTTCAGGTAAGGTAGTGACTGCTGATGGCCCAGCTTCATTCACCTGGGAGATTTCCACATGCCTGGGAAGCCCTGGGCAAAATAATATGTAACCTGACAGAGGGTGGGAGATGCTCTCATTGCAAGCTACTTATAGATCTCTCAGGCTGGTTTTGGCATGTTTTGCTCCCTTTGTGAGGGCCATTTTTTTACCTAGGAAAAATAATGAGAGCATCACTCTGTTTGCAGGAGTGGAGCCCTGTCTTTGTCTATTTTTTTCTACTAAATAGTATTGCACCATACTAGCTCTGCCTGTAGAAGTATTTCAGAGTTATGTGTAAATGTTATTGAGAAGACTCAACTCTCAGTGGAGAAGTGATCCCCTTTGGCTGATGTGGAAATAACAAGTAAGAACAACTCAGATGAGGGGTCAGACACATGCAAAGAGGTACTGCTAGAGCTGCAGTTTCCTGGCTCTTAGGACTGTGCCTGTCACTCTCTCTGCAGAGTGGCCTAATGCTATTTTAAAGGTTATTTCTGCTTCCCCTGTAGCTTCAGAGCCCAGTTGGTTATCTGCTGTGCAAACACCTTGGCCTGAGTTTTGTTTCCAGGACTTCTGAGTCGCAGGGGTGCACGAACACAGTGCCTGAGTGCAGCTGCGAGCCTGCCCAGCACGCCACGAAAACCGCCTGCTCAGGGCAGCCCACAGGATGTCTGAACGTGGGCTCCCAGCACAGAGACAGCAGGGACCACTGTTTCACATTACCAGGCCATTGGCAGCTGATGGTCTCAATCTGAGTCAGTCCCTGCCCTGACAATGCAGCCCCAGTGAGAGAGGGCTCATATCCAGCATCCAAGTCTCTTTCACTTCAAAACGGGTATTCAATGAAGAGCACGGGAGAGTGGATGGATGAGGAGATGAGGACCTCCTCATCCAGCATGCAAGGTGCATGTTTGGCTGCCTATGATGCACCAACCTCTGGACACAGACCTCATGGGGGGTCCATGGAGGGTGCATGCTTTACATGACTTAACAGCAGCTTCCCTCTCCCTTAGTAGGAGGGTTATACAACTATCTCATGTTATTTTCATCTGCTTCTGTGATTTTTGTTTGGAGGTGACACAAGAAATCAGGTTAAATCCAACCTTCCTTCATCCTGGGCAGATAGTGATTAGCCATTAGAGATCTGCTGTGCTGACAGCCCTTTAGAACACTAAACCCCTTTGCTAACTAATTCCTCTTTCCTATTCAAAATCTCTCCCACCAAAGAGAATAACTGCCAGTGATTTGTGCCAAAAACATTCCTTATTAGGAAAAAAAAAAAAAAAAGAACACAAGAACCTGACTGCAATAATAACCAGTGAGCCTGGTGAAACCTCAGATGAAGGAAAACAATCCCACTTTGCAGATGGAGATATTGAAAGTAGAGACACTGACTAATTCCAGGTCACATAATAATACTTGATAGTGCTACCTGATTCCTATTACTGTGTTTTAACAGCCACATCCTTTCTTACTGCACATATTCAATTCTTTCCCCCTGAATGCCCTTCAAGTTTTCCATAATCATAAATAAAACAGTGGAACAACAGCCTTGAATGGTCTACAAATAACAGGAAAGAGTCTGATGCAGAGCTGAAGGCCAGAACTGGGTTTTGTATACATTAAGGGCCTTTAGGGACACTTTCTGGTATGTTTTTGTAGCAAGTGGTATTTGAAGTTGTTGCTGTTGAATAAATTAGTATTTATTTCACGAAGCAATGAGGAATACCAAATAAATAGTATCACAAGGAGTGGGGTGATAAGGGAGCTAAGAAACACATATTTAAAAAATGGAAGCTAAGTTGTTAAGCTAAGAGAAATTTTTCACATCTGAGCCTATTCAAAACTTCAAGGTTAGGGTAACTTATTTTCCACTGACTATTTTTCTCTTGCATATGCTTCTTCATTTCCTGGTTCTGGCAAGGGCTGAAAGCAGAAGGGCACACTGTAAACTAAAATAGGCTAAACTGAGCTTTTAAACACATTTGCTCTGGGAGTGTGGGGTGCACAGCTGTGCTGTCAGACTGCCCGGAGCCCATGGCCAAGAACAGCAGATGGGACCAAGCACCCTTAGGGGAGGTGGAAGAGGAAGGAGATCCCAGCACAATCCCAAGTATACCCTCCCTGATGGTCCTCCAAGGCACAGCAACTGCAGGAACCCTGCAGGGCCAATGCCTGTGGGACATCAAGCACAGCCAGCTCCAACAGCCTCCCTTCCCTCCTCTAGTTCAATGACTATTAGCTCCACCATGTCCTCTTTGCCAGGACCCAGGCTTGCCCATTTCACACCCAGTTCTCTCTCTTTCCTCTCAGATTCATATAAAGAGCTGCTCTGTAGGATTTTCTTTGCACATGGCTTCCATTTTACTTTCTTGAAATTCTTTGAGTTCTACAAAAATCCTTTCTGTTTAAAACCACAGTGTTGTTTTATCTCCCTATAATTTCTGAAAAATAAAAGCATCATCTCTGCCTCATTCTCATCTCTGGCCTTTCACCCACCTTCTGAGGCTGGACAGGTTAGTATGAAGATGGTTGCTCTGGCAAGGCTCAGTTGTTTGGATATATAATTTCACTGCTGTCCCCAAATGAACTCTATGGTTTTGACAGATGGATGACAGACACTTAACAAGGAATTGGCTGATTTCACAGCAGAAGTTGAAGCATCCTGATGAATGCTTTGTGGGTAAATGTCTGTCTCCTTGATCAAAGCAAGATACTAACCCTCTACTGAGATGGCAGAAGGCTACTGAGGATGACAAATAGTCTCCTGGCATTGCTAAAGAGAAGAAGCTTTTTCTCAAAGAGTCAGAAAACGTAATGGTTGGGGTACACTCTTTCCACACCCTGCTTTCTTCTTCAAAAATAAGTTAGTGAGCAAAAGAGAGGCAGGATCCCCTCCACACCGACAGCATTCCAGCAATACTGTCATCTTCCAGGTCATGGTGCAGCCTTGGCAGCAGTTAATCTTTGGGCACTGCAACCTTGCTGCACTACCCACGAGTGCTTGAAGGGGAGTACAGGTGAGGACATATAGTGAGTCATGCTCATCCCTGTGGAAATCAATGCAATGAAGTCAGGGACAGATGACATTTCATGGAAAGAAATATAAAAGCACTCAGTGTAAAGCCACATCCCTGCTCCCCTCCCCATACCTGTCGGCTGGCGGGATCTTGCCTCTTTCAGGTAGTAGAGGGCCTTGTTGAAGTCACCCAGGTGGTAAAATGCCACTCCTGATCGATAGAGCGCCTTGAAGTTCTCACCTTCCTTCTGCAGCACCTTGAGGCAGTACTCCTTGACCCGCTCGTAATTCACCAGCTCGGCCTGGAGCAGGCAGGCTGCAGGGCATGGAGAGAATGGCAGACAGACAGACAGACAGACGGACAGGAAAACATTAGCGCTGGGTTTCCCCCTGCTCTTGCAAGCTGCACGGGAGAAGAGAGCGGCTTAGGTGAGGGAAATGACTCAGGCCCGTGATTCAGAAAGGGTGCAGCCATATGGATTGTTTGCCAAACCCGATTGTTCGTAATTTAAATACCAATGCTTCTGGTTTTGCCACTGCAAAGCAAAGGGATTGTGTTTACTCCTGGGAGACAGATAGGCACATGAAACACTGACGGAGAGAGGGAGAACGTAAACACCTCTCCACAGCTCTGGAATGCCACACAGTCTCGTGGCAGTGGCTGGTTTCATTTGTTGTGAAACTGCTTCCCGGATTGAGGGCTGGAGCTCTGAAAAGTACAAAAAGGCAGATTAACAGTTATCCGACAAGGAAAAGGGGGGATAAATTGGATCAGATTTTGTATTTGGCTTAATCCAAAGGCTCTTAGGTTTAAAAATAATATGTAATTGCCTTTTATCCAGGAGATCCTGTATAGAATTTTGCTATAGGAAACGAGGGGCTAAGGGGCTCTGCCCTGCTGAAATGTGGTGTCAGCAAACCAGAGACACCTGGAGTTGTAGTACAGGGAACAAATGTGCTATGCTGCCTGCTTCCTGCTAAGCACTGCAACACAAGTTCATTCCCAGAGGTGAGTACTGCCGGTTTCCTAAAGGAAAAGGCAAACAGTAAATAAACAACATGTTGAGGGTTCTGTGTGCTGAAGGACAATTGTTGCATAAATGTCTAGGAGCTCAAGAAAATGCCCACGGTGAGCTTCCCACAACTAGGAATGAAGTAAAGGGGAAAGGGGAAGATCCCTGAGCATGCTTTACAGCTGTGCTCATGGCTTTCTGTAGTGCTTACTCCAGTGGGCTAAACTTCATACAGGTGACCTGAGCATTAGGAATGGCTTGGGGAATGCTGACAAGAATAGGACATGGTGCAGTCACAGTTCCAGGGAAATAAAGTTGGGCTGCAACACAAGCCCATCTAGTGCTGCAATCCAAGGCAACTTTGAGAAATGACACAATTTGGGAAGGAAGGCAGAATGCCACTGCAAGGATCAGTTCAGAGGCTGGCAGTGTGAAGTGTCAGGGCATGGAGAGAAATTTCCCATGGCAGGTGGTGTTACTCAGTGTGTCTCTGGCAAGGGGGAGACTTAGTGCTCCTGGAAATCCAAGTCATCACAGGTCAGGTGTCACCAATGAACAGTCAGACTTCATTTCTTGCACGGTAACTGCAGCTGAGAGGATATGGTGTTGGGGCAGAAATATGATGCAGTTCTTCATCCCCTTCCCCCACACTCCTAGAGTAAGCCCTGCAAACCTTTCTGTATCACACTTTACTTCATGAGAAGGGGGCTGGCTAGATGACCTCCAGAAATTATTTCCAACCTAAATTAGTCCAAATCCATGATCACTTAATGTGGACAGAATACATTTCTAACCCAAGTACACCTTCAAAGCTTAAACAGCTTACTGGGAACAATTATAAACAGGCTTTTACCATCTGAGCACTGATGCTAGAGATGTGTTTAACAAGGACTGCAGAACTAGTCCCACTGCTGGTACTTGTTTAAGTGACAGCCATTACTAACAAGAGTTTGTCCCATTTGCTTTAATAATGGAATGTCATTGTATTCTAACAGCTCCTGCCATTATGTGCATAGGTATTTTGAAAGATTCTGATCATTTGTTATTTGACTGCCAGCTAAAAAACACATATATTTCTAAAACCTTGGTGGTATTTCCTTATCCAGAGTTTGCCCCTTCCTATTTGTCACACATTGATTTTTCTCGCTCTGTTTCTAATGGAGCTTGAAATGACTGTGCCTTGTTTTTCTTTATTTTTTAAAGCTATTGAAAAGATGGCTGTGTAAATTTACTGCTGGATTCACTGCTCTGGAAACAGGATTGCTTTGTTTATCTGCTGACCAGTAGCATGTACAGCAGTGGCAGTAGCTTTCTGCACACTGCCAATCTGAGCCAGCTTTTCCCGTTTTGTGGAACTGCCTTTCAGAGCAACTAGGGAGTGAATAGCAGTCTCTCTGTTCATTTGCTACTTGGTATTTCCAGTGAGAGTCACAGAAATGACTCTGTGAAAAATGACAGGCAGTCTATTCATGTATATTAACTCAGTAATTCCATACTGGACTTGCTTCACGTATTGGTTGAAAAGAAAAGAAAAGAAAAACTCTCCCACATCCTGCTAATTCATAAACCCAAATGGGTTTCCGGGTATCCAGCTGGGTTCTTTCTGTGACTCATACTCACAGTAAAGCTTCTGCAGGGCATCCCCGCTAACTGTGCACGTGGCAGGGAGAAGTCAGCACCACATGGCCAGCAGGAGAGACGTGTGTTTATGTGAACAAACCGAGCAGATGGATGTGCAGGAAGCAGTTCTGCTGGAAGAGTCGGCCACTTGGAGAGCCAGTGTTGGAAGAGGCTGTTGGAAATCAACCTGAAGGGAGTATCTCCCTTATAAATATTTAGACATGCGTGCTTCCAGTTCTTGGTGGCCTGAAATGATCTTAATCTACTGTGATCCAATGAAAATATTGAGGCTGTTAGTAATTCAGCTTTCAGAAATGGAGGAGATATGGAATCTTTGAATTCTTACCTAATTCAGTCAGGGGAGAATTGTTTTGAAAACATGTTGTTTTCCTAGACAGATGTGGAACTCCGGCTGGGAGTGTTTCTTTACCACATCAAACACCTTATCACGCTCCTTCTAAGTCCATAATAGGCCCCCGGTGAATCCCTCTGAGGAACAGAGCTCACTCAGAGAGACCAGATCTAGAGGTTTATCCAGATCATCCTCCTGCTTTCTCAAACTAAGTGGGCTTGATCCTGCACAGCACCAGCTCTAGTAATTCTGCTGATTACAATGGTGCTCTTTATTTGCAGAGGCAAACTATAGTCACCCATTCCCTGCACGTCTTGTTGCCATTGTAATACAGCACCTGGTGATTACATCTCCCCCACCCAGAAAGGTTGCTTGCCCTGCTTCCAGCAGCATCTGATGGTTATCCATCATATTTGGTTATCGTTCTCAATATGGCAGCTGATTCTTGCACCAGCTTAAGCAATAAGTAATTCTTAACTTTTAAGCCTATATATGTCACATAGAGATGAAGAATCCCCATCTGCTGTAAAATCAAATCAAATAAAAGCCATCTTGAAACTACTGCGTGTAATGTGCCTTGGGAACAGGGAGAAGGTTAATGCTATTAGCTCCAAAGGAGGGGTCCTGTCCATCATGCTTCCCAACGCACCGCTGATGTTTAAGCAAGGAAATAGGAAATTTGGCTGTTTTTCTTCACAGAGCAATGTTAAGTCTAGATGTGTACATTTTAATTTGTGGATTCAAATCTATGCCAGCCAGCTCCATTTGAGAGGTGTAGTATGGATCTGGTACCAGTAGGTAAGTGACGTAGTTTGTATAGCCCTGCTCAGCACAAGGTTGAGCAAAACAAGGATTAAAGCACCTGTGGAGCCAAAATACATCTACACCTTTAACCTTTACCAGTAGCTGTGGTTAGCAGTGATGGAAAGCTGTAACTAAAATCCTGGCAGTTGAGGGCTTTGTATTCTACTTTATTCCACCCTGAAATAATTTTGAATTTCAGAGTATCTTTTGGGAAGCTATCTAGGCTTGACAAGTACCAGTGAGAAGGGATACATGACAGCTTTTTTATAGCAAAGGCTAATAACTTTAATTGTTTAGGAAACATCACTACATTTCTATACTGATTTTTTGTTTAGCTTCAATTTGCTAGCCACAAGTTACCCTGAAAAGCCTGTGTATCCTTGTTGTGTTGGTACTCTGAGACTCTGATCAAGTCCTTCATCTTCTCTTTATGAGCTTGTATAAAGTGGCATCTGGAATCTCGTACTGAAAAAAAAAACACCTTATTTTTCAGCTTTCCTTACTTTTATAGCTATTCTCTGAACCCTCAAAATGAAGTTCAACTAAAAGTGCTGTCAGTTATCATCTTACCACAGAAACCTCTTCTGTGAGAATACCTCTTCAGGTTACACAAAAAACTCAGTTTGGCCCTAACTTTTGTCTTCTAATTTTAGCTGAGCTAAGAACTAAGTATGGGAGTAGCATGTCCAGGTTTTAACATGGAGATTTTGAACAACAATATCAAGAGCCTTGCTTAGCTGGTAATTTTCACCAAAGGGCAAATCTTCATTCCAGATCAGACACTTTTACACCAGTGGCTAAATTCCCATTTAAGGCTTAAGGCCTATCCATGTTACAGAACACTTAAGAGAGAGGGCTGAATTACTGTACAAGCAGCATTAGGGCTGTGCAAGGATCCCTACCCTGTGGCATGTTCCTTGGACTCAGCACACTGAGATGAAAATGCCTTTGCCTTACAAAAAAATCTTGGGTTGCAAACTCATGCTTCACAAACTCCTGTTTTGTTTGCTTTTACTCAGGTAAGCTGGTTGCATTGCCTATTTTTATGATTTTCTTGTGCCTTTCACTGAAAGAGAGAGTCAGTTGCCTATAACTTTGCTGGTCTTTTAAGTTTATGAACTAAAATATTCCATGTGTGATATCTGCCTTTGATGTCTGCTTTTGTAAAATGTTGGACAAGATTGTTCAGGTATTTCTGAAAAACAAGCTAGGGAAGCATAGCTTATTTTTCCCTTGTTAAAGAGCCTCTGGTGACTGCCTCTTTGGACGCATCTCATGCCCTCATCATTTGGCTTTGCAAACAGAAATCTGGCAGATATCCTTTGTGTCAAGCAAGTGCCTTCTGTTACCCTTAAGGTAATCTTGGGCTGGCCAACTGATAACCTTCTGAAAATAAAACCATGGGTTTATTATATAGTACTGCATATAGTACTCTGTAGAGATATGCTTTTGAATCTGGTACCCAAATCCTTTGAATATTCAGTCCACCCTGGGCACAATCTGATTTAGAACAATGCTGTGATCTGAAAATTTTGAGACCAAAAGACTCCTCTTTTTGGCTCGCTGGTCGCAGGAATAAAGAGCAGAAAGTGGAAACCAAGCTAAGAGGTGTTGCTTCAGCTATGACAGAAAGATGGGGGGGCCAGAGGCACGGAAAGGGGTTTCTGGTGAAAGAACTGTATGAGTGAGAGTTGAGGTTTGTTGGGAGGTAAAGTCTCGGTAGAGATGTGAAGTTAAGAGTTTGGGACAATGTGCTAAGAACATAGTACACAGTACAGCCAGTCTGGAGAGCACGAGGAGCAAGGTGAAATTACAGCAGTGAAATCCAGGCAGAAGAAACCAGCCTCCCTAGCTATGTATGGCAGCAGCATCTCTAGCAGATCACTTAACCACAGTTACATCCGAACTCTGAATCACCTTTTTCGATGCTGGGATTTCAACAAGGGACAGTAACTGGCACTGCTGAAAGGTTGCCCTTTCAAGTATTCCCTAGAGACTGGAATAGGTGTCCTGTACAAGAGTTAATGATAAGTCATGTGGTTGAATCACTCTTATATACCTGTGCAGAAAGGTCTGAATCCAAATGACCTTTATTTTCAACCCTTAGAAGGAAAAAAACAGCCTGTATTGATTTGTTGAGTTGAAATGCAGAGAGAAGTAGCTAAACTAATTACTACTTAAACCTGAAGTGGATCTCCCCTCTTTACTGTATTTATTCTTGACTCCACCACTAGAGTTTAACAATATATGTGGATTGTTCCTCCTTAGCAAGAGCTAGGTACTCCAACCACTAAAAAGTCAACCTGTATTTCACAAACTGACTGTGTCATTCCCAGAAATAACCACAATTAAACTCTGCAAAATACTTTGCTTTCGGATATGATGTCACCTTAAGTATAGCAGCCAGCAGTTCACTTAAAATCTATTTAATTGCAGGAAGATGGTTCCTATTCTTGCTCTGGGATTCTACTTTGGGAAACATGATTGATACTGTAATATAACTCCTTCAGGGTTTTATTCAGACATTTGATTAAGACCTTCATATAGCATTGAACAGGCTTTGTTCTCACATCTCTTTAACACTCAAAATAATGGGCCAGACTAAGAGAGTCCTGTATTTCAGATGGCTTGGTATCCTCCATGGGCATGCTCTCCCTCAGAAAAGAAAAAATATGGTAGTGATAAGTTCTGGTTTAGGCATTTGGGAAGAGACATTATTGGAACATAACCATATGGTTAACCATATAACATAACAATAACAAAACCCAAATCACATTGGGGGGGGTGGGTGGTGGTGTGTGAAAAGAAAAAAATATTTGTCTTGGATTAGACAACAACCTTCTAACCATGCCACTAATGCATGTATCATTAATCTCTGTTTGCTGCAGACTGTGTAAATGGTGTTGACAAAAAGCAGATGGAGTTTACAATGTCCACTGGAAGAATTAAAAGGGATACCATTACTATATGAGGCTGAAAATGTCAGTCATGTGTTAGTAATTTGAATGGAATTAACTTCTAAAATAAATCAGGTAACATGTGACTCACAAGATGATCCTGAAAATGTAAAGGGTTATTTTAGATTTAAAGTCACTTTGGACTTAAATACTGTAATTTTAATATACAGCATAAAATGAACTGGAATGCTCATCCAAATTTCTCTGGATTTATTGATCCTCAGTTTGTAAACTGCACAGGCTACATGTAGAAGGCACAGCCCTAAGTTTTAACCTATGTGTTAACTTGTGTTAAATTTTCAATAGACTGGCACTAAAAAGAGCCAAATAACGTGTGAATGTAAGAAGCCTACAGTAGAGGAACTGCGAAAAGCATCCATATCTCCACAGAGCCCCATGTGTGCTGTGCCTTTCAAGAATGCAAACCGGCATTCCTCAAAAGAGGATGCTTAAAGTATCTTCTTTTTTTCAGAGGAATGCTGCATGCAGTTTCCCTACTAGACTGAGACACTAATTAGGATCTACAGTTTCCAAACAATCTCTTCCATTAAATATTTCTCTTGTTTCTCTGTAGTCCAAGCTTGCAAACAAAGAGGATTTTCTGGCTTCTCACCAATAAAAAGCTAATTATAGACAGCTTGATAATGTCTGGCAATAATCTGATCAGCTGACTCCTTGTTCCCAGACAACCTTAATGGGATGAAAAGGGAATATCACAATGACGGTACAACTTTCCAGCCAGTGGCTGTCATTTATTCCTCTCCAGGTACCAAAAAGGCCTAAACATGCCCGTATGTTTCTGCTTGCAGGGAAACGGGTGGAAAATTAAAATCCAAACTGTATGACAGGTTGCCTCTCTCTGTAGGGAGGGATTAATGCTAAATGAAGTGTGGATCCACAAATGTTTGTAGAGCCCAAAGTGAGCCACATCTTCCAAACAGCCTTCCCTTCTCAGCCTGACTCAATTTGTGAACAGATACCAACTGTTCCTCCCTCTCCTGCCATCCTGGCAATGCTTTCCTTCCAATACACAGCATGGTCTCTTTCAGTCCTCTGTTGCTCCTGAGTCCTTCATACCCCTTCCAGAAGAAAGATCCTGACTTCATCATTCCAACCAGCTGTTCTAGGAGAGAGAGAGGCAGTAGCAGTGACTGAAGTATGCTGATGCTTCCACCATCATACACATTAAAAGGTATTTAGTAGTTCTTGGAGGAGCTGCTGAGCCTGTGTGTCAGGCTTTTTGTGGCTGGCAGCCCACCCTAGACTAACATGAGCTGTCAGAACAGGTCAGTTTAACTTCAGTCTGTGATAGGGTGATCAATCTTGAAGATAAAGGAAAAACAGTAGGTATCTTGGCTTTTAGGCTAGTCAAATGACAAATTTTAATGACATTTTCTTAAGCAAGTTGAAGGAGCATAGTCTAAAATGAATAGACTTAATTCTGCAAGCTAAACGAAAGACAACATTAAGTAAAGTTTGCACTGATCTGTCCTAGGTGCCCCATGGTATTTGGTATTGTCAATACAGACCTAAATGACACACTGCAGACTGTCTTGTCAATTTGCAGATAACTCCTAGATGTGAGGAACTGGTATCTGTTGGAAGGTAGTGGCAGAATTCCAAATGATCCCCACAAATTGGTGGTGGTGTTCTGATAAAAACAGGATGCAATTCGACAGGGGCAAGTTAAAGGTCCTACAGATATGCAGAAAAAAACTGACTATATAACTTCAGCAGGGGAACAGATAGCTGGAAAGCAATTCTGCTGAAAATTCACATCAGGACCCTGACAATAACAGGTGGTCCAGTGAGAATAGGGCCTCACCAAGACAGTGAGGGAAGAGAGGCTAACCCTATTCATCCACATAAAAAGAAAAACAGCAACTCCAAAGAAGAGTATAACCGGGAAACCATCCATTCTCCTTGTACTCAGAAAGTAAGAAGAGGGCTTACATTTCAGCTAGAAAAAACTCTGTAGCAGTGAAAAGAGTAAACCTTTGAAAGAGATTGCTTGGGAAAATTGTGAAGGTTCATAGCTTTGCAAATACTTAAGAACAGCTTAAGCAAATGTTACCTAGGATATGTCTTATCTGAACACTTGTACCACTCGTGGGTATGGATAGAAGACTCTTGACAGCTCTTCAGTCCCATTCTTGATTGTCCTGAACACTCAGAGCATGAACAATCCTGGGTTGTCCTTGACAGCTGCCATTTAGTTCTAATTCCTATCAGAAGGTCCTGTTGGAGGATGTCAGAGCAACATCCCAGCAAGACATGGGAACAGGTAAGCATTTAAGAACAGCTGGCATGACTGCTAGCCTTTGCTATGTGTTTATATTCTGCTATCTCAGATTTCTGTAGGCTTGAAGAGCCTATTAAAGTGTTCATGATTTCTGTAAGATGATTCTTAAGCTACTTCAAGGTAAGTTTTTGGTGATTTTTTCTTCCTTTTTGTCACAAATTCAGTGATGTAATACTGCAGTTTTCCTTCAAAGGGCCAAGGCTTTGAGAAGCCAGGAATTTCAGCCAACTTTTCATCTGATCCCCATAGCTTCTGTTTTATAAGAGTATTTTGGCCTACCACTTCCTGTAGTTACTAATCCTTCAAATCAAAACTAGAGGCTTACTGAAAATTCTTGGCTGTGGTAGTATTAAAGCATTAGTTAAAATCTAGATTTCAAGCAAACAAGAATTTTCTGAAGCCAAAATCTGCCCCCAGATGTGTACCAGCAAATCTTTATTTTACCAAAATAAAGAGCTTCACATAGAGATACTGCATCTTCTAATCTGCATGCCTGTGTTTTTCTCAGCCAGGAGAGGTAGGAGCAAAGTCCTATCAAAGCACTGACAAAGCAAGAGATTCAGTCAGATTTTAACTACTATGACATTTTGATTCTATAAATACTAGCTCTTACTGTAGCCACATTAGAAGAGGTAGGAGTTCCTTCTGCTTGTTTTTGCCAAGGCTGTTATTGTTGATCTGCCAGGCTAAATACCCTGGAGGTTTCCTCCTCTATGACCACCTGGTAATCTTTGACCTGTCTTTGTCTTTTAGAATCAGTGCTCATCTAATCCAATCTAGTCCAGTCAACTAGACAAGTTGGCCTTCAGATCTGTTCCAGCTGCTATTTACTCCACAGACTCTTTGTTGCTGTTTGCTTCTGCTCACCTTATGTTGCTTTACTTTCTCACTGTGGCACCTTCCCCACACTGTACCCTTTCCTCCTCTGCCCCCCTATTGCTATTGACACCCACTGAAGGCATCATGTCTCTTGACTTGTTTTCACAAGGGAAAGGTACACAGAATTTTAACAGAGATCAGCAACACCAGACAACCATCTAGTAAATATCTGGTGTTCAGCAGCAGTCAACTCCAACATGTGCTGTCATATATTTATAATTCTTACTGGAATATACCAAACACTGAAATTAAGGTCTTAATGAAATGATGGTATTTTTTCAAAACCCATATGAGACAAAGAGGGACTTCTGTAAATAGGGGAGCACTTTGGAGGATATGGGGGATTTCAAGCTGCTTTCTGCATCCTTTGCTCATAGTAGGTTCAAACAACTGACAGCAGTACTGTGAAATGCAGCTGGAACAACATGAAGGCTGTCCAGTGAAGTCACAGACACTTGTGCATGCCATGATGGCCTCAAGCCTGGCTTACTGCAGCATGCTCAGTTTGAGATGAAAGCTAGCACTTGATGCTGTACCACGACCAAGGCACAATGACGTGGCTGGATAACATCTGTGTGCTGTGCTGTGGCAGCTCACGGTTCACCTCCCAGGACACATGAACAAGCTGACCCTTGCAGAGTCTGCTGAGGGGTGGAGAGCAGGTTTACCATGTAAAATTGATAGGGACTGAAATGCTTTTTGAACTCTCCCTAGCTGAAAAGATTCATCTGGCAAGATGGAGATGTCAAATGAGGAAGAATATTTCCTTCATTAAATTAATTACTCATTCATGTGTTTTATCCAGGTCCAGTGTAGCCCAAAGCCTTTCCAATTTAATGATGTTTTGAAACAGAGAGAAATCTTTATGGTCTTTGTGGGAGGGATGGAGAGAACAACTGACAGAATCAAAGAGGCAGAGGATGCCTAAGCCAACTGTTTTCTAACTAACTGAACAGATGTATAGAACAAAGTTCTCAACTTTATTTTCCTTAAAAAAGCATTAAACAAACTGACTGAGAAGAGTGATTCCAACAGCAAACTAACTCTGCCTGTGCCAGGCTGTCACCTGCCTGAGCTTTCACAGCCCATGAAGAGGCAGTTTAAGCATCACACTGTCATCAGTTGGGCCCCTAGTGTCCCTGCTTCTTCCCTATCCTCCATTTATACCATATTGATTTAGTATCCTTGATACATCTGTCTTCCTATCAAATCGAGCTGGCCAACAGGTTTGAAAGTTATTGAGAGAGGACTGACAGGCAGACAGCAGAAAACATATGTACTTATGACTCATTTCCTTTGGAAATCAGGCTGAAAATGAATAAACTAAAGACCAGCGGGATGATTCAGAATATTATTTGCTTGAAAAAGTCAGGGTTTGAACTATGCAGAAGCATAAGCCAGTCCTCTAATAAGATGTCTGTTCTTTAATATAATGTGGCAAAGTGCTTCAGGTAAAAATCTCAGATCACTCCCAAAGCCTTCATAAACCACATCTGTGCAATGAATTGCTGGCAGTGGAAGAATGAGGTAGGAGAATCTCTGATTTGGGGCAACTTTCACCCCAACAGAAGCTGCGTTCAGGCACCACGAACACCAAAATCATTGTACTGAATCAATACAATTCTCTGTCTTGACTGTGCCTTTTTGATTAAGCTAAGGAAGGAGAAGATACAGTGTAACAATTATGTGATGAAATAGGCTCGGCTGACAAGGATATTTGTCCGAAAAGAGATCACTAGAAGAATATCTCAGGAATAATTTCAGAATGGAGCTTGTTTAGTGCTTTATTAATAGACCTATGCAAAAGTCAGCGTGACCTACTGACTGTCAAGCTCAAAGATACTGTCAAAAGGGATGAGGATGACAATGTGATATATAAAGAACTACATGACTTGGTACACAAATAAATTTATTCAGAATAGAATCTGGTGATACAAAATTTTAGACCGTACTCTATGAGACCACTAAGAATTTTTGCTAGAATTTGTGAGCTCATGAGTTGGAAAAAAAACAAAGAGGAAAAGGATGAGAACACACCAGATCAAAGAATGACTGCGTCACTTATGTGACATGGCGGTAGACAGGGAAATGAAAATCTTAGAGAAGTTTATTCAAAAATTCAAACCAGTTAGTGGTTCTCAAGCATGAAAATGTAATATTTGCTTTTCAATTTTTATCCTATTTAATAGGGCAGTGAATGTTCTAATTAGCTATATGTCTAAGCTTTCTTTTCTAACATTATTAGGTTCTTTAATTCCATGATACCTTCTGGCACTGTACTGCAAGTTGATCAGACCTGGGGCTTAAAATTATTTTGTATTAGTCTATTAATTTAATTTACCACCCCACCCCATGAGCAAAGCTCCTCAGCTGCCTCAGTTTGAGCTCCATCACAATAGTTAGGGAATGTAAAAGGAAAATCAATCCATTTACTTTGTACTTCCAGTATAGGTGAGGATCTTATACTGCTCTGGTTTCCTTGCAACATGAACACACTACTGTGTCTTAAGCAATTAATCATTGCAAAGCATTTAAGAGGACATTAATCTAGGATTTGAATTCTGTTAGTATTAAAAATATATGGTGACTAAAGGAATTGAGGCTTAACTTTCCACCGCATTGTTTGATGAGAAAATGATTGCTTCAGGCATGGTACAGAGATTCTGATTTGATCCTTTTTGAATCACTAGACAACAAAAAAGGTGCCTTTGCAGAACAACAGTTAGGGCTGACTTAGGATGGTTTTCCAGAGCACCCCAAGACACTTCTCTCATTCTTTCAGCTGATCTTGCAGTTCTACTTCTTCATGATCAACTGCATGGGGTGATGATCTCCCTGGGCAGCTCCTGTTTGCTTAGATTTATTCCCTGAAAGTGTGGATGAAATAAAATCTTTCTGCCCTCTTCCTCTCTGGAAGCAGGAGTGGAGAAGAGGAATGTGAATTCTCACAGCTTCTTCCCTATACCTGGTTGAAAGATTCTTAGATTGTCCTTTATATCATAAAGACGCTTTTCATGTCACAGTACATTTCTGGATTTCATGGTGACTGCAGGGATAACACAGCATACTAGGGGTAGATGTTAGTCACATTGGTCCAGGAATAGACAAAGGAAGCACTAAAGGTCTGACGTAAATTTTCAAGTCCCAGACACATCCTATGCTTTTAATTTACTTCCAGGAGTAAATTTCCTCTCCCATACACTGGGGAATGTGTGTGGCAAGGATACCCCACTGCTTGTTTTGTATTCTCCTCTCCTTCTGCTTCAGGTAGCAGTAAACAGCTTTGCTGTCTGTAGTGGAGTCTTTCAAGCGGGAAAAGGCTGAAGATAAGCAGCATCCAGCTGAGCTGATCTGAAAGCAGTCTTTATGTGTTAGGCTAAACCTTACAGAGACATCAGATGGCAGCAAATTTTCACCATTGTCCAACTGGGTTCTACCAAGAGGGCCCTGAACCCTCTTACTTTACTGAATAAGGTGACTTACAGCAAGAATAAGGTGACTTATACTCAAGGTAACTCATCTGAGTTTCATCAGGCAGGAAACGAGCTTTTTGTCAGATGTCTCTGATGTGGCCAGGCCAGAACAATGCCAGGGGCGTGGAAACTGACAGTTGTAATCAGCGCATCAAAGGAGCTTTGGAATCAAAATTTGAGGAACACTAGTTTGGTGGCTCTTTGCTGGCTGACCCAGCTGTTTCTTTCCAGCAGCTCCCAGGCAACCGGATCGACAGCTAGATTATCAGAGTTTTGCTGTCTGCCACTCTGATATGAAAGGAGTTGCTGTTGCCATCGATGCAGAACAATCTACATGACAGTCCCCTAAACTGGCAGCAGTAAATGCAGTGGGCAGTGCTCCCTCTAAAGAAAGAAAGGGAATACTGAGCAGTGGCTATAAAAGTGGTTGCTTTAGTAGGGCAGAGATTTGACCTGTCAAACACAGATGTGCTGGAGTAGGAAAAATACTGTAGCCTTGCAAGCAACAATCAGTGTCCTGGGTCCTGAAAATCTTATGTAGCAACGTAAGGATGGTTGTTCTCTACACCCAAGGACATGTACAGGGCTGCAGTTCCTGCCTTGCTGATGGTACATGCGAGTGAAAAGGACTGAGATGTCACCATAGTCAGAACCCTAAGACACAGGACTTGTCAGGCAATTATGGTTTTTCTGGAAAACATTCACAACTGCTAAAGATGCAAACAGGATGGGATTCCTTTTTAACCCCCAGACTTCTGTTGGGAGGCTATTGCAGAACTATTCAGTGATGATGACTTACACTGCCTAAGGCTTTCAAGTTAAGTATGTGCTACTGTGATGGGCAGAGTCGTGATCATGGCCACACAGGACAAGCATGTCCTGTGAATTCATGGCCCTAAATGGAAGAGTTGGTCATTTTATCAAGGTGAGTGACACAGCATGTAAGATAGGGAATAGAGTCCCATGCTTAAACACACAGAGTCTGTTGTAGAGATGTCACACAAAAACAGGTAACCAGCACCAACTGACTGGCTTCCTGTAAATGTCACATCACCACCGAGGGGACGAGAGGACCTCACTGGCAGAACAGAGATAGGGGGCGTCTAGGAAGGAATTTGTGTGGGAGGAAAAGAACCTTTGTGTGAGAGTCTGTCAAAAAGTCTGACATAGCCGTGTTGCAACCAGGACAGCGAGTAAAGGAATTCAAAGGGTAAAGGCACGGACTGTGCAAGCAGCCCCGACTTCTGTGCTGAGACATATGATGGGAGAACTGGGTACACAGGACAAAAACAAGGAGGAGCCGATGGTGCTATCCAGTCTATGAGCCTCCTGGCAATGGCCTGTCAAGAATTTTGGAAAGTGGGGAAAATAGAGTGGATTTTGAAGTAAAGATCAAGACATCAAGTTATTGCCTATGCATAGGAATAGACGAGTTCTGGCATGTCAAGCCACGACAACTAAAGACCACTGCTCCCAGCTGTCACTTTTGCCATAGGTTGTCAGAGAAAAAACATGACTGTGCCTAAACCATTTCCACAAACTGTCTCAGTGCTGTTTCTAGCAGTGTTCTAAACTCCAAATGGCTATGCTGGGATGGATTTTTCTGCTCCAGTCCCACATTCAGTGGTTGCCATTTTCGGCTGCCTAGGCAAGTGTATAAAACCACTATTCCCACCTCTCAGTGTGCCCCAGCTGGAGTTATGTTCAGCGATTCCAACAAAGCTTCCACAAACTGCACTGACTCTACAATCTTTGTTAAACAGAACAGAATAGTAGCACTCCATGCCACCACAAGAAGATTTACCTGCATTCATCCATCAATGTCCTGAGCCTACTGTTTCCCATCCAAGATGCAGTGCAGAAATGAACAAAAGGAGAGAGATTTCTGAGCAGCCATTAGTAACACCTTTCTAGTAAATGGTAGTTAATTCTGACTCTTTTTCAAAGCACTTTTAACCCTCAGTATTGGTCATTGGTATGGTCATCTGAGTAAGCTGAAACCAGAATTAATAAACAGTTGTCTTCCTTCCCTATCAGTTTCTCATCCATGAAGCAAGATAACAAAGAAGTAAATAAATAGCCATTTTTCTCAAAAGTTTATTAAGTATTTTCTCCCTTTCTTAATTTTGTTTCCTCCATTTCACAGTCCTTTGTATGTTACTTTCTGAGACACAACACAATGTCAAGAAGCAGGCAACATTTAGATCTCTCCTTTTATTTACACAGTTTACTTTTACTGTTCCTTTCATCACAGCAACTCCTTTACCATCCTAAAATCCTAATGTGAAAACTCCTGATGATTCTCCATTCTTGGAACATCCATTGCAATGCTAGAGGACAGTGGCAAGGAACCTGGGATATGCTGCTGAACTGGTAAGGAGTTCTAAGAGAAAGGCTGGAGAAAGAGGTCTGGAGCTGGGTTAGACATTTCTGGGCTTGAGCCCAAGTGAACAGCAAGAAGAGAAGGATGCTCCACCTGCTGAACTATTCAGAAATGGCCCAGCTCCCAGAAAAGGTGGTAACTATGGAGCTCATGGGTATATCTACCAGTTGACTGAGACCCAGCTTTAACACTAGGTTTTACTGAACCAGCTGAACCATCTTCAGCACAGCACTGATGGAAACCTGTGGAGGTGTAAGAGGCTGTGACTCATTGCATAACTCTTGCTGCAAGAAACTCCAGGACAACATTTCAGAAGAGGATGGAGTAAAGCTGGAAGGATGTGCTACTACAAACTCTGACAAAACAGCAGTTTCTCTTGGAAAACAAGCAGTACTCATTAGGTAAATGAATTAACCACTCTGTCGTTGGAAAAGCTTTGTGATTTTTGGTATCTCCTGCTTCATCTCCCACAGTAAGCTGTAGCTAAACTTTGAGGGATCTCAGGTCATTAAGACTGCAGCTCCTCCAGACAGTCTGTCCAGGCAATCCATACCTTCTCAGTTCTGTTTCAGGCAAATGCTGACAAGGTCAGCTGGGACAGGCTTCTCCTCATGCAAAGGGCATTAAACTTGTGGTAAAAGTGGCTGCAAAAAAACCTGCAGCCCACAGAGCCTCAAGTTTTGAAAAGGCTTGGGATGAATAGTGACATATATGGAGAAAAACACATCTCCTGTCTCAGCAAGAGATGCACTCAGACACGTATCGCTTAAACCAAGGTTGGTGGCAGCTTGCTATCCTTTCTCTTCCCTCCCTCCCGCCCAACCCCGACATCTGCATGTATCTTCATCCTACCCTTTCAATGTGCAAGAAACTCCGTGAACAGGGGAGATTTTTGTTATTGTAAATAAAAAGGAATACATAAATACTCATGACAATGGCTTTAAATTCCACATCTTTCTTAAATACATGTCAGAGAGTTTGGGCCTATCACTAAAAAACCACACACAATCATTGGTGTTTATTCTCTGCTGCAGTTGCACCTCCCTGGAGCAGTAATTGCATCAATCCTGTAAAACAAGGAGCCTCCAAGCACTCCAGGCTGGTCAGATGTATCTAAAACAAGAGTGTCAGGAAACACCCCTTGCCAAGCAGGAAAATGCAGACCACATCCTGCTGCTCTGTTTGCTGCTGCCCCTCTTTCCCACTGTACGGCATCCTTATAGAGGGTGTTTTTGTTGATGCAGCACATTAAAAAAAATCACATCAAGCAACAATCTAAGACTGCTTTAACACCCACAGCACCATGTGTCCTGGTAGAGTCTGTACTTGCTAACGGCTATATACTGGGATGGGCTTTTAGCAGAGACTCCTTCTGACGTCTCCTAGTGGGTGGTCAGTGGAAAGTTTTACCAGCTTTTCTTGTGTTTAGTTACATTTTTACTTGGATTACGTATTATAAGTATTTTTGTTTGGATTTCTCACTGGAACTATTCACAGAAGACCATGCAACTGGCGGTAATTGGAAGTAGTACCAGCCTGAGGATGCTAGAAGGTTCCTATGCTACTGGAAGTGTCATATTCTGTGGGACTGTCACTATGACCTTCACACAGTCATTAGAATGGTACCAGTGCAAATTTCTGCCAGTGCAGAAAGCCAAACATCATTTTCCAGACTGAGATGTATCTAGGAGAGCTAAATTTTTAATCTTCTGTCCAGGCATTTGTGCCCTTCTGCCAAGACTCCTATAGTAAACTACAGGTACCTGAATGGGAATATAAACAAGCTACTTTTATTTTACATTCATGTAATTAACAGCTTTACAGTACTCTCAGGAGGTCAAAAACACAGATGGATAAACAAGTTTAGGAAAGATTTGGTGAAGATAATACAGTTGGTTAGCACAGAGAGGGAGGATTAGCAACCAGATCCCCCAGCACCACTCGTCATCCCCAGATCTCTCTGGTTCCATTTCTCCTGCCAGAATTAGTTCTAGAATTTCTGCATGCTTAGGAAAATCAACAAAGGTTTGCTTATCACGCTGCAACATTCCCTCGCCAGAAAAGCTTAAAACTGTGCTTACCCTTAGCATTTTGCTGCTTTGGAATGACTAGGACTTGTTTCTCTCTGCAGAGCAGACATAGTGGTTTTAATCCTGTAAACTTTTAGGCAGTAATGGTAGAATAAAATAATCATTGCATTTAATGGTTGCATTTGTAGTTGGTAAATGACCCCCATCTGCATGCATGCAGTATATAAAGCATTTGAGCTTCTTCTAGATCAAATATGCTGTACAAGTGGAAGGGAGAATAAGACCTGAGGTGTATTTGGCCAGTTTACTTTTCCACAAGCATTCTTTGTACATCCATCTGTTTTTTAAAAGAACATAAACCACAAACTTCTAGAAAATTCAGCTAAATGCACCGTCAGGATGAGATCGTGGTCCTTGTTCTTTATTTTTCAACAGGGCTGAGAGAGGCAAAAAGAGGTCAAGTGACTTCCTCAAGGTCAGAGACCGTCAGTGAGTCATAAAGAAAGGACTGTTTGCCTTACAACCCTGCATTCATTCTGCAAGGCTCTATGCTGCTGGTAGGCTTTTGTCTTTGCCTACCCTAGCAGTTTCTGGGAGCCTCAGCCATGCTGCTGCTCTTGCCTCTGGTGACATTCATCAGAACGACTCGTGGTAAAATGATGGGGAATTGGCAGGCCCATGCAAAAACGCAGCAGCACAGATGTGCAGGGCAGTCCCTTTAAGGCAGAACTCTTGGAGATTAAAATGAAGCCCAGATAGCAGCTCAGTGAAAGAAACATGAGCAGCTCTGCCAATGGCAAGTTCTGAAAATCCTTGGCTGATTTAAAATAGTAATTTTTTTAAAAATTACAAGAACTTAAAACCCGGCAGATCTGGGATCCTTTGAAATGGGCTACATAGTTTAGGCTGTGGGTGTGCCACACAGCTCTTCAACAGCAGACCTTGGAAAATACACCAAATGTTGGGAGGTTTTTAATAAATATGAGAGCTGGCCACGCCATCTAACAGTAGAATTGCCTATTGAAGGTTCTCTACAAAACAAGTGGACCTAAACAAGAATCTGTGTGCATATCTCTGCCTAAATTTACCTTCGGCAGGCAATGACAGGCACTGACAACCTTTTAGTATTTGCCCACACGTGCCTACTCATGCAATTGGTCAGATTTAAATAAAAACAAATGAACAACCCCAGCCTTTACCAATGAGATCACACAAAATCCTCTCTGGGCATATTTCTCACCTATGTGTATATTTACCTGTGGTTGATGCTCTCCTCTGACTCTCATGCTGCATCCAAACAAGTCAATGTGTGTGTGCATCTGTAGCTGTGATGCAGAGCATCTCTGACAGGTGGATGTGTGGTGCCCACATGAAAAACGACAGTGTGAAAGCAAGGTGGGCTTCTCAAATGCCAGGCTTAGAGAGTAAGCGGAGGTGCTAAAAGAACTTGATAATAAGGACACTCAGATGACAGCTGGTAATGCTACCGGCTATGCTTCAGAGCTATGTGAAAAGCTGCCTTCTCCAGAGTTAACATGTACTGCTGTTATGCTTTCTGCACTCTACAGATTTATTTATTTTAGAAACAGCTCTAGGCAGCCAGCAGTCCTCATAAGCAAAACTCCCTGCATCTCCTCTGCTCTCCATGTCAAGTAACACTGACTTCAGCTGTAACAGTATGTGCTGGTGCCTCTGCTAGAGCCCACTGTGTAAAGAAACTGGTATCTTCTGCTGCATCACATTTAGAAAATTAGGTCCCAGTGCTGCATGTCTTGAAGCTGCTATTCATGCTATATATGAAATATATACTAATTATTGTTACATTTCTGGGGAGACTCTCTCTTCTCTCTTCCTTTCTCTTTCAACATGACTTCACTGATCCTCCTGCTAGGATGGGAGCTCTGTGACTGGGCTAGGAGTAAAAACACTGCAATTCCAGTTTAACTGCACACTCCCCTCTCCAGCATGCAGAGCATTTAAAATTGCTTGCAGATAGCTCAGCAGACACACACGAAGCTATGCATTTCTGAGACAAATGCTGTTCTCTGCTCTGTGCATGCCATCTACTGAAAACATGTGACAACCGCCTGTGCAAAATGACAGCTTGACCTGCTGTGAGGTTATCCCAGGAAAAGCACTGCTTGTAAGTCCAGGGTTAATTATACTCACCTCCTCCTGTGTTCATACAAGTTAAATTTAGGAAAAAATCTGTTCATTTCTAGAATAAAGATGGGGAATGTTTCCCACACCAATTGCTACTGCTGACAAGATCAAATACAACCAACAGTGACAAAAATTCCTTGCGCAAACATGAAACTGTAAAAAAATGAGCTGGACAATGACACAGGACAACTCCATCAGCAGGAATCAAGACATTTCTGGTAAGTGGAACTTGCGTACTGGCAGAAAGTGCCTCGGAAGCAAATTCCATTTCTCCCTCTTCATTTACCTTCTACCTACCATGTCTCATTTGTATCTAGCAGAGATAGTGCCTGTGAGCCCTTTTTCAAGCCCAGGAACTCACCAAGCTATATTGTTCAGAGTATTATGGGCTCCTTGTGTAACCCTGCCAATCTAAATGATCCTTGCCAAATACAATGGATTTTAATAAACCTGTGAACAGAAATTTGTAGAGAGACAAAATTACATCCGTGCAATTACGGTATTGCTCTGAAATCTCACTTGCCTCCCCACCTACAAGATTTCAATAGGTTTTCGAAGGAAGAGTATTTGGAAACAAGATGAAAAGGAGCTAAATTGTGCTCCCCGTTACATCCCCAAAGGCATGCTGAATGTAAGAGATTGGCGTGCATTATGACGAGAGGATGCTGCTTTGGTGTTTCAAATCATTCACTTTACACTGCCCCTTTTCTAGCACTATAGAACAGGAAACAAAGGTAACCAACGCTGTCTAGAAAGCCAAAAGCTAATGTCCTGATTTGCGCCATTTTTTATCCCCAAGGATACAAAGGGTGATGAGTGACCCTTCATCCTTCCGGAGAACAGCAGAGCTTTTAAAATGGTGTTATTTTGTGTATCTTGTCCAAGTTTTGAATGCTCTCTTCCCTGTATGTACCTAGGCACAAGTTTTTGTTATAGAGATGCTTTCAGGCTTGAAAAGAAAAAAAAACATGTGCTGCTGGGGATCAAAAATACCATCTGATCTTGCACTTGTTTGGATCAAGCTTCTTGAAGTCAACAGGAGTTCTGTTTCTATAAGGACTTCAGAATCTCTCTACAAAGTAGTTAAACCCCTCACCACTCCTCTCCATGTCCCTGCAGCACTTCTAAACAGATGGCAGGGAGCAACGGGAAGCACGATCAAATGTCTACTGACCACAGCGATGACTGGAAGCTAGCAAAAAGCCAGGACTGTATTGGCTTTCAACTTTAAGCGCTAAGAAACCAAAAAAATATTTTTACATCTAATAGAACGATTGCAGTTCTGCAGCTGCGCCGAAACCCTTCCCCTTCCTTACATCAAATGTGGTAGTAGTCCGTCTCTCTGTAATACCATTAATTACAGGCTCCAGAGCCGGAGCTGTGGCGAAGGGACTGAAGGACATCTCGGGCTGAGGGTACACCGCAGCAGGCAATTTTGGCCATTTCACGAGCCACGATTTCTGTCAGCCGGAGCGCTCCACGCACGCACCACCGCCCTGCCACCTGTCTCCCGGAGGAGGACGGCACGGATTCATCGGGGGCGGATGGAGCCGCCCGGGGGAAGGGCCGGGGGTCGCAGGCGAGCCCGAGCGCCGGGAGCGGCCGTGCGTCCCCTCCCCAGCGCTGCCCGGGGCAGCACGGCTGTGCCCAGCGGGAGCGCGAACGCGAAAATGGAAGCCAGCGGAAGGGAAGGAGATGCGGCGAGCGGAGCGGGGCGGCAGCGCTGCTCTGCGGAGGGGGAGGGAGGTGTGCGCGGCGCAGGTGGGGACCCACCGCCCCCCGCCCGCGGCCCCGCTGACCTGCCAGGCTGTTGTAGCAGTCGACCTCGATGGCCTCCACCGCCTGCCGCTGCTCCTCGCTCAGCCCCGCCGCGGCGGCGGCGGCGGGAGGGCGCTGCCCGGCCGGCTCCTGGCTCAGCAGCAGCAGCAGAGCCTTCAGCTCCAGCAAGGCGCGGTGGTACTTGCCGATGGCCTCCCGGAATTTCTTGTCCTTGTAGCACTGCGCCCCTTCGCTCTTGAAATCCAGCGCCCGTCCGATAAGCTCGCCCGGCTCGGCGCTGCCCGTCGCCGCCGCCGCCGCCCGCGGCTGGGCACCGCCGGCGGGGCCGTGCCCATCGCCCGCCCCGCGGCCGCCGGCGTTCAGCTTGCCCGCCGCCGGGCTCGCCCTCTCCATGGCCGCGGCGCCGCCCGGCTCCCGCGCCGCCCTACGCGGGCGATGCCGCGGCGCCTGCCGCCGCGCTCCTGGCCTTGCCCCCGCGCCGCTCCGCGGCTCCGCCGCTCGCTCCCATCCTCCGGCGGCCGCCGCTCCTCCTCCCTCGCCCCGCCGCCCGCGGGGCGCCCGCCTCCGCCCGCCCCCGCCGCCCGCCGCGGGCACCGCCGCCCCCCGCTCCGCTGCGACCCCCCGCCTGGCGCAGCGCGGGGCGGCGGGGCCGAACCCCGGGCATGGGGATGCGCCGGCTCCGCTCCCCGCTCACGGCGCCGGCCCGGCAAGGGGCGAGCGTACGCCGGGACCCTCGGCTCCCCGGACTGACCGACCCCACAGACCCCCCTCCCTGAGACTGGGCTCCCTCCAGCCCTCACACCCGGGTCCCTTCTGCTCCCCTGTGCCTTGCCCTGCCGTACCTGATGGTCTCGCCTCCCTGTCTGCGAGCTGGGATTCCACCTTCTCCATTCCTCTCCATTCTCCCCTCACCTCAGTTTCCCAGCTCCATCTCCTCTCCCAGATCCCATTAGTGGCCATTTACTATCAACACCTGTTCATGGTCCCTCCAAGTGTTTTGGTGTGTGTACTCTGTACCACTGGGCGAAGAAGTGCCAGACTATGAAATCTCCTGTGTCCTCTGCACCAGGGCAGCAGAAACCAAGGCCCAGTAACTGCCCTGGGACCAGTCACTCAGGGACTTTAATTTTCCTGAAACAGATTTTTCCCATGTCCTGCTGAAAAATGGGTCAATGCTCACTGATGCCTAGAACGTGTCCTGGTTTGGGGGCATCAGTGGGGAGTGACTCTCCTGCTGCAGACCAACAGCAGAAAAACTGTGCACAGCATGAAGCATTGTTTTGTTAGGCCTAACACCATGTCTGCATTGAATATTAGAACAGTTGGATGTATTTTGGGCGCATTGTTGTGCCAAGATATTTTGTAGGTCTTACCTCATGCTTAAAAACTAAGAGGATGAATGAAAAAAATCACAGTGTATTTTTTTCTCTCAATAATATATTGGGATGCATCTTTTCATTACCCATGCAATTCTTACATGGTAAGGCTGCAGCTGCCATGCAATGCGTTCAAACTTCTCTCTGCAACCATGAGGACATTTTAAATTGGAGATTTGAGTTTCTTTTTGGGATATGTACAGTCTACTGTGGTGCCATGTGGTGTTGCACTACTGGGCAAACTGGGATAGCTATGTGGCATAGCTCCATGTAAAGGTATTAATGTGGGTCTGGGATTGGTGCCTGGATAATTCCTTGTTAGAAGGGCCAATGAGTCGGGCTTTATGCATTGGTAATGTTACTCCCTGCTGCTAAGTTTCTGGACCTTGTTGAAGTTGTGGTCACAGCGTGGGACAGACACACATCTACTCACTTGAATCCAAAAGCCAGAGCCACAAGGAGAAGCAAATAGCATCACACTTACGGTAATAGAAGTAAAATTTTGAAAATGCTTTCACAAGAGAAATTACAGCTAAGATATTCAGGAGTGATTACATGATTTCAAGTGCTTTCATTTCCAGGTGCCCTACTAGATACATCCTCAAGAAATCTTACTTTTAAAAAATGGCTGCTCGGCATTTTTAGGTACCTCAAGCCAAGAGTGAGATAAAGTACTTATAAATCTTGCTCAAAATACATGCGATCTAAAATCAGGAAATCCTGGGGGGCGGGTGTGGCAGTGGTGGATATTAGTCACAGTAGCTAGAGTGGAATTGATGTGTGGAACCTAAATATTAAGGAAGGAAAATTCCTGTTGGGACACTGTTTTAGTCTGTCTGCTAGTCATATTACACAAAGTAAGTTTAAGTAATTTCAGAGGTTTCATTTTACCATTATTGATTGCTGCTTGGAAGAATGCACAAGGACAATGTATATCTCTTGTGCTGGAACGCTGACTTTGCCAGAGGAAAGGAGATTGCCACAGAGGATTAATTGCTGAGATCTGAGCAGCTGCAGAAGCTATCGAAGAAGGAACTGTTTTCTTGGAGGGTGATGTAGCAAAGTGACATTGTGAGTAGTTGCTTCCCCTTTTCAGCATTTGCCTGAGCCCATAGACTTAGGGGCATAGGGGGCACTGAGATATAAGACTTTTTCTCCTCTCCCACCCCCTCTGCTTAAAGGGATCTTTGAGGTATCTTCATTTGGTTACAATGATTTGTTCATTGTGATCAACAGTGGTAGTCTGAAACAAGCTATGAAAAGTGTAAGTTTTCTTACAGGAGAGTTTAGCAGTGGCCATTGGCATTATGGTGCAGATGTGGTCAGAAATGGTCACAAAATAATGATAAAACTAGGTGGTCCTTGCATTATGAACTACACTGAATATACCAAACTGTGGCTTAGTCCCCAGTGTTGCCTAAGCACGCAAATGAGTTTTCCACCTTGTAGTTCTTCCAGAAATGTCCGAACTCTCTTCCTGACATTGCTGGTGCCTGTGAAGATGAATGAGACACAACCTTGTAGTCCCAAAACAGAAATGTCTGAATGAGTGCTGTTTATTGGCCAATTTAGACTCTTTGTTGACAGCAAAGAGTATCCCTAAGCTGAGAGCTGGATCTCTCAGCCGGGGAATTCAAAGCTGCCAGAAGATGTGCAGAATGACTGGCAAAGGTTAGTTTAGTCCACCAAATCTTTCTTCCTGGAGAGGAGTTAAGTAGTGTTGGCTGTACTAAAATATTTAGCAAACATCACATGTCCCACAGGGTCACCACACTGACCACAGCATAAGGGACTGCTTTTGTTTGTTTGCTTGCTTTTCAAGAGGAATGTGGTGCTTGGAGGAAAACATGAGAAGCTGTCACCTTTCCAAGTCAGACAAGATTTGTGCTTGACATTTCATTTAACATATGACATGATGTTCAGGTCTAGATTTCAGCTGTCTCAGGCCCACTAGACTCCCCCTACAGGCTTGTGAGTGGTCAACACCTTTAGTGATACTCAGCTTGAAAACATGACAGGAACCCGAAAGCACCAGAAAGGTAAGTTTATATATTATATTGATGCACTGAACTGTGAAATAAAGCATACACACATTCAGATAAAATTAAGCCAGTCTGCAGTCATTACATGTATGCCATGAGATGAGGTCATGGTATTGGTCAGGATTAGCTGTTGTGCCTGTCTTTTGTCCAGTGGTGAGGGATTTTCTGTCCACAGAAGCAGAACCTGCTTATCTATCCTGTTCTGTAATAGATGGGGCATACTTGTTTGTCTGGATGTCCCCAGGTGCTGTGAGTATCTAAAATCGCCTGAGTGTGCCTGTCTCTCCTCCTCCACACTGAGCTTTCCTCAGCATGTTCCAAAAGCATACACTTGTATTGCTTAATTATTGTTAATAGTAGTATTATGCAGAGGTCACATGTTTTGTAGGATATTTTTGGATCTGTGACTCACTCAACCATAATTTCCTGTTCACAGGTTACCTGAAGAAGATTGTCTTTGTGGAATCCTGTTTGTGGCTGGAAGATGTGTGGGGAATGGTAAATATTGGGAAAAATACTGGATCTTATATATCTGTGAGCTGTCCCAGCCTTCCTCCAGGTGCAATTGTTTCTGCCTGCACATAAGATGATTAATTTACAGGCATATGGAAGAGATTCTCTGCATTTCAGGATACTGCTGTAAGGAAACTGGAAAGGCTCCTGAGACAGTTGAGGAGGCTGAGAACTTGGGCTCTGGTGGGGCATTGAAGGGCTGGAGAATCTTTCCTATGAAGACAAGCTGAGAGAGTTGGAGTTCTTCAGCCTGGAGGAAAGAAGGCTTGGAGGGAGAGACCTTATTGCAGCCTTTCAGTACCTAAAGGGGGCTAGAAGAGAGTTGGAGAGGGACTTTTAACAAGGGCAGGTAGTGTTATGACAAGAGGGGATGGCTTTAAACTGAAAGAGAATAGATTTATTGGACACAAAGAAGACATTTGTCTATGATGAGGGGGGTGAGGCATAAGAACAGGTTGCCCAGAGAAGCTTCTAGAGAACACATCCCTAGGAGTGCTCAAGGCCAAGCTGGGCTTTGAGCAACTTGGGCTAGCGGAAGGTGTCAATGCCCATGACAGGTAGGTTGGAACAACATGATCTTTAAAGTTCCTTCCAATCCAAACCATTCTGTGATTCTTCTAGATGGATGTGAATTAACTGTAGCATTTATGCTGTTAGGTAAGCTTTTTATAAATTGGAATCACAAGGGCTGCTATGGGAAAGCAAGTTTATATGTGTTGAAAATCAGATATCAGTTTGGAAAGTGGTATAGCATGTAAGGCCTCAGTCCAGTTCTTGTGCATTCATTCATTCATGTTGATGGGACTGTTGACCATGAGAGAGAGTTGTTTCATCAAATCCTTCCTGCCAAAGCAGAAGCCTCACCTGTTTCCTATTGTGATAGAAATGGTGTCAATCCCTTTTGAACAGACAAGATCCCTCATTGCCTCCATTCAGCTGCAGAATGCCCAAACAGCAGCAAGCTTCCAGCATACACAGCTGCTGCTGATACAGTCTGTCACCAGCTTAGTCAATCATCCATTATTTATTTCCAAACTGTATGTAAATCTCCGAAGCATAGCCTTTTATGTCCATATACAGGGAAAAGAAGAGAAAGAACTTCTGAAAGGCCAGGGGAACAAAGAGAAGCCTCTGAAATCTTTTGTTGGGGAAATTGTCTTATGTAGTTATATCCAAGGAAGTGAGGAAAGGGAAATAAAATCACATTTAACAGAAGGTGCCACCTTGGTACAAATTTCTTTGATCTATCCATATAATTTTTTGCAGTTAAAAATTCCTTTTTATATTACGAGATCCTTTGTTTACAAGTGTCCATCAAATGCAACACACTTGGAGAGTATTGTGCGTGTCTTCGTCCCCAGTCTGCATTCTGTGTCGTGTCAGTTCATCCTGCAAGCTGTTTGATGCCTGCTGACTGCCTGGTTGAGAATAGTTAATCAGGACTACAATGAATCTTCCAGGAATAGTATACAATCAAGGAAGAATAGCCCACAGAAATGTTTGCAGGCAAATAAGAGAGTCTCCATGACAAGACGTTGCTTGTGTGCATATATGAGCTGCATCTGTGTCACCAAAAATGCTTGCTGACAATACTAACAGGTAGATGGTTAAACAGAGCAGCTGTTCAGAATTAAAACAACTGTTCCAAATTCTGCTTTTAGCATTCTGTACTCCTTGTTTCTTTTTCATAAATGCGGTTAACAAATTGCTACCTAAGAAGCTTACCCATGAACCCAGGACAGGTCAAATCAAAACAATTTAACATCATTCCCAGTGTTTCTTTTTGTACTTTAATTAAAAATGAGTACTCTTATTTGCAAAACAGTCACACTGGAAGGGAATGGTGCAAAAAAAGTTTGAAAAACACTTTTAACACTTCTAACACTTTTAACACTTTTAACCTCTTAAAATCAACTGTTGACATCCCATTTGCGGGCTGCAGCTATAATCTCCCAAGTGAACACCAGTGTTCTGGGTAGCTCTTGCACCTTTTTCAGGCTCAACTAAAGAGCAGCAAGGCTGATTCCTCTGTTGTGTGTGAAAAGAGTAGATCTGGGAAAAATCACACCCACATCTTGCTAATCAGATGGATATTGAGATCCACAAAGTAGGTACTCCTGTATCTTTCAGCCCTCATTTTTCCTCTCTTATCTTTCAGCATCCAAAGCTGTCCTAATTTTGAAGGCACATCTACGCCAGGCAAAGGAGAGTGGTGTGAGGTTTTTGAGCTAGCAGTGACCTAGATCTGACTTGAGAACAATGCTTTTTCTGAGACCCTAAGGAAGCAGACCCTCACTTCACTGTTAGTTGCTACTGCCCCAGGGAGACCTACAGAACTGCCTAATGCTACACCAGACCATTATGGGCTCGAGTTACTGCACATCAGCTGTTCCACCAGCCTGGCAGGGTGCCTGTTCCAACCCTCCATAGAGGTGAAGGCACTCATTCCTGTAATGCTGAAAGACTGCATATTGAGAGGCATTAGTGGGGAATAAGAGACTGCATAGAAGTTGTTACTGCAGGTCTGCTCATGTCTGGCATCCTACTGCCTAGGTAAATGGCAAATAGTTCAATGTTAGTAAAGATCACCTAACTCCAAGAGTGACCAGGTGACACTTTGTGTTCAAATCTGTACAGGAATACAGACTAAGTCACTTGGGTTTGAGTCTAATGAGACAGTATGTGAGTGTAACTGGAAACTGAATTACTGAACAATACAAAAAAGAATCCTAAAATGCACTGACTCCCCATGAACTTTGAATTGCTTGTACTCTGAAGAGAAATGCCATCCAATGTTCACAAGCAGTACAGCCTGCTTAGTTTGTCTGCATTAGGACTGTTGCCTAGTCTTTACATCATGTTTACATCTTCAGGATAGAGCAGTGATTGCAGCTGCATTCCAGGATAAGTGCATATTTATCACCCATTACCTAAAGAGCTCACACTGGCACCCTTGGGTTCAACTCACACATATAGGTGTAACTCATACAGCTGAATTCTTCCACAGTATCGTACAGGCACACATCAAAAGTGCATCTAACTACCTCTAAGCTGGAAAAACCATCTCTCTCTTAGTTTTGTGGCTTAGTCTTTTTTTATGAGATTAAAGATGACACGTGGGAGCAAATGGAAATGCTTGTGCTTCTAATTGCTTTCTCTGTGTGAGACACAGCTATTCCCGACTTCAGCTGAACTGTAAGAAGAAAACTACAAGCAGTAATTTTACAGAGCAAGCAGACCTGCTAGAGAAGTGTCTGCTTTTTTAATATCTGGTCTGGCACTGTGTGAAGGAGTTAACTTCTCACAAGAAGCAGAGTTGTCTGGAAAGTTCCTAGTTTGGCAATGTCTTTGAAAACCGGGGCTTACAAGAATTGTCTTGCATATCCCATCTGTTTTCATTGTCTTATGTCATGGCATAATCTTTGCTAAGGTAACAGTTTAATGCCTACTAACTTTGTCATTCCGGAGGGGTACCAAACCCTGGCCTCTGGGAAGGTTCTTGCTGTGCTAGACATGCTTGATTGGGCTGATGTCAAAGAGAGAGTTTGTGCTGTTTTCCTGTATGGTCTCAAAAGTCCCTGCAAGTTGTTGATGGTGATCAGAGTGGCCTCTGAGGAGAAACAGGCTATTTCAGGAAGTGTGGCTGACGATACAGTAAATGGTACTGTCCCCTAAGAGAGCACTTAGCCACTCTGTCGGCAGACTGGCAGGCCCTGTTGCTCAGTTAGCTGTGCTATCTTTGGAAGAGAGGTGAGACAAAGGTGTTTTATGGTCCTGACCTTTAACATGCCTGTGCTGTTATTGAGTTTGAAGGGTAAACTGCAGGGCCTGGGTCAAATTTCAGTGTAAATGCATTTGTACTTGCTTCTTCAGTTGGATGTAGTTATTCTGTTTGCTTTTCTCTCTCTTCTAATATGCTGAGGGTGCTGCAATGCACAGCTAAGCAGATGGCTCACTTCATCCTAGAGACAGATCCAGTTCTGAGCACAGGGATTCTTGTATCTAAAGAAGTGCTGAAGTGAAACCATTTGAGTAAAAGCTGCATGGAGATCGTTAAGCTCATTTACCACATATATGGGTGGTTTGCTTACAAGAAAAAGGAATAAAAACTATGAAAGATGAATGCTTCTTGCTGTATCTCCAACATTCATCGTGCAGCATATGGGGTTTTCCTGAGGACGCGCGTTCCCAGATTTCCTACAAACAAATTTGTGAGGTCTGCTGAGCACAAAGCCCCAGGCAGTGTGGTCACAGACTTACCATCTGTGTACTATCTCAGTAGTGTCAGCCCTGCAGTTCACATGAGGTTCTCATCTTTCAAATTTTGTTGCAAAAATGGTTCTGTTCCCCATCCAGGCATCTTTCCAGGCCAGGTCTCATCTTCCAGGACCCTGCAGTGATGGAAGGTGGCCAGCATTGTGTGGTATAACTGTGTGTATACTGAGAGCTTAAATGAACTTTGAGCGAGGAAACATCATTGCTTCATCCTACAAAGAGAAGAGAAATTCAAATGGATCTTGATGTGTGAACGATTTTCAAACTCATTTAGTAGGTCCACGTAATATTGCCAGTGTAAGGTCTCAAGTGTGGACATGTAGAGATTAGTACTATCCCTATTTAACTGGAGCTCACTGAGGATTTCACAGCAGAAAATTTATTTAGTGGTCCCTGCAACACACTGTTATTTATATTAACACACTGTAGGCTGTTTGAAAGGAATTTCTTTCCCCATAAGCTGTCACGCACAGCTTACATTAACAATATTGCCCTGAGGAGACTCAGGCAAACAGTCCTTATGGACCTACTTGTCTGTGCACACCTGTCACAATAATTTCTTAGCCCTGAGCAGGAGTGTCCTGGCAGCCCAGGAAATAAAGATTTCCTGGTGTGGAGGAGACTAAATAGAATAAAAATGGCCTATTTTTCTCAAAATTTAAAATATCTGTATTAATATAGATTTTTTAAATTACTCATTGACCATGCCTCTATTTGCTTCTCTAGTTGCATGTCATGTCAACTAACTACCCAATGACTGCAGTATCCACACTTCATTTAATTCGTAACCCATTGGTATTCAAGTAAGTATGGTTTGCTTATGAGGACCAGCCCAGATCAATCTCTCATTGGGCCATTTCCTTCCTTCCTTCCTTCCTTCCTTCCTTCCTTCCTTCCTTCCTTCCTTCCTTCCTTCCTTCCTTCCTTCCTTCCTTCCTTCCTTCCTTCCTTCCTTCCTTCCTTCCTTCCTTCCTTCCTTCCTTCCTTCCTTCCTTCCTTCCTTCCTTCCTTCCTTCCTTCCTTCCTTCCTTCCTTCCTTCCTTCCTTCCTTCCTTCCTTCCTTCGACTGTTTTCATCATAGTTCTAGACTTAGAAATACCAGTACTAAAAAATGCAGAGTAGTTAGGAGAATAAGCTATGATTGACCTTTTTAGCGAGATTGCTTATTCTGTACCGGGAATTTTTTAAATTGTACTGAATAAATTTGATTAAAGAGGAATATAAAACAGAAAAACACATTCATTTTAAAAGATGAAATTCATCTAGAAAGAGTAATATGGGATTAATGCAGCTTTCCATGTCCACTTTTATAAATGTTCAAAGATAGAGGAGACATTTGATCTGCCATAAAAGCCAGTATGGATGAGAAAGTAGAAAACCCATGAGAAACACAAAAATTCAGGCTACTGCTTCTGTATCCTTGATACTCACCTGAGAATCAGTTTGAAGTGATCAATTATTCTGCCCAGAATAGAGTCCAAGGTTTCATCTCAAAGGCTAGGAAGTCATTAGCCATATAGTGTTCCTCTCCACTCACCTGTCCTCTTTAGGAAGGAACAACAACAGTGAGTTGAATAGATGGATAATATGAATGGAAAGATACTCCAGTAATCCTAAAAAAATCTGAAAGATATTGATTTCACCACAGATCTTATAGTGGATTTACAAAGGCAAGAAAACTCATTTAACCTACCCTTCCTTAAATCCAAACCTTGTTATGACTCGAAATAAAAAATAAAATTAACATGATTGAGAGACTTGGTAAAGTGTCAGGCACTAAACAAGGATTATTTTGGGGCTGTACAGCTGTATAAAACTGCATAGCTCAGTAAGGCTAAAGCTATCCTTTTTCAGTACAGAACCCCAGCTGATTATGTAAGGATAAATCCTGCTGGGCAGAAATGCAATTTCCCACAGATGCAATTTTTTACAGATGCAGCACTCTATGTGTGAATGAAACACTTTGCTGCTGATTTGTCCCATAATGGGGAAGCCCATCCTGGTGAAACAGCCCTATTGATGAAGGGTGATCATCACCCTGCCTGGTGTTTTTTTCCCTTGAACAACAGTATACGCTTCATGGCACTGAATCAAGCTGTGAAGGACAGTCATGTGGTGTATGCTGATGGTAAATGTTAATTTTTGACAGATTTGTAGGACATACCGTTTGTCTGTATTCATCTCCTGATGTTCCCATTACCATTATTTATCACTGCATCACAATAGCTCCTGAGTCCCAGTGGAGCCCCACTGCACTAAGTACTATAGAAACACAGGCCTGGCTTTGTTGGTTTGGCTTCACTCCAGTAGATCACCTATATCCATGTATCTCCTGCCTTGCTATTCTAATTTTTTCCTGTTCAACAAATGGAATGGTTAAAGCACTGCAGAGAAGAGACCCAGAGAAATGATCAAATAAGACCATTTGATTTTTAATCTGTAAGTGTCCTTGCTCCAGTCTCTATTGCACTGATGGAAAAACATGACTAGTTCTTTGCTGGATGTGCAAATACCCCAGCATGTTCTGTAAGTTGCCACATACCTGCTGACTTCAGTATGATCAGCAAAGCAAAGGGGTTCTGTGGCTCTTTCCATTATACAGATGAGGCTCTGGTATCAGTGTGGGTTCACCGTTTGTTTGGAGCAGATGCTGAATCTCTGTGATGTGAGCTTAATTGGTTTAACCTCCTCTTTCCTACCAAAGCGCGGTGTAAAGTATTTACAACTGGCTCATGCTTGGCTGATGTGGTTGAGAGAACATCCCAGATGAAGGGTTCTCACATGTGCAAAAATGCACTGGACAGTGTCCTCCTGCTAAGCTACTTTGTCCCAGCTTTGTACATTCTGACCTCAGGGTCTCAAGTACAGGCTCTGCAAGTTTCTGTGAAGTGGCATAGCAACTCTGATCTCATTCTCTGATGATGGACAGTGCAGCACCAGCCTGATGGGCTGATACTATTCTGATACCCAAGGGATCTACATTGCTTCTTTGGGATCCTACTGAAGCAAAGTATAATATAATCTGTATTTGAGTAGGGAAACCTGGATTTTTTTAAATGTAGCCTGTAATAGGAATTTTTGTTAGTCCTACAGAAGAAGGGATAGATGCTCCCGAGAGTGGGATTTCTCTGTAAATTATAGATCCTAGAGTCCATGCTGATCACCAATTCACTAGTAATTTCCTACCCCATAGAGGACCTTGCACCTTGGAGGCTATAGGGCAACAAAGTGAAGCTTCTAATGACACTCTCTGCAGCCACTTCTGAAGGGAAGAGGAACACAGACCTTCTCAGCCACATTTGTAGTGACCAAGGAAATCCCCTCTCTGGAAATACCTCAATCAGACTAAGCAGTCAAAAGCCCATGTAGCTGTTGAGATGAAAGGCCCCCATAAAGTCATGCCACCTCTACCAAACTGGGCCTTTCCCCTCTCCAGAACAGTGTCCAATTACCTTTGATATAACCTTTGATATATGCAGTATTACCCAGGAGGGAAGGAACACTGTTCACAGGATCATTTTTCACAGGCCCAGCAAATAGGCCAGGTTGTCCACCTCAGGTTAGCTCAGACATTAGTGCTAAATCCCTCACTCACTCTGGACTCAGGGATGAGCAGCCTTGGCTATGTAGCCATTATCTGGGCTCAACTCTTGGGCCTCTTGCCTGCCTTCAATTTTGCACAGTGTGGCAGCACAGATGAAGAAGAACAGTGCAGCCAGGATGGAAATGTGTTTTTTTCAGTACCTGTTGAGGTGGAGACACATAAAATTCCTGTGAAGGAAACAAAGATGTTAGAGTTAACAGGTAACCAACACCAGGAAAAAATAATGCAAAAAGACAGCAGGGAAAAAACATTCCAATTAAAGACCTGACTGGACCATTAGGTACCTGAGAGAAGTGATGAAGTGTGCACACTAAGATTTAATGGTAGGTGAGGATATCTGTTTTAGGTAGATGGAAGGTGCAGAGAAAAAGCATTTGTGACCCGATGGACAGAGCAGAAACGAAAATTCTTCACTGAAGTGAAATAGATCCCTTTTAGCATTATGAGGCCTGCAGCTGTTGAAGCAGAGATATTGCTAGACAATTTCGTTAATGTTCTGCCACCATTGCTGCTTGCTAGATTTTGTAGCTCACTCCAATCTTGAAACATTTATTTCTTTTCACTTCCTGATCTGGTCAGCCTGTCCATGTTTTGCATCCTCCCACTGGGAAGCACAGGGCTCACTGCCAAACTGTAGCTGTCTGTTTTTCAATGGAAAATAAAGTAAATCTGGAAAACAAATCTTGATTTCTTCATCAGACTAGAGAGAATATTTTATTAAAGAACCCTTTCAGATCAGCCAAGTGCCTGACTTAAAGGCATAGAAATCAAGGAGTTTGCAATTTGGCCATATTTGGGGTTACAACGCACAGCAAAGTGATGGCATTCAAAACTTGCTGAGAGGTATCTGCCAAACACTAAAGCTGTGGTGCAGTCCAGAGATTGGGAATATTAGATTGCTAGACATGTGCAATAAACAGGATATATGGTGAGAAGATTGTTTCGATTTTCTCCCCATCCCTGTCCTGGGCAAGCCTTCATTGCTAGCAGACACTGCTCCTTGGCAGTGACTGGGCCAGGGCTCTACTCCAGGGCCCTGATCTGCCTTCAGAACTGGGGGGAAATAAAACATTGGTTAACTCCCACTCCAACAAACAAATGCGCATAAGTGGAGCTGTATGGGATGGAGGCCATGCTCCAGTGTTGCCTGACAGCTTCATCTGCCTCTTGCTGGACATCAGCCTGTATGTGACCTGTGCAGCTCTAGGGACATGGGGCAGCTTTTGCTTCTCCCACCAGTCCCCTCTGGGTGATCCAACACTTGCATTGTACTTGCTGCATCCTTCTTTGTCATGGGCTTTTGTATTGACAAAGCCAAGGCAGCAGCAGAGATGTTAAGGTCAGAAATGTCTGCAGAGACACCAAAGTCAGCATCTGCAGTTGCTGTTTTACTACATGATCAAATGCAAGATGGCATAGTTTGTGCTTCTTTGCTTGGAAGCTCATTTCCCCTCCTGCCTGCAGTTGTTAGCAGCCATGTGGCATCCTGACATTTCATCTTTATTAACTTCTTGACAGATAGCCTTTTGGGGATTACTGGCAGATTAATTGTTTTCAGGAAGTTTTCAGACTGTTAGCAGGGTTTCATCTTTTCTTTCCCCATTC
This sequence comes from Brachypodius melanocephalos, assembly GCA_013398615.1. NCBI lineage: Eukaryota > Metazoa > Chordata > Aves > Passeriformes > Pycnonotidae > Brachypodius > Brachypodius melanocephalos. The sequence continues at coordinate 15,983,644 of VZSR01000520.1, forward strand.
TTTCAAACAGGAGACTCTAATCAAACACTGTGAAATGTATTAATATACTCTAAGGATGCCAGGAACATTACTCTTAGTGTCCCCCAGTTCCTCTGCTCTTTAGAGCACTAAGGTGCGGGGGGAACACAATTTTGAGCAGGGCACCAGCTGCAGCCATCATTGCAGCCACTTTAGTTAGATTTTCCCAGTGGCATTTTTCCAGGGGAAAAAAAAGGAGCTTACAAGCCTGGCTATTTTTTTATAGTCAATGCATGTGATTAGCAGTATTTATAAAAACTGTGCAGAAAACAGCATCTCAGGAAAAGGAAAAGAACACGCAGATGCACTGAGCGAAAAGAGAAATTAACAGACTCTGAAGTCAGCAAAAGTGCCTGATTAAGGATTTAAAAATCAGAATTTCGCAATTTGGCTGTGCTGTGGGTTTCTAAAGCACAATTCAGTGACAGCTTTTGAGGCCTACTGGAAGCTATTTTGTAAATGACTGCATGTGTAATGCCATCTGAAGATACCAGCAACATAAGTGTTTTCAGGGTGGAAAGAAATAATTTTCACAAGCAAAAATGTTAAAACAGAATATGGGTGATGAACTCATGGTAGCCCCCTTAAACACTTCCTTTCCCTCCTTATAAATTTTGTGATTTCAGCATTTTCTTTGCATTGCCTATACTTTTCTCTGTCTGGTTTGTTTACATGTCTTTGCCTCAAACCATGAGATAAAGATTTAAAAGAATATTTCCCCATTCCTATTTATTATAAACCAGTAGCAAATTGCTCATTTCATAAGTAATTCAAGCCCAGCAATTTTTCATTAGCATAAGAATTTAAATTTCTCTTGTGCTTCATTGCAGAACTAGATTTACTAGAACACAGAATGGGACTTGAAGATATTTACTATTAATCTGTGAGTTCAAATGCAGGTGGGCAGAATCTGAGGTGCTGTGATGATATCCTTGTTCAGGAGACTATTATGTTTTGGAAACCACACAGAGTTTAATGATAAGGACTCATAAACAATACTTTTCACCCAATGGTGTATAGCTAGCTTATTTGTTCAGTCTCTGCAGACTGTTAGAAATGTGCACAGAGGTGGTTTTCTATCCCTTTTTAGACGTAGTCCTCTCAGTTTAGCTGTGCTTATTTGAAACTATAAAGGGACTCCTTGGTAGTCTCCCTGCTGTACCCATAATGTGGTTTGGAGGACTCAGCACTACTAATCCTGCATCCACTAGAGATAACATTGTAAATTAGGGACAGTCTCTTCTGTTACATATAGGGGAGCAGAGTAGCATGAGATTCCTCATTAGCTCTGACTACGGAAATACAGAAAAATAATTCCACTGCTGGGAGAGTGACGCTAAATGACATCTGAACACCAGGACTTGAAAAGGTGTCAGTTTTCATCCAAGTGTTTTCTGCATTTTAAAAGCACACAAATGGAATGAATATGCCTAAATATTCATTGCTTAAGGTGCCTTTCTCTGACATCAAAAGCAGTGTGCATAAATTCCTCATTTTACATGATAGCTTTCATTATCTCTCCATCTGGAATCCACACCTCCTGCTAAGAGGGACAGAACTGCAGTGCTCATTAGGACTCTCCCGTTAGAGGAAGCCAGGGGAAAAAGCCCTCGTCTTTTATGCTATAGCAGAAGGTGAAAATGTTACAAGATGAACAATTCTATCCAGCAGTGTTTTGGCTAGTCTCACCATATAATTGAAAATTCATTGTAAGCAATCAAGCCCCATTATTTCTCACTCAGGAATCTTTACTTTTTAGCCCCTTGCTCATCCGAAGACATACTTGCTGAGAAGAGGTGCAGAGTCAGCAGGAAAGATGGACAACACGAATAATTAAAATAGAGGTTGAGTTTCCATTTGCTACTGAAAAGAAATGGTTTGCACAAAAATAGAATTAAACAGGGCATCCAGAGATGCTCCAGAAGGATGGCTCCGCTTATGTCTGGTAGCATTTCCCCCTCCAGGAAGATTGTTCAAGACAGGGATATAGTAGTATTTGGTTTAGAATGGCAACCTATCATAGTATTATTTGGAAACATTCTGGTGTGGATAACACTAGAGAGACGTGTTTGGCAAAGGCAGAAACTGCTAACGAGTAGCAGCTAACAAATGAATGGGGAGCTGCAGCGTGCACACATGAGAATTACCCCATGGAAAAGTGCATATTACACAAAGTATTATATCAGTGACAGAGACAAGCACCCAGGAATTTGAAAAATAAGGTTCGATTTGATTTTTTTAATCTAGTTGTGTTATTAAATGATATCAAGTACTGTGTTTTCATGGCTTTCTTCTGAATTCAGTATTACGGCTGGACAGTGCTCTTCCATTCCGTACTTTTTCTTCCGCTGTTCAATCTTTTTTACTTATTTTTACTTATTTTGCCAATTAAGCAAATCTTTTTTGAAGAAAGGATTAATTTTCTTTTTTTGAAGAAAAGATTAATTTTCTCAGAACACTTACCATCCCAGCCTCATATTTTTGCAGATATTATTAAAATTATTTTCATGAACTCAGAGCCAAGGGGCCTGTTAGCACCTCCCTTTTAGAGATGCAGCCATGAGGCACTCAGATTACAAAAGTCTTATTTTCAAAAATTAAACTGTGAGAGATTTTAGAGAACTTAACTTCTCAGGGTGCAGAGAATTACAAAACACACAAAGCATGACTACCTTGATTTGTATGGAGGGTTCAGCACATCTGTAAATCAGAGTCTGAAAAAAATTCATTAATCTAGTGTATGACTATACCACTGGCAAGAGTCCAGTTTTCCAAACCAGCATTTTTCTGTCTGACCTTGTTGCTTTCTGTAACTTTGCTTGGTACCTTCACATCTTTCAACACCCAAAACATGTAAAGCAAGTGTTCTGCAGGCACCTCTTCTTCCCAGGAAACAAGTCCAGCATATTCACAAATGATATAGAGACTTTAACATATTGAATGGGACAAGAATCCTGGGAAGGAAAAAAAAAAAAAAAAGAAAGTAAAAAAGAGTATGTGGTTTTGCCACTACAATCTGTCTCCTAATGCATTAGTATGAGAGGACTGAATAGAGAGCAAATAAGCAGCATCATCTCTCTTTTGCTCTTTTTGATTGCTCTCATACAATAATAATATCCTTTCCCTGTACCTCATACACAGTAAAGTACTTCCTATGCTTTTTTCACGCAGGCTTCTAATGGAAGGGGAAGAGGTTCCAATCACCAATTACGATCTCCTGCCATCAGCAAGGTGATAACTCCAGGCTCTCTCAGACTCTGCTACTGCCAGCAAGGGGATGGCTGATCTTGGCAGCAAAGGCTCAGGCACGGTGAGTCCCTGGAGGGAACAGCTAGCATGGCACAGGGGTGTTGGACACTCTGTACAGCAGACTGGTAGACTGTAGTTGTCAATCTAAATAAGGAGCTTATTAATCTTCAGTGTATGTATATTCTTCCTTCCACTGAGTGTTGTTCTTCACTCTATAAATGACTAATGACCGATTATTTCTTAAGAGCCAAAATGCCAAGGACCATATCTCAGGACAGGAACCATACAGTGTTTTGATGATGTGATCTCAAAACATCTATTATTCCTACAGGGTAAACTAAATCTGGGCTACGTCAGTCAGCTCAAGGTGGATGGTCTGATGCTGAGCAGCAACCTGCAGTCCGCATCTTTCACTTTGAAAGTGAACGGCAAATACCAGCGGGCCAAGGTCAGGTGAAAACGACTGCAAACCCCTCGTATCTCCCCTTTTCAGCAAGCAGCTCCGAATCAGCATGTGGATTTTCGACACTGACGCCGTCGTCCTGGTTACGCACCACCCAGGAAAAGCGGAGGTCACTTTGATTTGTTGTGGGACGCTGGAGCAGCACAGCCTTTGGCTTCAGGAAGGTGTTTCCCTGGCCAGCGACTGCGCGTCGGGACGAGGGGCGTTCTCCGGCACTCGGCTCCCGCCCCGTCCTGCCCGCTCCGCCTCCCCGCTCCAAGGCCGCTTCCTGCGCACCGCCCCGTTCCGGACGTGCGCGGAGCGGCCATGGCGGCTGTGGACATCAGAGGTAGGCCCGGGCCGAAGGCGGCGTTCGGGGCTCGCTCCCCGCGGCTCCGGGGCCCTGCCCGCCGGCCTGCGCTCAGCTCCGCCCGCGGGGAAGAGCCTTCCGCGGGGCGGTCCAGGAGGGGGTCGGTGTGGTGCTGTGACGATGCTTGGAAGCTGGAACGGCCGGGCGGAAAAGCTGCCCAATAAAGCAGCTCTCTTGGATGTGCGGCAGGCTGGGAGCCTGTGCTCAGGGCCGCCTGAGAAAAACAAGCTTTCTTCTGCTAGACTCTGCCTTTTCAGGGGGGATAAGGAGCTCCTGCGGTGATATGGCGACGTAAGGGAATAGCTGAAAAAGAGTTCCAGCTCTGAAGTGTGGGGCAGAGTGGGAAGCGCTGGCATTTGTGGGGGACTTGCAGGGGACCAGAGCAGCGAGTGAGGCTGGTGATCTTCAGGGCGCTTCAGGTGGATGTGGTGAGGCAGGCCAGGTGTTAGAAAAGCCGGAAAGAAAGCTGAAGTAGCAAAAGCAAGAAACATTTGGGTGAGAAGTTCGGGATATGAATAAAAAGAGATTATGTTTTGAAAAGGAAGTGTTATTTGAATGAAGTGTTAAAGAATATTTATGTTGTAAACAAAGTAGAAGTTAAATTGTGAAGAATTTGAGCTTTGAGACAAGTGGGTTTCAGAGGCCACAGGAAGAGAAGTTATTTTTCTCCACAAGAGTGTCTGATTGGAATAACATCTGAAGCCTGTGTGGTAGAGTGAGAATGCACAAGGGCAAGTATTTAGGGAAATCTCGTGAAAGGTCAATTTTGATAATGCCACAGAGGTTTTACTCCTTTTTTGTCTTCAAATTCTTAATGATTATATGTAGTCCTGTGTGTTTTTCTGTGTGTTTTTCTGACTGCCTTGTTTGAGATCACACAAAGGAACCATGTAGACAATTAATGGAGGAGTGCTGTATTAAGTTATTAGCTGATGTGAGAGCCTTCTGTCTTCCTCCAGATCATTTAAGCTCCCTCAAAGTCTTTTATCTAATGTAGTTATATATCAATATATTAAGTAGATTTTGAGGCGTACTTCTATTTTTACTCTATCTGCAGTGGATTAACCCTAGCTGGGTGCCAGGTACCCATTAAAGCCCCTCTATCACCCCTTTCCTCAACCGGGCAGGGGAGAGAGAATATAATGAAAGCCTTGTGGATCAAGATCAGGCCAGGGAGAGATCACTCATCAGTTACTGTCCTGGGCAAAACAGACTCGATCTGGGGAAATTAATTGAATTTATTACCAATTAGATCAGAGAAAGATAACAAGAAAGGAAACAAAATCTTAAAAAACCTCCACCACTCCAGTCTTCCTGGACTTGACTTCACTCTGAAATGCTCTAACTTCTCTCGCCCAAGCAGCAAAGGTGAACAGGGAATGGGATTGGGATCAGTTCACGCATGTTCATTCTGCCACTCTGTCTTCCTCAGCAGGAGGACTCTTCAGAGTCTTCCACTGCTCCACTGTGGGATCCCTCCCACAGGAGACAATCCTCCATTAATTTCTCCAATGCTGTTGTCCCAAAACGAGCTTTTTCACCTGGTACAAAAAGCCCATCCGCACAATAGAGTTGAGGTATCTGATTTATTGCTCTTAAATCCTGTACCAGCTTATACCCCTGAGAACAGGGCTTTATGGGTATTAAATTCATGTTGATACTCTAAGCAGCAATCAGTACTGCATCCAGGATGTTATTTTCAGGTTCCTTTAAGGTCTGGTTCATTGATAAGCAGATTTGAGCTTTCCACGCCTTTTTCTTTGAGATGCGTAGCTATACACAGTTCTCAAAAAAAGTTAACTTGAGCATTTAGCTTGCATGGTAAGTTTTGTCCTAAAAATGAAAGGGGACTTCTGGCATATAGAAACTCATGAGTCTTTTTAGTATGTCCAATTGGGACAGTCCACGAGCTGTAAGAATGGCCATAAACCCGTTTTTCCTGTTGCCCCAACAATCAGTATTGTAACTTTACTAAAGTGGCCGTTGCATCTGTTTGTTTATTACTGAACGTGTGGCTCTGCTTTGAGCAGAAGTCTGTTGTTTCATTCTCTGGTTGTACTGGAGCTACAAGGTCTTCTAGGAATGCCTTGATGTTTTCCACCAGTCTCCTCCTCTCATAGAAATAATGTTTAAATCTGATTGTCCCTTCCTGCCTACAAAAGAGTACATTGATTCAGGCCAAAGGACGGGAGTCCTTTCAGACCCCAGCCCCCCCTGCCTATTGCTCTCCTTTCACCTACTTTAGTACCATTCTCTTCTTCTTCAAGGTAAACAGCTATTCAATATAGCCTGCATCACTCCCCCAATTAGGGTTATTAGTCAACATGATAGTTTCCAAAAGCTGATACATTCCAGTAAAACAGATTTAAGCCTAGCCACTTTGGTTAAGTATTTCAGAAATGCATGGGACTCAGTAAGGGTGAAGCTGATAATAGTATTCCCTGAATTTGGGGAAGAGAAAGGTTAGAAATTAAGGTAGAATGCTGGATGATCAATGGGTCTACCTATGAAAAACCATCCCAAATTTCTCTGCATGACACATCAAAAACAGTAGTAAAAAATGAAAAATTTTGCACCTCTGAAAAATGGAATTGTTTGTGTAATTTTACTGTGTATCCCTTTGGGCCTACCATCATGTGGGACTATCATTTAAATTTGAAATAGATATCACTGAAACTAAAACAATTGCATTTTCACCAATCCAAGAGTATTAGAATATTTTATCTCCACAAATTTTTGACGTTGAGCCATGTGTGGTCTAAAATACAGGTCATCAAGAAATTTTTAACGTTTAATCCATCTTGGTCTCTGAAATTGGTGGAATTATTAATGCAGATTAATATTCGGCACTTAAACCAACCTGCTCACAATTTTTAAGTACCTTTTGTGCAGGATGGTTAGCTTGGTTACACAGGCAATCCTTCACTTTTCCAAAATTACCAAAATCTTTGCAGCCCCCAGAGCTGGATCAGGATGGACAAGTGCCCGGTGTCACAATGAGCGTGACCTCTGACCCTGCCCTGTCCTCTGGGCCAGCTTTGGGGCTGCTTTGCCCAGGGGAGCATAGCCTGGCAGCTCTGCAGGGCCTGGCAGCTCATGGGGAGCTCAGCATCGGGAGAAATGTGAACAAAGTGCTCTAGCTCGGGTCCCCCACAGCGTCACAAGTCCTGCCAGCAAAGCTCTTCCAGCTTGGGCTCCTCTCTTCCAAGGGACCAGAGGTCCTGTTAGGAGCCTGCACCAGCCTGTCTTCCCATGGGGTCACAGCCTCCCTTGGGCATCTACCTGCTCCAGTGTGGGGTCCTCCAGGGGCTGCAGGTGGATCTCTGCTCCACTGTGAATCTCCATGGGGGAGATGCAGGGGGACAGCCACCTTACCATGGTCTGTGCTTGGCTCTGTAGGACCTGGGGAAGCTTCCAGCAGCTTCTCACTGAAGCCACTCCTGTAATGCCCCCTACCAAACCTGATCAGGCAAACCCAATACCCCTACTTTACTGTTCCTCTTGGTTTGTCAAAGCCTAGTGCTGGGCTACCTGGCCGACAAGGCCAAGTCCAAAACGTTGTGTGAATTGTTCCTTTTTTTTTGCCATGGATTTCTGGCTTGTCTTCCAAATTGTCTTGAAAATCATGACAGATTGGCAGTATTGTCACAAGCACTTTACTTTTGCATCTGTGATGCAAATTCTACAAGAAAATGCTTTGCACAAGATGTCCTATTTTTGAAAGGAACAGGGAAACAGGAATGCTGTCCTTTCTTATACCAAAAATAAACAGTACATCCTTCAGTGTAACAGCCATGTCAGGCTCATGATTTGTTTTAGTCTTCCTCTCCTTTTTTCCAAGAATAGTTAAGAGAACAATCTTGTTAGTTTTACAGGCAATTATAAATAGTGGCACTTAGCAGCTGTGGATAAGTGAGTCTTAGAGACCAACTTTATATTCCATTTTATGATACATTTATCAGTTAATATACAGCATGATAGCTATCTCTCTCTCTCTCTCTCTAAAGCTTGCCTGACATTCCTCTGAGAAATGCAGGTATTGTTAATCATACAAACAAAGAATATTTGTGTTTGAAGTATAATGTGAGAGTTGATTATGAGAAGAATGCAAGTGCTTAAAATTTTAAGATTTTTTGAAAGGAGAGCTATTTTGGATTTGAATAGCATTTGGAATAAACAGCACTACCACAACTTAGGTGCTTAATAATTGATCTTAGTGCCATGTTTCTGAGATTTCCTTTCCTCTAGTGAGGAGAGAGAATAGCCTATATGAAATAACATGGATGCCTCTGGACTTCTCCCTCCTCTTTCCTGCCCTGCATGAAACAGTTGGGCTGAAAATTCTGAGATTAGCAAGTAAAAATGGTTTACATGTAGCTATTTCTGTTGCATTTTCCCTGGTTTGCTAAGCACGTAGTGTTACTTTATTAACTCTTCCTCAGAGAAGCTGCTAGTGGTGTATGAGCTGACATTTTTGAAACTGATCTGATGATCCTTGAGCATGCTGAATTGTCACAGAAGTAAAATATTCTCAGTGGAATGATAAGTGGGAGTTCAGGGTATGTATATAATGCATGAACTTTAGGGAGTGGTTCCCGTGAGGAGGGAATTTCAGATCTTCAGTCAGTCTTCAATGACTTCTCATCACTTAGGGGTTTTTAATCTAAACAATGCATATGTCTTCCTCCTTTCTTGTGTCTTGAAAATTCTGTTTGCTGCTCCTGTGATTTAAAATCAATGAATTTCAGGGTTTTTTTCCAAGGTTCCTCCTGGATCTCCAATGCTAGCAATTTTATTGCCTGTGAACTGGTTGTTGACACTGATTTCTTTGATGTACCTGAGGAACATTTTGCTGCAGCGTGATAACAAAATGCAGGGACTTTTAATTCATATTTCCCCAAATCTGTAAGAATTTAACTGGCCTATTATGACTTGCAGGTTATAAAATGTGTTCATTTTAAAAGCTTGCTTTTTTAATATAATTGTTCAGTAGTTATATATCTATAATATCCACTGAGTTATGGAACAAGTAATTTGCTGCAGGCAATTTGGCAGATTAATTTTATAGTCAAGAATAGAATCTCTTGTTCAAGGTTACTGGGAAGCATCTGCCCAAAGATGGCATCTTTGTGTTTGCTGGGGTTTTTTTTGGGTTTTTTTTTTTGTTGTTGTTGGTTTTTTTTTTGGTTTGTTTTTTTTTTTGGTATACTGTTAAGAGACCTGCAAAAAGTTAAAGGTTATCAATTATTATTTGAAGTCTCTGAAATACTTCTTTAATTTTAAGTGGTGTGTTTGTGTTCCATCTCCTTTCTCTGCTACAATTGTTAACTGGTGACGGTTTACTCTTGCATGTATTTGTAGTGGTTTTGACTGCTTTGGTACTCAATGTAGATTTATTTTCCCAGATAATCTGTTGGGAATTTCCTGGGTTGACAGCTCCTGGATTCCAATATTAAACAATGGGAGTGTGTTGGACTATTTCTCGGAGCGAAGTAACCCTTTCTATGATCGAACATGTAACAATGAAGTTGTCAAAATGCAACGGATGACCCTGGACCATTTGAAGTAAGTCGTAATTTGCAACTGCTTCCTGTGCATTCCATTCAGAGGCTTTGGTGACTGGATGGAAGCATGCTGGAAAGCTCCTTCTGTCCTGTGCTTTTCAGTCCCACCACTTTCCAGGGAGCCCAGCTTTTTCTGTATTTGGATGTTTTCTACTTCTTACGCCATCTCAAGGAGGTGTTAAGCATGAAGGATTCTTTGTATCTTTTGAGATTCCAGTAAATCACCCTTTAGATATTTCTCTGAAACAGAAAAGCTGCCTTCTCTCATCCTCCCTGCTCAACAGAATCTGAATAATGTAATGTAGTTAAATGTTTTTTTTCTGCGGTGAGTAGGGTTTATGTTAGGGGATACTTTGAGTTCATAAATAGTTTGTATTTCCATATACTGCTGGCTGTGTGCCATAATTAGTACAAAATTCCTCTGAAGAGCTGGCTTTTTAGTATGGATAATAAGAGTAGTGAGTGTTGTAAATAAACTGATCACATATGGTTGTGTACTAAGACTGCATGTGCAAGTTAACTTTCTTTTCAGTTCCCCATCTGCTATGCTGAGCACAAGTGAGTTGTTCAAGAACTATTTAAAGACTCCACAATATGAAAGGGAGTTTGGAAGCAGAGCTGCAGGTCCATTGGTGAAGTAACTTGTGCTCAGATGTGGTTGCAGAGAGGCTTTTACATCAGACACACAGATGGTTGCAGCATACACCAGTTCTTTGTTGCTGTATTTAAATCTCCATGATAGATTGTTGTCTCTCTTGCTATTTATCTGTTGCTAATGTGTTCTACTTGTGTTGTGTTAGGTTGTTATAACTCCCTTTGTCTATGCACATAGGGTTTGATAGCTAGCTCAGGAAATCCTTTGCCTTTATTTACTGCACATTATAAAGAAGAGCTTTCAAAGCATCAGAATTTCATTGCTTTATTTTTGGGTCCTTTGGTCACTCTTCACATCCTACAGATTTTACTTCGAGGAAGATACTTACACTGGTTGCTTCTTTTTCAGCCAGATGGTTGGAGTGGAGTACATCCTTCTTCATGCTCAAGAGCCCATTCTCTTCATCATCCGAAAGCAGCAAAGGCAATCTCCAACACAAGGTACAGTCATTGACTTCTTGCCCTGTTCAGAAGCCTAATCAGTCAGTTGTTTTTATCAGTTCCTATTTTGTTTCTGAGCACTCCTGCTTCCCCTTTTCTGTCTTCATCTCCAGTCTAACTGGGAGGATATGAGGCCTTGTGGTGGAGAGATCCTTTCTCCAGCAGTTCCCTGCAGTGTGCCGGCAGCAGGGAGTGCCATCTTGTGGGGAAATGGGAACAGCAAACGAGAAAGTGCTGCCCTGTGCTACTTTTTTCTACAGGAAATTGCTAATAGCATTCATTCCATGTCGTATTTACCTGTTAGGCTATGCAAGAGGGTCCATTTCTTGTTGTGATGGAGCTTTGTGATAACAGCACCACTCCTTGCTACAGAGTCACCTTCCAGTTTTTAAATCAAACATCTTAGCTTTTTTTTCCCATCTGGATGCAATTGGCTTAATTATTCCTTTTTAACCTTGAATTTGTTTGTGTTTGTGTGATTAATCAAATATGTAGCCACATTTCAATAGTTATTGGACCGTTTTATCTGTTTACTGCATGTTCATTTAAAATAATTTAGGTTATTTCAGAATAAGCTTTGTAGGAAAGAAAGGCAAGCTTAGTGCTAGTTATTTCTTAACTTCTTTTTTGGGGCATTTATGTTCTGTATATACATTTTGGTCTTATACAGGACTTTGCCTTGTCTTGTTATGTTTCTTATTTGCTTATATCAGATAAATGGTCCATTTACATAGCAGTTCCAAATTGAGAAAACATGTTTGGTTGATTCTTCAGTTGTTTGAGTTATTTCTTTCTTGGAGATTTTGAACATAGCTTCTAAAAGTGAGTATGGAATTGTCATACAGCCCTTAATTTCTGGTTTTGACGCTTTTCCAGATTGAGACTGGAGTTGGAGCTCCCACAGTATATGTGTTCAGACTTATGCTATAAGGCAGATATATGTTTGGTGGAACTTAACTGAGACTTGTTTGGTAACATTTTTCCCACTGTGACTGTAAAGTTTGTGCTGGGTACCTTGACTGAGTTGCATAGTTCCCTAGCTCAGATGTTACCATGTGTTTTATTTCATCAGGGTACAAAAATGAGTGTATTTGAGACATGGGAATGGGGATGTAAAACTGAAATTTAATGAGTTCATAGCTAGTGTGGAATACTCAAATACAACTGATGCAGGCCTGTCTTAGGACTTCTGTAGTTTTTTTAAACAGATGTATTTATATTTGAAATTCTTAAAGACAACTTTTTGCCTGTTTGAATTGATATTAAAAAAATCTTTAGATCAATGATTAGGGAGAATTTCCCGTCTAGGAGAGTAGGTCCTGGTACAGAGCTGTGAGACAGTAAAATTGCTGTTCTGTATCTTGCTCCATTGCTAAAGAAGTGCTAAACATACTTTTTCTGTTGAGGAGAAGTGGGTACTGGTTGTGATATGCACCCAGCTGTCTGGGACTGCTAGTTTAGGCAGGTGTCCAAGCTTCATAAAATGCAAGGACTGGATGAATTGTTAGTAGAGATGGAGGAACTGGAACACATGTGTGCACAGGTAATGTCCTTAGGAATGTGAAACTGAGAGCATTGCTATGGTTTCTCAATTGAACAATGTTTGGCAGAGTTACAGAGGCAGCTGTAATGTTCCTCTGCACTGCAGCTCTAATGAACAAGAATTTTTGTTTGGTCAGTAGAGCTTCCAAATCTGATTTAGCCAATGCCTTTAGAAGCTGTTCTTCTTTTGGCAGAACGTTACTTAATGCATGCCCTGTGTATGCTTAATTCACTGGGTCTGGGAAATCTAGCGGAGAGGACTGTGGAAGTTAGAGAAAGCTGAGTCCAGAAGAATGAGATCTTATATTATTGTGGGTTTCTACTGGTAGCCAAGGCTAGTGGAATTACTTCCAGAGCAGTTCACTTGACTAGTAGTAGCTCTAGTGTACTCTCTGAAAACCCCGGTTCTGTGAGGCAAATCATTTGCTTGCAGTAGGACACGACTTTAAAGCTGATGCTTTTATATCTGTAAAGCAGACATTGGTTTTTCTCTCCTTATCAGTCTGTGCCTAAGCTGCAAATAAAGCACCTTGAAGGAAAAGATTAACGAGAAAATTTTGTGACGAGAGAAATATTGCAATTTCTGCTGCTACAACTGAAATTCAGCAACAAATACACAGTCTTCAGCCAGAGATTTAAATTGATCCCTCATTTTTCTCCTTTTCTTTCCCACAGTTATGCCATTGGCTGACTACTATATTATTGCTGGAGTGATTTATCAAGCACCTGACTTAGGGTCTGTCATTAACTCCAGAGTTGTAAGTGTTCTGTGCATTTGATGTATACTGGTTTATATCCGTTTTTACTTTTGGTTGTCCCCCAGGCTGTTTAAATCTCTCCTTCACTATTTTGAGGAAAGCTCTTGTGTAGTAACAGTGCAGTAACTTAAACCAAACCCCACTGAAAATGCAAGGTCTTGTGAGAGTGCAGTATTTCCCTGCATCCCACAAGAAAATGCAAGGTCTTGTGAGAGTGCAGTATTTCCCTGAAACTAGGATACATTGTTTGAGGATGAAGGATCGGAATAACTGAAGCTATACAATTGGCAGAACAGCATGAAGTTTGAATAATCAAAATTTTTAAAAAATTATTTGACAAATACATATGAAATAGTAATTAAATACATAATCAGTGAAGCTTGCTTTGGTACTTTAATGTTAAGGTAATGTAATATTTATTTTTAAATGAGGCTTATGTTTTTAAGTTGATGTGGTATTTCTTCTTAAGTTGGATGCTCAAGTTTGTTTTGATTGCTTCTGTTCTTGTAAACTATTGCTTTTGCAAGTTTTTCTCTGTCAGTTTAGAAAAGCACTTCAGAAGAGTCTTGTGAGAACTTGTTAAAGAAATTACATTCTCAGTCCAAAACTGGATGTTCCAAGTTCCCTCCCCAGAACAAAAATGAAAATAGAATACTAATTTTGAAATACCTTCTTTCAAAATATATGCTCCCTGTTTTCTCCGTGAGTTCTGAACCCTGCCTTCCATTCTTGTTCTGAAAGCTCACTGCAGTGCATGGAATTCAGTCTGCTTTTGAAGAAGCGATGTCCTACTGTCGCTATCACCCATCCAAGGGCTACTGGTGGCATTTCAAAGATCAAGAAGAACGAGGTATGATTGCTAGTTTCTCCTGCATACTTTGGGAGAAGAAAGGAGTGTAGAGAGAAGCTTGAGGCAATGCACAGTGATGGTGGAGAGGTGAGATGAAGTGTCTGAAGGGTAAGTTAGGGCTCTCTACCAGGTGAAAGGAATCTTGCCCTTCTGTGCTGGTGGGAATGAACATTGAGGCATGGGTGGGAGATGAAAATAATGAACTGTGTGTCAACAAAGTGGGGAATTCTTCAATCCACTGGGGACCAGAACACATTTGCAGAAGCCAAAACAGTTTGTCAGGAGGTAAGAATCATCCTTAATCTGCCTTCCACAAAAAAAAAATAACCTATGTCAGTAAGAAAATGCAGGTGAAGTTCAGAGGAGAGACAAATACCAGCTTGTCATACAACAAAGAGCTGCTAAGAGAAAATGAATTTTAATACATTCTTCTCTGATATTTCTGTGACTTGCAGAGAAAACTAAACCAAAAGCCAAGAAGAAAGAGGAACCCAGCTCTATTTTCCAAAGACAACGAGTAGATGCTTTGCTTTTAGACCTAAGACAAAAGTTTCCACCCAGATTTGTTCAGGTATGACACTCAAAAGCTGCAGTTTTACTGTAACTTAGAACTTAAAAGACAGTCCTAAGTATTTAAACAGCTGAAACTGAGTGGGAATTTTGTGTATTTCTGCAACAGTGATGTGAATTAGATAATAAACTTGACATGGAAGGCTTATATTAGAGTGTAGGATCTCCCTTTGTAATCACTGGAGTCATTAAGACCTTGGCAAAACAATAAGAGTGAATTTTATTATACACCTTTCTTATCTGATCACATAGGGTCTGATCTCAGCTATCAGATGTTGCTGCTGCTTCCAGTTTCCTGCTTTGTGAACCCAATCAAGCCATCACAGTATTTTGTTTTAGTTACTCCATTGTTCTAGAGACTCATTAGTTAGCATGGAAATTCTTGGCATTCTGTGAAGTTGTTGTGGTTACCTCTGATTGTCTTTGGTAGCCATTTGTTCCACCAGGTCTTCTGCTTGGGAACAAAGGAAATTATGTTTACAGCATCTCACAAAAGTGCTTCTCAGCCTGGGAAAGACTGGCTAACTGCATATTTTTGTCTTCAGTGTTTTTCAGTTGTCAGAGGAAAAACTGGATGTTATAAAATGTTAACTTAAAGTGTATTTAATGACCCATGTTACCCTCACCTCTTACAAGAGAGCATTGCTTGTGTTTTATTCCTAAATTAATGGCAGGAAGGGTTGAGAATTACAACTTTGGTTCCACTGATACATTGTTTTTTTTTTTTTTTTTCTTCACTCACAGCAAAAGCCTGGAGAAAAGCCTGTCCCAGGTAAAACTGTAATATTCTCACAAGACTTAAAAAATAGACTCTGTATGCAGTATCTTTCCATTGCCATGTAACCTCTTGCTGCTGCTACTGTGAGGTGGTTTGGAATTCTGGCATTACCTAATTGTGCAAAGTAATGGATGACAGTGAAGAGTTTGATTATAGGCAACCTCCAAACAGGAAAGGCATGAACTGTATCACTTCAATCTCTTCCACCTTTTAATCGCTATAAGTATGAATTTATTCTCTGCTTATTATTCTTACAGCTTTGAAATTAATGTTGCCCTTGTGACATTAACAATATTTTCTAAATACTCTGAGGAGTGTTTTAGGAATGAAAATCTGAGGTTTAACTTTCTTTTGCTGTTACATCTTTAGTGGATCAAATCAAGAAGGAACCAGAACCAGCCCCTGAAGCTGTCAAGCCAGAGGAAAAAGAGGCTGTGAAGAATGCTCAGAGTGCTGGTGCTAAAGGACCACCTGAGAAACGAATGAGACTCCAGTGAAGGGAGAAGCTATTACACATCGGGATTAGTCAGTACCTGGAAAACAGAAGATTCTTGCTCCCTTTTCTTTATATTTAAGCTCTTCCACTGAGACCGACAATTCAGGGACTGAGATCCCTGTCACAGCTTTTTCTGTAGAAACCTCAAATGGAAATGTTAATGTCAGGATGTGAGCTGCCTCAAAGGAGGTGTTTTCAGTCTTCATCTTATTTTGAATGCTGGCTTCTGAGAATAGGTTTTACATGGACACGTTCAGGAGCCTCCTGAAATCTTTACAGACTTGCATCCTTTGTGTCTAGGTTTCCTATGTAAAAAGACTTTTATATATAGAAAGGAATTGGAAATCTTGGCAAATAAAACTCCTGGCTGCTGGAATGCCTTTCTTAAATGTAGACTTTGCTAGTAGCAAATATACCATATATACCATATGTTCTGGCAGCTTTTTTTTTTTTTTTTTTTTTTTTTTTTTTTTTTTTTTTTTTTTTTTTTTTTTTTTTTTTTTTTTTTTTTTTGCTTGGACATTGGAATAGATTGTATTCTATTCTGAGGAGGAAAAGTTAGGTTACCTGCTACAAATTGCTGTGCCTCTAGTGTGCTTGGGATAAAGGTAAAAGATTTGATAAATCCATGTAGTCAGAATGGTCTCAGTTTCTGGATATTCTTGGACACTGGTTTTATTTAATTGTTAAGCTGATAGTTTATTACAGAAGTTAATGTTTTTGGGAGAGAGCTTTATGACATAAAACAGGGTATTTATGTTAACAGGAGTTTCCCATTACTGTGGTCTGGGTTATAATTATTTCAAGAGACATAATCTGACATAATTCACAGTACTGAAATGCAAAGCTGATAATGAAAAGTAGTGGACAAGCATTCAAAAACTAGCTGCACATAAAAGACTTCACAAGAAATAGTTTCTGTAATTTTAAAACTAAGAAGAAAATAAATATAAGGCTAAAATAGGTCATGAGTTTAGATGGCTGTCTAGAAAGATCTTCCTAAATGGATCCTAATAGAAGCAGGCATCCTGTATTCATTCCTTTAATCTGAGGTAGTGTATTCCAAGGTATGCTAATGCTGGCAAGCTTGCAAGGAAATGAGTAAGTACCAAACCACAGAATCTGAAGCACCTTCGGACAATAGCTGGTAACCTAAAGCTGCTAGGCTGCCATGTGCCTCGTGTAAGGTACCAGCCCACTCAGGACCCTGGGGAGTGAGACAGCAGAAGGAGGCTCTGAGCATTCTGCCAGCTGCTGCTTTCTTTCTTGCCCAGCCTCCTGAGGAGCAGGGTCTGTCTCTGGTAGTTTGAAATATTAAGTGTTGCTGCCTGTGCCAGGGTGATGGTCAGCACACCGAAGTTGGTGAGAAAAGGCAGGATTCCTGAGATCCATATGGGATGGTATAAGGGTGCACCTCCTACAGCTGAGCAAGATAAGGGCCATAGCAGGTTGGACTTCATCCCAAATGTGCTTGAGGTGCTGAAAAGAAAGTTGTGAAGAGTTCCCAAAAGGTAACAGCTATGGCTATGTTGAATCCCAGCACTACGTGCCAAAAACCCAGTGTGCATAGCTGCGTTGTGCAGGACAGATCCCTGTCTTACGGTTTTGCCTTGCTGGAGCTGTAAATGGGGATGATAGCCAAGTGGTAGATGTACCTGTAAGTGTTCTCTTTCCAATGCTATGAAATCACAGGTCTTTAGAAAGGCCATGATGTGGGAAAATGGCTGCTGTCTAAGTGCTGTCTGTAATTAAGGTGCATTGTTGTAGGTATGTAGCAGCTGTGGTGTAGATAGGCTTGAGGCTTTTATACATCGTACTGTTAGTTTGCATCTATATTACAGAATGTAGTGGAAGTTAATTCCCCCCTGGTTCTACCTTTTTTCTTGGGGAGTGTGTATGCTGTAGTAGCTATAGTAAGGGACATGCTAAGGTCACCACAGGGAGTATTTCTGTACTTACTCATTTCAGACTCTTAAGCCTTTCCAGATATTCTCTTGGGCTGAAATAGCCTGTTTCTGATGTTCATTCACAAATTATCCTGTAATAAAAACAGCAAAAAAGCAAAACCCAACCTTTGGAGACTTTAAAACGTATTTTCCCACTTGTGGTCTACCGAAATGATCCTTTTGCTCAACACAAACATCTGTTACAAGGATTGTGAAGCTGAACTGGTGGCTGTCCTCACTATGTCTGCTCAGGAGAAGTACTCGTTAATTTGAAACGAATATTATTAAAAGCTGGGAGCGTGTTTGTGGGACCCTAATTTACCGGTTCCGTCTCACGACAGCCTGTGTCCTGGCTCCAAGAGCAGAGTGGGCTGTCTGGCGGTGCCCGGGCGGTGCTCGCCGATGCGCCTTGGCCGCAGGTGCCGTTTCCCGAGGAGCGGGCGCCGCTGCCCCGCCGGCCCCGGCCCGGCCCGGCCTGCACGGCGGCAGTTGGAGCCTCGGGGCGGTTCCGCCCGGGCCGGGCCCGTCCAGGTTCCATCCCCGCTCGGGCCGGGGCGGCCGGTGCCGGCGGCCGCGATGAGGGCGCTGCCGGGGCTCCTGCTGCTGCTGCTGCTGGGCGTGGCGGGGTGCCCCGGGGCCCGGGGGGCCCGGCCCGCGGAGCCGCGCGCCGCGTGGGTGACGGTGCCGCGGCAGCTGAGCCCCCGGGCCGGCCACGACGCCCCGGCCCTTTCCTACTGGCTGAACGTGGCGGGGCGGCCGCGGGTGCTGCGCCTGCAGCCCAGGAGGGGCCTGGTCTCCCGCCCTTTCACCCTGGTCACCTACGGCCGGGACGGGGCCCGCCGGGAGGAGCACCCCTTCGTGCGCGACAACTGCTTCTACCAGGGCGACGTGCTGGGCAGCCCCGGCTCCCTGGTGGCCCTCAGCACCTGCAGCAGGGGCCTCCAAGGCGTGCTTTGGGTGGAGGATGACACCTACCAGATCGAGCCCGTCCCCAATGATCCGGCCTTTCGGCACATTCTCTACCGCATGGAGGAGCCCAAGAGCCCCGAGGGACCCGGCTGCGGACTGACGCCGGAGGTGCTGCAGCAACAAAAGGCTGTGCTGCCGTGGTTCAAGGCTGCCAAGGCAGAGGAGGAGAACGAAGGGCTGAAGGACTGGTGGACACACATCAGGTATGTGAAGATAGTAGTAGTCGTGGACCACGTGCGTTTTGTGAAGTCAGGCAGGAGCAAATCCGAAGTCTTGAAGGACGTCATGCAAATCATCAATGTTGGGGACACTATGTACAAGCAGCTTTCTGTCCGGCTGTTTCTTATAGGACTAGAGATCTGGACTGAAAATAACTTTATAAATATTACTCACTCTATTCCCCACGTTCTTAGTGACTTTAACAACTGGAGAAAGAAAAACCTGTACCCTCGTATGTACCACGATGTTGCTCACTTATTTGCATTTCAGTGGTTTGGCAGCCACCTGGGGCTGGCATTTATAGGGACAGTGTGTGATAGCCACTGGTCATCGGCTGTTATTTCCCTCACGGAGAGAAAGTTGTCTGGAGTTTTTGTCACATTTGTCCATGAGCTGGGCCATAATCTTGGGATGACCCATGATACACCGGATTGTAAATGCAGACGCAAGACATGCATTATGTATGAAAATAATTCTGAAACCGATGCGTTCAGTGAGTGCAGTTACAAGGAGTTCTTTGAGTTGGTTGTAAATGGTGCTTCGTGCCTTCGTCGACCACCAGCACCTGGCAGTTTCTACACTGACAAACGTGAATTCTGTGGGAATAAGATAGTAGAAAGCGGAGAGCAATGTGACTGTGGTTCGGCAGCAAGCTGCAGAAGGGATCCTTGTTGCCGCGCAAACTGTACATTTACTGCAGGTTCAGTCTGTGCATCTGGAAAATGCTGCAAGAACTGTAACGTCCTTCCAGCAGGAACACTCTGCAGAGCAACTACTGACAGCTGTGACCTGCCAGAGTATTGCAATGGGATTTCCCCGCAGTGCCCACTGGATGTATACGTACAAGATGGAGCTCCTTGCGACGATGGGATCTATTGCTATCATGGAAAATGTTCTTCCCACAGTAAACAGTGCCAGGATCTCTTTGGCAAACATGCCAAGGTTGCCCCTTTAGATTGCTTCAAAGCAGTGAATACTCAAGGTGACCGGTTTGGGAATTGTGGTATTCGTGACAATGTCCACTTTACAAAATGCAGTACTAAGAATGTCTTATGTGGTAGGATTCAGTGTGAAAACATAGTCAAAATGCCTTTCTTGCAGAACCATGTAACACTAGTCCAAACTCCTGTTCAAGATAAAAATTGCTGGGGTCTCGACTATCACGTAGGGATCCCGAGAGCAGATGTGGGAGCTGTGGAAGATGGCACACCATGTGGCAGTGATATGCTTTGTATCAACAGGACCTGTATGAGTGTATCAGTGCTGAACTACGACTGCAACATGACAAAGTGTCATGACAGAGGAGTGTGTAACAATCGTAAGAACTGTCACTGTGAGTATGGCTGGGCTCCTCCATATTGTGAATTGAGTGGATTTGGAGGTAGCATTGACAGTGGACCCCCTCCACCCAGGAACATTTCTCAGAGAGCAATAGTAAGACTAGCACAATTTGGGTTTTTTTTAATGTGTATTGTTGGAGTAGCCCTTTCCATCCGTTATAGACAAGCCATTAAGGGGTGGTTTACGAACGTAAAGGCCCAATCCCGTAGAATACTGCGGTTATTTCAAAGACGGAAAAAACGACGTGTTCGTAGAGGAAACCGTGCGTCAAAACCCACCAAAAAATAAAAAGCAGTAGCTTTGGATGCTCTTAATGCTCTTTAGCAGAGCCATCTGACAACTCATCAAAATAATTCAACAGGTTCTGAACAGCTCTAATCTCATGTGATATCATTAAATGCAGAGTAAATGCAGAGTAAATGCCTTTACCTCTGTATATTTTCTTTTAAGTTATTAAATGCAGGCAGTAAGGCATGCTGTTCTTTTTACCCTGAGCTCTTAAACTGATGTAATCAAGTAAACTGCAGGTATTGTGTTAAGGCTCCATATCTACAGTTTAAAATTGCAAACTTCTTAAAACAGGTCTAGATAAATTACTTGCTTCAATTTCCTCCTTCACCTAATGTTTTCTTCAATTCATTGGGAGAGATGTTTGTGAGCTTCTTCTGTCATTCATTAACAACCAAAGAGAAAAAATTGCACTTGCAGTCTCCACTAGGTTCCTTCCAGGCAAACCATTCTGTGTCTCTGTGATTTAATTCACATCTGTGACACACAAACAGGCAAGGAGCAGGTATTGCAGTGTGGTGCTTCCAGCTATGTACAGGGAGCAGCCCTTCAGGAGGGAGGTAGACCATAGGGAACAGACTCTTCCTTTTGTGAAAGAGTAGAGAAGGACTATTAAGATCACAACCACTAAGCATTGCATTTTTGAACCATAACACATAATGTCAGCAGTGCAGTGACACCAAATCTGGCATTTTACAAGAACAAATTGTTTTTATTTCCTGGAAATTTTCCAGTGTCTTGATTGCTGACTGCTTCTGAGAAGTGCTGTGTATTTTATTGTCCCTAAGAGGAGCTGTCTGTGGGGTTCCCCAAATTAACTGAATTTCTAAAGTATTTGGAACTACTATGCAAGTCTCCCCTACCTAGAATTCCTGCAATAGTTGTTAGATGCTTTATCCAACTATCTCAGGGGGTTTCTCTTGGCTTACTCCGTGATTTTTTCTTCAGCTATAACTGAACGTATCCTTGCAGGTCTATAGAGTGCCACACAGAAGCATTGTGATTTTAACTTTTTTACAAAACATAAAATATGTCTATTTTCTGAAAAATATTAGAGACATGGAAATACCATTCAGTAAGTTTTATTTTTATTATTTCTATTACAACAGTAACTAGACTTTCTATCAGATCAGCATAAAGAGGAGTCTGTAGTCCAGATCACAGTGAAAACTTTTTTAAAAGTGCTTCAGGATAAAGGGCTATATTTCACTTGTCTACTAACAAAAGAATTAATTGTATTTAGAAAGCAAAGAGCACATTTTTAGCAAACATTCTGTAAAGGCAGGATAAGTACCCCAACACTAGGGAACATTTGGGAAGATGTTGTAACTGCAAATTATGATGGTCAACTCTTGCTGCCTCCCAAACATATAATTTATGTTTTTAGAATATGCATTTACCCTTTTTTTTTTGTGTGTGTCCTATATCCAAAAAGGGCCAATTGCATTAATATCGAATGTGAAATACAAAGCTTGTGATTCACAGTTTTTCACAGCTTTTTGTCTAGAGCAAATGAGTCCTTAAATAGTTATCTATGCTGTCTGCAGAAATGAGGTAACACATTGTTTAGGCTGTGCTTATTGTCCTGATAGAACATGGATGGTTTTGATTAGATGATGAAAGCTTAATCCTGCATTTTTGTCAAAAGCCAAGATATGTGCCCCTTGACTAACACCACAGATTTATTCCTCATAACCACAGACCTTCTTTTGGGGGGTGGGGGGAGTGGGAGAGGTGTCCTCTGAGAAATGACAATTATAATTCAGGTGTTGCAAACAAGAGATAGAAGACAGACTAGGGAGATGTGGATTAATTGAAAGATGGAGATAAAATAACAAAAGCACTACACCCAGCACCTTCCAACTATCTGTGCACAACTAGCACCTACTAAGACTTTGCTTTTTAAGTACAAAAAGAGTGGCAGAAGTTTCAGGTTGCCACCTTGATGGCCTGCCATTGTCGATCAATAGTATACTATAAATTGCCAAGTATAGATCTGTGCTGAGACAGAGAAACAGCAGAGTCAGGGAGTTCTTGTTTACAGACCAGCATACTGAAGAGACAGAGGTGTAAATGAAAACACAGATTAGGCTAGAAAGCTTACTTGCAAATGCAGTTTTGGGAAGGATAAAGTAATAAAATGCTGTAGTTTCTGTTTTTCTCTATGCTTAAAGATTGATCTGAAAAAACAGGACTTAATTGGGAGAAGGCTTTCAGTGAGCTTTGGATAGGAATATTTCTATATACTTTTCTCCCATCTCTTCTTGGGCCATATGAGCAAGACAAACATATCTCAACAAATCTAGTCTATGTTTTATAAAATGTGTGAGCTCCCTTTCTGAGGTTTTCTCCTTGAAAATATTGTTGTTTCTGATTTCAACACAGCAATGAAAAAACTGATGTTTCTGGTGGTTTGTTAGAAATGTCCCACTACTGTGAAGGTGCTATGAAGGCACAAGTCCAAGTTCAGTCCTAATCTTTCTGGTTTCTCTTTTTTTCCTCTCCTGGTTCTAACTGAGCTTTAAAATGCTTTAAATGGATGAGAGAACTTGGTTAATATGTAAGCTACTTGTACATGAAGAGGTAGTGTACAAATGTTGCTGCACCATCTCCCAAGAGATGTGGGTCACTGTGGTATGTGAAATGGTGCTGGAGGAAATAAGAAGACACAGCCTGGACTAGTGGAACCCCATCACACGGGGGGTTGGAACTAGATAATCTAAAAGGTCCCTTTCAAACCAAACCATTCTCTGATTCTGTGAAATGGTCTGTGCCAATGCAGTAAGGGTATTAAGTCTTGGGTAGCTGTTAATATGTGGCAGGCCAGTCGTGATAGGTGAAGCCTGGAGCTGCCTCGGACTAAGTTACAATATACCCATGTTTCTTGTTTGAAATCTCTCCCTGGCTAAAGAAAACTTTTTATTGCAGTTATCTCAGATCAAGGTAAAATCGGTGTTGTTCTAAGCCAAGACTGTCATCTCTAAAATAAAGTACCTCACAGCTACTTGCTCACTCTCCTTCCATCCCTCCCAATGGGAAGGAGATTCAGAAAGAAAAGGTAAACCTTGTGGGTTGAGATAAAAATAGTTTAATAATTGAAACAACTAAATAATAATAATAAAAATAAAAACAAACAAAAAAGAGAATTGAGAGTAACAGAACCCAAGAGAAACAAGTAATGCACAGTACAAGTGCTCATCACATTTTGCCTGATACCCAGCCTGTCCCAGAACATGTTTGCCCCCCTTACAGATAACCTCCCCAGCTTTTATATACTGGACATGATATTCTGTGGTATGGAATATCCTTTTTTCCAGTTTAGGTCACCTCTCCTGGCCATGCTCCCTCCCAGCTTTTGTGCACCTCCTCACTGGCAAAGCACTAGACGCTGAAAAGTCCTCAACTTAGGGTGAACACTACTTAGCAACAACAACAAAGTCTATCACAGGAGTCATGGTTTTGCTCATCATTGCAAGTGTAATTGGACCTTGAATGCCTGTCTCCCACCTCTGAAGCAGGTGTTCTAACAGTTTAGGACTAAGCATTAATGTTGTAGCAGAGATCCAGTGCCCAGGTTATCTCCCCCTATTAAATTCAGGAATACAAAAGTGCAGAAAATCTTGGAACAAATGCAGTCAAAAACATCTGATATCTTTACTGCAATACCAAACAAACAAAATGGTAGTGTCACACTGAAGTGTAACCAGATAAGCTGGTCCTCATTTTCATCAGAGAAGTTCCTGCAGCATGTAAATGTGGCTGCCCCTATAGTGCCAAGCAGTCAGGTGGTACAACTGAATGAGGCCTCTTCATTGTTCCATTGTCCTTGTCTGTATGACACACTTGTGTGCTGAAATAGATAGGGACAGATTTTTCCTTGCTATTTCCTGATAATCCATTGGTTCAATAAACCCTGAGGTACCGAGTCTCAGGTTCAAGTGGCTCCTCTGTTACACAGCAAGTCAAACTATTTTCCCCTTTATTATTAGTAATTATCTGTAATTATCTGTTTTGTAGAGATCTGAGGAAATTTCTCAAATCCTCAGACCAAACACCTTCTACAGGACCTAGTTAAGTATTTCTTGCCTCAGCAGTGGCACGTTGGCTCTATGCACCATTTGTGTTTCTGAATCTACATCACCTTATTGCACTGCAGGGTAACTCGGCGCTGGCATGGATGCTCTCTGTGCTACTTGCCTGTATTGGGCTCTTGCTCCTGCCCAGCACGGTCTGTTCTGTTTCTCAGTTGGCTGCGAGGACAGTTAAAAGGACTGGGAACAGGTAATATATCTTCCTTCCTCTCTCCTACGCCTACACCAGACAACTATGGCCTACTCCTTAACCTTCCTAAGGAAACCAGCTGCAGCCTGGGGAGCAAGGCAGGGCCAGGCACAGATGCCGCGCAGAGCGCAGGGAAGGTGCGCGGGGGAGGCTGTGCTGGGTTCCCCTTGGCCCGCTGCTCTTCCGCCTCTGCGGTGAGCGCCGGTGGCGGCCCCGGGCGCCGGTGGGAGCAGCCCCGTCCCGCGGGGACTACAACTCCCAGCGCTCCGCGGCGCGGCCCGGCGGCGGCCGAGGAGGCGAGAGCGGCTGTCCCGGGAGCCGAGTTCTCCTTCAGGCCGCAGTATGAACGGCAGCGTGGCGTGCGGCGGCTACGCCGAGGAGATCATCAGCCTCACCCGCAGACCCTCAGGTACGGCGGGGGCGGCCTCTCCGCGCCGGGTCCGCGACGCCTCCCGGGCCGGGGCAGCCGCGCCGCGGCCTGCGCAGCCCCCGGAGAGGCCGGAGCGGAAGCGAGGGGTGGCGGCGGCCGGCGGGGTGGCCGTGGCGGGCACCGGGGCGGCTGAGGGAGGGTCCCGGCGGCGAGGATAGAAGTGCAGCGCCCAGAGGTGCCGGGCCCAGGGGCCTCCTCCTGGAAATAGCCGTGGCGGCTACGCTGCTGCGGGAAAAGCTCGTGCCCTGCGTGAGGGAGAGCTGGCTGGGTCAGGGTCCGTCCGCTGCGGGAGCTCCGGTAGAGGCTGGTGTCCCTGCGGACAACTCGCCTCTGGTTTCGCCTCCGGTTTTGCCTCTGGTTTGCCCAGGAAGTTGTCGTCTCCGGTGGAGCTGTCGCTTCCAAGTGAGGGGGCAGCCGCTGAGCGCCCAGCCGCGTTGGTTACCCTGAGCCCGGAGCCATTTGAAAGCCGTGTGCCCAAGTGGCCGTCCCCTGTACTGTCAGCCTGGCGTGCATTGTGCAGCCTTCCTTGAGAGGCTTTGGGGTGGTGAGAGAGAGGAGCATAGGCTGGAAGGAAGAGCAAATAGGGCAGTTCGTGGGGCATTTTTGGGCTTTCCTTTTCATGTCTCAACAGCAGCCGCGCTCATGGAAACCTTACATTTTTACAGGGTTTACAGTGCCGTTCAAATCACACTTTCAGAAGTGAGGCAAGTTGGCATGAAATATATACAGCTCTGGAGCCAAAGCCTGGCTATAGAGAATGGCAGGCTGGAGACGGGCTTTTGGAGCTAGAGTTGTACTTTGGTGTGTGAGGCTTTCTCTTTAATTAAAACGAGCAGGAACGAAAACGTGGCAGCCCTTCTGCACAACTACTGGGTGCAGCTGCTGAGCAAGCTTGGCTCCAGGGGCTCCCCAGAGACCCCAGCACCCACGTTGCTGGCGTGTGTGTTTCTCCAGGGTGGAGTGGAGGTAGGTCCTGTGCAGGGCTGGTGTTGGTCCTGGCCCTCTTGCTGGTGATCAGAACCCAGAGGGTGTGAGCCCAGGGAGCAGCCCTTTGCCTCCCCTGCTCGCCAGCTTGGCCTCTGGTCTGAAAGCTGTGTAGCCCTACCTGCATAGCCATGAGCTTAAGCTAATGAAGCTGAGCTTGTCAGGGAAAATTGTGCCAAATGAACCTGGTTCTGATGGGAAGGCTGTTTCCATACATTTGGGGAGCTAAAATTTTAAGGAAAGTGTAAGGGAATGTTAAAGGGCTGAGTTGAGAATGGTCTTGAATGTGACCACTGTGATTTCAAATGAGCAGCATTTGTCCAGCCATTTTGATGGGCTGTGCATCTTTAGATTTAGTTTTCTGGCTACGTTACTTGATTTGGAGGTCCTACAGCCCCTTATGGCCTCGATGCACTTGCCATGTGAATTATTATTCATTTCTATGGGAGGAACAATAACAGATAACTTCACTGTTATCTGTGAAGTACAAATGGATACTGTAATCTCTTGAATTGCAGTTTTGACCGCAACTTTTAAAATAGGTCTGATGCTGAACATCTTTGGCGAAAGTTTGCATTGATTGTGAATGTATTTCCAGTGTCAGGACAGTGTATATTTGTCTCTTTTTCAGTTTTCTTGTGTTCAGTTTCTCATTTTCTAATCCTGCCAGTCCTGATTTTTTAAGGCGTTTTTGAGGAACCTTTTCAGTTTAGAGAGGATAAGTGGGGCATAGGGAGGTCTACAGCCTCAGGGAGGCTCAGAAGTTGAGCCCAGAACCTGCTTTTAAAGCTCTGCTGTTCTGCTTCTGGTCCCTCATAGACAAGAGATTTAGTGCTATGTGCTCTCTCCACTTGCTCCTTTCTTCCAGCTGTGCTGTGTCTCTTTCAGTGGCTGCATGAACTGAAAGGGAGAGAACAGCATAGAGCATGAGGATTGATAGGGAAAATATTTTTAGGCAGAGTGGAAGTCTGAGCACTGGAAAGGAAAGACACAGTGAAAAAGCCCTGTGAATACTTAACTTGGTCTAGCACGAATTGCTGCCTATTTGTCACGAAGATCTGCCTCTGCTGATGAAAGCTGTGACTCTTGATTATTTTTCCAGTCATGGGTAAAAAGTTGGAAAATGTATACTTTTCTTTCCATATATATACATATGCACACACCTGTTTTAGGGGTTTTATATATGAGAGAATGAATGTGTTCTGAGATCCCAATTCCTTCTTTCTGGCTTTTTAATAAGTGTTGATTAAATCTTACACTTTCTGTAGTATTGATTTCCCTCTCTCCTGAGTTATTGGCTTTATGGCAAATAATTTTTAGGAGTGTGGATTTTTAATTTTTAATTTAATTTAAAAATTTTTATTATTTTTTTTTTTATTTTCTATTGAAAGATGTATTACAGTGCACAACCAGCCCTTCTTGGAACAGATATTATTCTAGTTGAAGTGTCAGTATTTTTTCAATTTTCACTTTCTCACTTTCATTTTTTTCATCACTTGTCTGAAGCTGCCAGGAGCAGAAGGAAAAAAAAGGTGTGGCAAAATTGCTGCTAATATTTCTTTACTTCCCAGCTGTAGATGCACACTTAAAATACCATGACTCATTTTGTAAACGCTTTGATCTCCTGTGACTAATTTAAAATGCTGCTTCCCAGCAGGCATAAGGTGGTTTTACTTTCATTTGAAACTCTCCTTCCCGAGGTTTCCAGTCCCAGCTTCAAGAGAAAATAAGAAAGAAAACGAAAACAAATAAATCAGTCTGGCTGAACGTGGGCAGAACTTGCCCTCAGCTGTTCTTGACAATAGCTTTTGGATGGCTGGTTTATTTCAGGAAAAAAAAAAAAAAAAAAAAAAAAAAAAAAAAAAAAAAAAAAAAAAAAAAAGGTGGGTTTTTTTCCATTTGCTTTGATTGCATATTTGATTTTTTTTTTCTTTTTCCTTGGCTTTTCTTTCTTTTTTCATTGCAAGCCTCATAGAGAATCTTTCCTGTCCCTTGTCACGCATTTTTATTTAGAGAGAAAATTAGCTGCATATACAGTGGGGAATGTGCTTTCGTAATCTTTAGGTTTCCAGACTT
Organism: Brachypodius melanocephalos; assembly: GCA_013398615.1. Lineage (NCBI taxonomy): Eukaryota > Metazoa > Chordata > Aves > Passeriformes > Pycnonotidae > Brachypodius > Brachypodius melanocephalos. The sequence goes on from VZSR01000520.1 coordinate 16,011,910, forward strand.
CAATTTGTTCTGGGTTTTGATGAAACAAGAAGTCTTAACTTTAATCCAGAAGCTGGATCCAGCTAGATATCTGTAACTGAGGCTTCTTTTAAAGAATAATACAAAATGGCAAAAATGTGAAGTGGACATCAGTTCTAATAACTGTACATGTATTCCTTTTTGTTTTGCATTAAATCTGCAAACTTTGTCTTTATTTCCTATCGTGTTTGAATTCATGAAACAGAACAAAGTGATTTTGTACAATTTGAAGTAGCTTCATGTAGCCTAATTGTATTCTTGGAGGCAGAGCACACCATTTCCAGCTGCTGACATGTGGAAGGGGAGCCTTCTGAGCTTGAAGTGCCCTCAAGCTGGTAGCACAATTCTCCTTGCCTGTTTCCTCATCTGTAGACAGAGTCTAATGCTCCCCATCTTTCCTTACCCTGTTTCCCAGCTCATAAAACACTTGTCAGCGGTGATTTCTTGTAGCTCAAAGGTACTGATTTACTATAACCTCATGTGACATGCAGAATACTTCCCTTTTCTTTCATGTTGTTCTGAAGAATTGTATTCCTGCTGAGGGGTGAATCAGCATCTCAGAAATGATGGCATGCCCCTCAGTATTCCACAGCACTCACCTGAAACAGCTCACAGATGTTTTGTGTAATGAAGCATCTAGGGTCCTCAGGCATTTAGTGTCTCTCCTCTGCTTTCAAGACCAGTTTCACGAGAATAACTTTTCTAGACAATGGAAAGGTGGTTGGAAAGGATAATGCAGATTTGTGTGCTGTGAGTTTTTGAATGGTGGAGACAGCAAGACCATATGGGAGGGGGCAGTCCCCAACAAGCAAGACAGAAAGAATGTTTGAAGCTTTGAGCTTTTTCTCATCAGCTTTCTCTTTGGCTTACCTTAGGGTTGGGCTTCAACATTGTTGGTGGGACAGATCAGCAGTACATTGCCAATGACAACAGCATCTATGTCAGCTGGATCAAAAAGGATGGGGCAGCTTACCTTGATGGCCGATTACAAGAAGGAGATAAAATTTTAGCGGTAAGCCCTTTCTTCTGTTGCCCCCTGTGTTTTTGATCAGCGATGTGATGTGAGAGGCAGGTTTTCCATCACAGTGCGTAGAGAGGAAGGATGTGGTGAATGAATTAGATGATCCTAAGCAAACCCCACAGAGGAGTTGTCTTGGGGATCTGGGGAGAGCTCTGAGCACTAGGGAGGTGAGTGCCTCTACACGTGGGCTTGTCTCTTCTGCCTTCTTGATTTGCCACAGAAGTGCTCTGTGGTGCTGTGCTTGTGTTTCCTCTGTGACCTGCCTCCCTAAGGTTTTAGAATCCATCAGACTTTCTCTTGCTCACAGTGGATTATCGTTTACACACATGTAAAGAAAAGTTTTCTACCTCTTCAGTTTCCATTTTTTGACTGGTAATCCATGATTTCTGATCCTTTTGCACAGGGGGATTTTTAGACTACAAAACTTCTAGGCCTTAATATTCTCTTCATTTCAGCTCCTCAAGAATAGCATAGGCTGCTTCTCCTTTTAGAAAATTGTTTTCAGGTGTCTGATGTTCACACCCACTTGTTCTTCAGATAGCTGGCAAGCATGCAAGAAACCAGCTTTACAAAGTGATGGGTGAAGAAGTAGCCTCTCCGAGTATGATACACAACCTTTTGGTACTCCCTAATTTTATTTTACACTTGCTTATTATGTTCCACATGTGATCTTTTTAGCCTCTATAGACTACCTTGCACTAATTGGAGCCTATTATTGATCCAGAAAGTGATACTAAGTTAAACAGAGAATATTCTCTTTTTTCTTGATGGTTTAATATTTATGTACTTGTGTTTGGGGTGTCTATATATGAAGAGAGGCACTGGCTGTGATCTTAGGGGATACAATTAGGGCTAATGGGGGTGAAAATGAAAAATTAGGATGAATTTACTCAGTGAATGAAATCAAGTGGATTATAAAACCTTGTGCCGTGATATATTATTTTAAATTAAGAAAAATTGTAGCACTTGCAAGTCGATGCCAATACGTATGTAAGTAATTTTTTTGTTTGGTTTTGCTACATCAGTGTGCTTATAAAAATGTGTTTACAACACTTTCTCGAACAGAGAGGTTTCAAAGGTACACCAGTAGAGAAAACAAGGGAAGAGACTCAAAATAAAATTTTTGCTGTAGCTGCTCTTTTATGTTCATTAGATCTCCAAATCACACCTTTGATTTCTTTACAGTAAAGCAACAGCATCAGAAGCTGCTATTGACACAACTGTGGTCTTTTATTGTTATTTTGCTTCTAGGTAGTTTTTTTCAGTACTTCTATGTTTTTGCTTGGAGTTTCTCATGTTCTGTCTCAACATAAAAAATACATAATAATATTAATTAATTAGGATCTTTATGATTATAGTATCATGCCCCAAATGCAGAATTTTGTGAAACATTAAGATTTTTATGTCTTTTCCTTCCTATGTTAGGTTGCATCATTAAAAATTTGCTTTTTTTACCTTCAGCATCTAGTTCTCCTTTTCCTTTTTTGCTAGATCAATGGCAAGGAGTTGAAGGATTTGCGGCACAAGGATGCTGTGGAGCTGTTCAGGAATGCAGGCTATCATGTGTCTCTGAAAATTCAGCGCAGGGTATGTTTTACCTCTCTCTTAGGGTTTCAAGAAGGAATAACCCTAAGGTTGGTTTTGCTACATCAGTGTGCTTATAAAAGTGTGTTTACAACACTCTCTCAAACAGAGAGGTTTCAAAGGTACACCAGCAGAGAAAACAAGGGAAGAGATTCAAAATAGGAGGCTCAGGGAAGACCTTATCACTCTTCACAACTGCCTGAAGGGAGGCTGTAGTCAGGTGGGAGTTGGCTTCTTCTCCCAGGCAACGAGTGACAGGACAAATGGAGACATCCTCAAGTTGCAACAGGGGAGGTTTAGATTGGGCATTAGGATTTTTTTTCACTGAAAAAATTGTCAAGCAGTGGAGCAGGCTGCTGAGGGAAGTGGTTGAATCACCATCCCGGAAGGCATTTAAAAAATGCGCAGATGAAACGCTTAGTTTAACAGTAAACTTGGCAGTGCTAGGTTAACGGTTGGACTTGGTAATCTTAGAGGTCTTGCCAACATAAATGATTTTACAATAATAGGAAATATGGACTACTGTAGTTTAAATATGCTGGCACCATTTTAGATATAAAAAGAGATCAACCCTTAATCCCCAGCTAGCATGGAAGTTGACAAAAGAAATACTGATCTACCTGAAGCATAGGGTAGGGAGAGGTGGCTTGAGATCCCTTTTCTACTCCCCTAACAAAGAAGTAAGTCTTCTGGACCAGTGTATAAGGCAGGTAAGAAACCCAGAGAGAATTACTGATGTCTTTTTCCTGGCAAAGAGAGCAGGAAATGGTGTGGTGGTAAGTGCATCAAGGGATGACTGGGTGTGTATGTGTCATTTCTTCTGCTGTATGAGGTATGTCGTGCTCCACTTGCGTCCTAGTTTAGAAAGTGGCAGAGAAACATGAAGGTGCTTGGTAGTGACTGGACACCCTGCATTTAAGTTCAGTCTGTCCTAAGCTGTTTTAACCCTCCCATGTGTGGAGTCTGCAGATACCTGGGGAAACTATTTTGAACACTCTTCCAGGACCACCTGGTCCAGATACACAACTGAGGGCTCCCTTATTAAAGGTTCTGACATAAATATTTTTTTTCTTGTAGTTGCAGTCACAGAATGGCCCTGTGGGTCATGGAGGAGATGGAGAATCAGGGGGGCTTCCTCTGGCAGCCATTCTTGTGCCAGGCCTGGCGCTTGCTGCGACAGCAGTCTGGATCTTGCTGAGGTATCGGCAGCGGATGTGAAGAGTTCACGCCTGGGATGTCACCGCGTATTTTACACAGCTATGATGTAATTTAAAGATAGAGAATCAACGATCTTGTCACAGACTGGTGCCAAAAAGGATCACTGCCTATCATCAAAGTTGCTGCTGATGTTCGTATATATTGATTTTCTTGCAGGGTGGATAGAAGCAGAGAGAAATAAGGGAAGGGGGAGGACTGTGTTTATATAAAGAGTGGGATAGCTGTATTTTTTGACAAATCTGAGGAGGTTTTGCCATCCTCCTCCATTTTGCACCATGAACTTTCAAACACACTCATCTATTCCGCATTTTAAGGTCTAACTTTCGGTTAACGGGAGTGGGAGTTGGGGTGGTTTTAAATCAAAAACATTTTCTAGAGGCTTTGCCTTGTTTTCACAGAATTTTTTCTTGAATCTAACGAATTCTGTCCAAACCATGAATAAAGAGAAGCAATGCAAGGGTATATATTATTTTTCCCGCTGAAGTTTTGTTGGTTGTTGCTAAATAAATGCCTTAAATGTGTAAAATCTGATCTGTGGTTTCTCAGGTAAAATCTTCAGCTGCTGATTTAACAGCAATATGCAGTATTGATGAGGTATTTTGCCAGTTGTGGAAAGATAGAAGATAGCCTGCTGCTAGAAGAAGATTTTGATTGTCAAAATGATTGCTCATTTTTGGGTCAGAGTTGCAAGAGAAAGCTTTCCACAAAATGCTAGCATACTGGAGAGAGACAAGCAGACAACTGAATCACAAGGATAAGTGGAGCTAAGAAGTTTGGGCATGCTGAAGAAATGTCTTTAAATCAGTAGTCAAGCAATAGTTCCTCCATTCATCAGGTGGGTTGAAATCTGCATCTCTCAGGTTAGAGGTCTGTTTTGGGGGTTGTTTTTTGCACAGCTCACTTCAGATAGAGCTTTTTGTAGCAGCTAACTTGCTCTCTGCAGTCAGGAGAATCTTATGATGATTGAAAGGGAGAGAACAGGCTGGGATTTTCCTGGCTTTTGCTTTTTTTGTGAAGAGTTATGTGATGTTCAGGTGATAGGCTGTCAGCTTTAAGCCAGGGTAAAGCTTAGCAGGTAAAACTGGAGGGAAGAGACTTTCTTCGGGAAAGTATATGGCTGAATTTACCTGCAGAGTCTTATCTCCTTACTGTGATTTGAATAGTTTTAAATGCTCCAGCTGATAGGAGCTCTGTGGGGTAAGACCTGTTTCTCTTGTCTCCAAGAAATCGATGTCTTTTGTTGTTTTTGTAAAAGAAAACCAAAATGCATGGTCTGGTCTGTATGGTGCCAAAAAAGAGATCACATATGCAATATATGTTTTCAAAGGAAAATTGGTGTCTTGGTGCTTTACTTATCTCTATTCTCTATTATGCTTGTAGGACATTGCTGATGTGTTTGAAATTCTTGTGTTTGCTCAGGGCTGTGTGCCTGCTGTCTGCTGGAGATAGAAGTGGTTATGCTGTTGACCATGGCATTCCTAAATCACCTCGGAATTTCAGAGCACTTGAATCACGTGAAATCTTGCTTTGGCCTGTAGACTGCTCTAGTGTAAGGGGAAGAGGAAACAGGAGGAATTTTGCTCTATATTCTTAGGGGACCTTGGGAACAATATTGATGTTGACTGGCCTGGCCTAAGGCATGCAGTGACTTGCCTTGTCCTGCAAACCAGAATAGCAGAAAGGCTGATAGCAGAAAGGCTGCTGTGTGGACAGATCTTTGCAGGTACAGCATGAACCAGCTTGTTTGTGACCTGCTCTGAGTATTTGGCTGTAATGTTCATGTGTAGCACGTGTGTATTAAGATGGATGATTAAAAATTGATGCCGTTTTATCACAGCCTTCAGAATAAAGATGCAGACATTAAGAAAATGGCCTGCCTTTGCCTGAGCTGAGTTTGTGTGATGAAAAGGAGTATGTGGAACAGGCTAGGAGGATGGGAATTTGTGGAAGGTGATGGTTAGTTCTAGTCATTTCCTGTTGAAGTAAGAGAAAGCAAAACCTCAGGGGTTTCTTTGTTTCTTTAACCTCTCAGCTTTGGGACTTCAATACTGTTTAGACATGATTGCCATCTAGCATTGCAATATAGCAGGCAGTTTATTAGGGAGGGGGAGGGTTATATCCAATGCTCAGATAATTGACATGGCTTATTAAAAAAGAAAAGGCCTTTCTGGTGAATAGTGTTCACAATTATTGAACTGCCACTCAGTAGCTTTTCAGAGGTCTGGGTAATAGTTTTTACTCATTTTACTCAGGATTTAAACCATCCAGTCTAAAAGCGAGTAACACCTGCCTGGTACCAAACAATCTCTTTTCCAATCCCCAGCCACCTCTTGATGGATTTTTTGACAAAACCCAAGTGGAAAGTACCTCAGCCCCAGACTCTCCTGTGAACTGTGGCTCATACAGTTTAGTTTTCTGTATATTCTAGGCATTTGTGTCTCAGTCTTCAGAATTGTATGTGCTAATAATACATATTTTACTAGGGTATAACAGTGAGAAAGAGCAGCCAAACTTGATCTGGAGATTGGTAGGTGCAGTACTTCTGGCACTTTTTAATTAACACAGACTAGAAAGGAGTGTGTGGGAGGGAGAGGTATCTTGCTTTCAGTTTGCCTTTAGGTTCCAACAACTGGTTTGTTAGGTTATTCAGTGCTAGATTAAAGAGGCCTCTAATAACTGATAGGCCCTCCCTGTGAGGGGATTTATGTGTTGTAATTGCCTTACCTCTCACATTGTTTTAAGAAATGAAGCCAACTGAGCCCTTTCAGATTCTCTGTGTAGGGTACTTTCTCTCTTGTAGTAGTTTCTGTGGTTCTGTGTACCCTTTCTAGTTTCTGTATTGCTTTGTAAAAACGAGACACCCCAACCACGTGGGATTCTCACTGTTGACCATGCCAATGCCCCATATTAGGAGTTTTTCATACCATCTTTGTCTGCAAACTTTAATTTTTTTTGCTGAGATATGGATAAGTACAAAGCACATTTAAGCCAACTCCCAAGAGCTTGCTTTTTCCTAACTAGCTTTTACAAGTCTCTTAGGAGAGGCTTACAGCTTTGCCCTTCTTCATGTGCTGTCTCAAGCGCCCTAAGGAATCTGTAAGAAAAACACCATCGCTCCATGAGGAATAACTTCTTTTAGTTTGTAGGTCAAAAGAGGATGCCATTTGGTTATAGTGTGATACTGGAAACAAGTGTTAAGTGCCTGTGTGTTCCAACTTCTAAATCCTTCTCCATATCCAGTGTGGCTTACCTGGTGTGGGGGAAGGTGTCTGACTGCATTTTGTTGAATGACTGCACCTCTTGTTTGCCTTGGCTGTGCACTGACCAGCCAACATTAGTGTCTCTCTGCCTTGTCTGCTATATTATTTACCAGTCCACTATCTTTAGCAGAACTGGTTTTGCCTTTTGCTAGATCATCAACAAAACTAATGAGTGGAGTTTGGTACAGGGGCAACCTCCCCCCATGGTTATGAGTTGCTGTTGGCAACTCTCAATTTTTGGATTCTTTGTCTGTTTAACACAGATGCATTTTGATAGCGTATGGCATTGATTTTTAAAAAATATCTGTATTATTTTTTTCAGCATGTTGCATAGTACTAAGTGGATTATGTCTGAGTGGTAAGTAAACTTCATCTGTTCTCTTGCTGGCAGAAGCTGATACAAGGATAACAAGACCCCTTACAAGGGTAAGGATTAGGTCAGGTGACCTTTATGAGCTAGTCTTTTTCCCCATCCTCTTTCCTAATTTATTGGTGTGGGCTTTACTTATGGAAGTTATTTTTCTCTACTCATGTTAAAGGAAAGAACAGATAACTTCCTAAGGGGACAGTGTACCCCAGACTGGGGGCCCAAAGGAAGGCTTACACAGAGAATTCTGAAGAAGGGCCTTGACTGTACCCTTGTCCTCAGAGTTTTCCCCATGACACTCGAGGCAGACTCATGCTCCATCCATGCTGCCGCGTCGTCTCTGGAGCTCTGCTCACTCTCTGCCTGTGCGGCTGAGGGGACTCCAGGCCTTTCAAAGCTTCCTTCAAGACAGGGCCACATGTGATGAGAACATGCACAGGTGTTAATGAAGAGCAGTGTTGAGCAGACTCAAAACAGCTTTCCTTGTCATATTTGACAGCTTTTGTCGTTGCTGCTGCAGCTCTAGCTGATCATGGGCAAACTTCACTGCAGAGTGACTGTATATTTCTTACCTGATATATTATTAAGAAATATAATATATTTCTTATATTTCTGCCCAAACCAACTTTCCTTGGCTGAAACTCTGAGTAAGGAAGAGTAACTGTGACGTTTATGCAGGATAATTGTTCAGCACAGTGTGTGAATGATAGGAGATTATTCACCAAGCTGGTATGCTTGTGTTTGTGTCCAAATCTTCCAACCATGTTTCCATTTGGTAAAGTTCTCTTTCCTCTCATCTCTTTACCACCTCTCAGCAGCCTAGCATTTGTGCCTGGCTTGCATTTTTTTGCCATGACAAAAAAGCAATTGTTACAGAAAAATTGCTGCTTTTGCTCTATGACAGCAAGTACTGATACCTATTAATTCAACTGGGTTCCCTTGGTTGCTTTGAGCTAGCTATTGGATTTGGTCACTTACTCATTTTCTCTTCCATTTGGAACATGAACATTGGCACTTAATTTTGTGACTGCCCTTGTTCTGTCTGGTTTTTCAAGTGTTAGAGAACAGATCACCAGAACAGGAAGGTTGAGCATGTGTGTGAGGTAGGGGAGGCTGTACAGTTACAGCAGTGAGAGATTCTGGTCAACACTGAACAGAGCCCAAGGAAGCCCTAAGAGCTTTGCTCCATGGATATGGATGCTAGAAGGAAGTAAGTGAATTGCTAAGTATCACTACCTTAAGCAGAGTAGTTTTGGTTTCTGCAGCAGTAACTGCTGGATTCCAGTTTTGGGGATGCTTCTGAAGACCTATGTTGATGTTGTGACAATGCACAGCTTCAAGCCTGCCTTTTTTTGTCTTTACCACACGTCTGTCTTACCTTTCCAAGTTCCTGATCGTGGTGGTGCTGGCAAAATTATGTCTGCAGTTGTTAGAGCTTGGCAGTTGACATCAGACCTGTATCCCATTTCCTGCTATGGGTTGGATGTGCAGGATAGGCAGCTCTTAGAGGTAACCAGCCAGATGACTGTATCCAGTACTTGGGGAAGTGCAGCAGAAGTGCAGTTTTATGCTAAGCATGTCATTCTTCTGAGACAGACTATTTCCAGGGAAAGAAGAGACAAAGAAAGTTCAGCAAAGGCAAGCAGAGTTTCAGTAAGAAAGCTGTTCTTGTGCTGGAGAGCAGGGTTTGTCTGTAGATCTGTGGCTAACATCTCTGGGAGAAGCTTTTTGGGGAAATTTAAAGTGGATTAAAAAAAAAGAGCTGAAGAAAACCTGTTTGTCCTTCTTCATAGTGAGTGTGTGAGGAAAGGGTGCTCCTACAGAAAAGAAAATCAGATCTAAAAGAAATGATGGCTTAACCCAGTTCAGTAGGATTGCTAGAGCTCGGAGGGGGAAGTCAGGGAACACAGCTGGGGCTGGCTGATTTGAAATGGGAATTTTCTGGGAATGCAGAAGTAGCAGTGCTGGTTTTTCACCTTTGACACAGCTGCCTACTTCAGCTACCCTAACTAGTAATAAGTGCTTGATGAACCACAGAACTACTCTGGATGTTAATAGCACATATAGACTAGAACCTGTTTCCCTGGATCACTGGAAATTTATGGTTCACAGTTTTCAAAGCAGATTGCTGATATTAATTGGAAGCTATCAAATTGTTAAATGGGAAATCGTCTTAAGTTAGCGATTCTGTGATTTTTAACATTCATTCATGCAGGAAAAGACGTGGATCTTTAAGGATGTTTTTAAATTTAGAAAAATTGCGATACTAGCAATCTGGTGTTAAGTTGCTAGGATAGAGATTCCCAGGGGAACTAGAGACTGTATGAAATAATTACTTGCTTAATTAGTGAGATATTTGCTGTCCCACTTAAGTACATAGCCTGCATGGGAGTCCAGATGCAATACATGAAATAGTGATTTCACAGTTACCCCAGATGGTCTTTTGTACTCTTTGCTCCTCAGCATGTTTTAGTAAATGTATGCACCACTGAAATAATAAAAAAGAATAAGAAAGGGGATAAAATAATTGTAATATTCTGTCACTTCCTTATTTTTAAATATAGCAAGTTAATACAATATTTAAGAATATGGCTCAGAAATTTAATTATTAAAGGTGAGTAGTAATCCATGATTATATGAATGTTTTTCTTCTTTCATTATGTAAATAATACTTTTCAAAAGGGGCTCTAGTGAATGTCAAGAAGACTTTATGCAGTTTTTCCTGTGGTCCTTCACAGACTTTCAGCTGATGCACAAAAAGGTGTGCTGGTCACACATTCTGACAGCAAAGATAATGCCTTGGGCTGTAAAATGCTCTTAGACATGGCAAGTATGCATATATCCTTGGTTTTGCCATGTTGGGGTTGCATGGGAATGGAGCAGAAATTGGGTATGAAGTGAAGCAAGGAGTGGGACACTGCAGAAACGAAACTCCTTGGCCCTTCATTCCAATCCCTGCAGTTGTGTGGGCCTTCCAATTTCCAGCTGAGCTGTCACATATCACACTGCTGAATTATGGCAGGAATGCTGCAAAAAGCCAGCTTGTGTGTCAGGCCGGCACTTCAAGATCACAATTCTGCAAGGAAATGTGAGTCTGGAGTCCTTTTTTCTTAAATCGCTTGAATTATTTCCCTAGCAGTGGTCTCATTTATGCCAGTTAACTATAAACCATTGGGGTGCACTGTGTAGGTCAAGGATATTGTCGAGGAATCTGATCAAATTGTTAATTTTCTTCTAATATTATCTAGAAGAGAGTGTTTGAATCTGTACTGAAATTACACAACACAGTTTTATGAGCTCTACTGCATTTTGCTCAGAGGTTGAAAAACAACGTTAGATGTCCTTGCATGGACATTTAGACATACTGGGCTGACGAAGAGAAAGCCTTCTTCATTCTGTATTCAAGTTCTCTTTGCTTTTCAGGCTTTAATTAATCTTTCCTTGAACTGCTGGTATGTCCCATTTTTGCTACTGAATTTGTTCATAGTGCATAAATACTTCTAAAAATCCTAAACAGGGAATGTTAGAGCATGATCAGCTGAATATGTGGTTCTGAAGCTGTGGTATGAAGCTGGAAAATAAACCTAACACAAACTCGCCCATGGACTTCTGTGGCTCTGGTTATAAAACAAGAAAACTTAGTCAAAATGTTGCTTCAGAGAAAGCACTTTGCTACTGCTCTCTCTAAATGCTGTTTCAGATGCTGGTGTCAGAACACATTCAAGGTGGACAGTGAAGGATGGAAATGTGGGCTGATATGAAAGGCCCTAATTATGGAAGATGGGCTGGAGAGGGAGAAAGGTTTGGACAACCCTGAGGATTCAACAATTGCTGCTAAAGGTTTGTGCGTGTCAATGTCTTGGGAGCATCTGTGTTGATTCTTGGCAAAGCAGGTCCTACTTGCCCAAAATGCTGGCGTATTTTTTTGCTTAAGGCCTTGATTTTTATCCACAAAATGCCCTTTCCTCTCCTTGGCTTTATCTTTCCCTCTTTCAAGCATCAACTGTTATGGCAACAGGAAGGTCGGAGGCAAATAAGCAGCTGGCAGTCTTCCTAATGGGCAGAAACCTAGGCTGGAATCCCTCCTGAATTCAGCAGCACAGTGGTAGAACTGCAGTAGCACTGCTACCAGTGGCATCAAGTGCATTTTGAGCTCGCAGGGTGGCTGGATTTAATGAGGTGAGATACTGCTCTTGCTAAACCTTCTACCAAAGCTGAACAATGTGATGCATGCAAATGCAGAAAACATAGGTTAAGGTTTTAAAATTGCTTTCCCTATTTATTTGTTTTCAGAACAAAATGATAAAATATGTTTTGGGCTGCAAAATGCAGTCTGACCTAGTTGCTTACTTGTTGATTCTGGACTACTTCAAAAAGGAAAAAAGAGGGACATTGTGGTTGTCTCTCTTAATCTGGATTTAATGCAATGCCCTTCTTTATAGCCTTGCAGGTTTTCCACAAAGGAGAGGATATGTGTGTGTGAGGGGGGGAAGTAGGTTTGACAACTATGAAATTAAATACTGGTATTCCAGGATTTGATTTCCAATATACTTGTATTTAATCTCCTCTGCTGTTGGTGTCTTTTGTTGGACTCTTACTCTGCAGACTGTTTTTATGATGTATTTCTATTATGTTTGCATCCATTCTTTTTTTGCCTGCTGAGAGTTTCCTTAGCTCAGACTGTTCCCAGTTATAGGATAAAAAAGGTCATTTTACAATTCATTTGCCAATAAAGTGACAATGTTTGGTAACTTACCTTTATTTGACCACACGTTTAAATTATGCAGCTTTACCAGGTCTAATGAGACAGGTTCATTCTTGATGTGATTGAAAGGCTGAATGTCCATAGTTGTCTGTGAATGGAGGTAAATACATATTTCTGATCTCAGTCTTACTCTCTTAAACTTTGATTGAAGTGTCAATCTAAACTCCATTACTTGGCATCATCTGCTTATTAACTTGAAATGAATCCAGAGTTTAAACACTCTCCATGCTTCAGGGCAGTTCAAATTTGAATTTCAAGGAGGAGGAATATCTGGAGGTAGACAGGAGGAAAGCCAGTGGGGTTTCCTAATTACTAGAAGTGTTTTAATTAAGTGGAGTAGAGCTACATAAATTTGATAATCTGAGTTTCTCTTTAGACTGTTGCTGTCTGTTTGGAGATACCTGCACTGGTAGTGGTTCCTTCTCACAGCATCATAGTTGTGAGAGCCATTTTATCCTGTCGTTTTTAATGGAAGTTAAAGCAGGAGTGATAGTATTCGAAGGCTGTCACTTCTGGCTGACAACTACTTCATCTCCATTTTCATGCACTCAGCTTTATGTTTCTAGGTATCCCCTGCAAAGGTACCTATTAAACATCTAGACTTCTGCATGCCTGTATTGTATATGAACTACCTGCAAAATCCATTTGAGAGCTATTCAAAAGTTAACATTTAGACATGTAAGGTATGAGAATGTGAGTCTGGGGCTGTGTTTGGCAGCAGACTTTGGATTTAATCCTAAAATACCTTCCAGATTGCAGCTCTAAACACAATTGCTGTAAGCAGCAGTGAGTATGGCCAGCTCAGCATGTGTCAAGCTGTATGGTGGCAAGTGTCAATAGAACAGCGCTTTTAGAGTCAGTACTATTTTTAGTGCTGAGGCATCCCAGAATACTGCAGCTGCTGCCTCTTGCACTAAAAGCCTTACTTTGGCCCCTGCTAGTTTCTACTTCTGGGATCTCTTATTTCTCCCCTATGATGGAATAGCCATCCAATGCTGATAATACCTGGGGTCCCTGGATCCTGGTACTCGGCCATCTAGAAGCAGAAGGAATTGGAGCCAGTACAGCACTCTGGGGTTGGAAGGGTGGAGGAAGCAGGGCCTGGGCTGCCTGGAACCATATGGCAGTGAAAAACTATGGAATTAATTTTCTGTGGTGCTCAGGGCAAGCTGTCACTGTGCCCCAGCTTTTCAGCAATGAAAAGGAGTTACAGTCTTTACAAATTCCTCTACAAAGCTTAGTAGTGCTGCTCACACAGAGCCAGTGAACTGAAGCCTCCTGGGAAGCACGTTTGCAGCGTGGGGATCAGTAGGGGCAGTGACAGGGATCTCCTCTGTGGAGCTGCATGTGCATAGTGATGCAGTCCTGGTTATGTGACACAGGGGCTGCTGCTCAGGGCCTGTTCTGTCTTGCCCCCCAGAATTGTGGCCACATCTGGACTCTGCTACTGTCTATGAACAGCATGGTGAGTTCAGATAGGCTAAGTGGGCATCAACCAGTGGGCATATACTGAAAATAGTTAGGAGGCCCAGCAGCAGGGAGAGTAGGGGTATTCTTTCTTTTTGTTGTGGGAGGAATCACTGGCAATTCTTTTCTAAAAGCATTACAGGAGCAGTTAGGCTTTAGTGACTAGAGGCTTGCCACCACAAGTTTTCATCACTGTGAGAAGCCCTCTGCACTTTGCAGAATTGGGCTGCACCTCATTATCCAGGTTTGACTGGCACATGAGCTCTTTCTTCTTTCCCTTCACCTTGCCTTGCTTGCCAAGCATGGTAGGACACTTTCCCCCATGGCATGATTCCCAAACCTGTGAAATTGCTCTTGTTTCTTAGCACTGAAATCTGTTCTACTCTCTATGTCTTTTGGGTCTGATTTTGCTTCTGAGTTCAGTGAGGCTTCTGTCAATAATTTCAATATATTGGGAGAAGGACGTTGTTTTTGAAAAGCAAAGCAACAAACACAAATTCTGAGCAGGAAATCCCTTTTAAAGTGTAATTAATTTTAAGGCAAAGTGCTTTCAAAAACAAAGAAAAATCCTGAAAAACGGAATCCTTTAACTACACATAGCAAAATAAATTGGACCCATTGACTAACATGTTTTAAAATAGATGATGGGTTTGATCTGATTTATTTTTCACTCCTGTGGAGACAGCTGATGAATTATATATGGTCATGGCACTTATGAATTGTAAGTCTCCTCACGACTGAAGGCAAATGTCAAAGGCACCATGTGTTAGAAAAAGATATTTTGTTTGGCAGGTAGGCTTATTCAGGAAGCAGGCTTCTCTTTTATACATACTCTGCATTGTTCAATTTGGTGTATCCATTCTTTGAGTACCTATCCTGTAGCTGTCTTCTGTGGCTGAATGCCTCTTCCTCATTTAGGTAAATAGCATTTTGTTTGATAGTGGAGAAGGAAGAAGGTATGATCAGTGAATCCTTTCTCTTTGGCATTCTTCCAGTAAGCAGAACATGTGTGTCACCTCTGCAGTTTGAGGTGCAATGTGAGCTAGGTTAGAACTGAGTTGCCATAAGGAAAAATGTTTGTGGGTGTGTCCACTCCTGTTGCTGACTTTGTCTTCCTGCCTGAGTGGCAGCATGTTTCTCCCACCAGTGCTCAGAGCTCTGGCCTGGCCTTTTTCCAGCAAACAGAAGAGACTTCTGACATTCAGGCTGAGCAAAGGACATCTGATGATAAACGTATTTCTCCTGATCTTCCAGGGCTTCTTTGAGAGAGGCAAAAGCTTTCCTAGAAGACCTGGCTCTGAAATGGTTCCCTGTAGAGTTTTCATCTGGTCTCTTTTAACCTCTCACTTCTGTCAGCACAGAGAGTTTATTCTGGGCATAAATCCAACAACCTTGGTGCTGACTTTTGAGAGTGGAGCAAGGTGTTCCCCCCTCTACTTCTGAGCAGCAACAGCTGCAGTCTGCAAACTTTGCTCAAAAGCGGATGCCGTTCTTTCCAGGCAGTGTCTGTGTGAATGTGAGCTGGTTGAAGGGGAAATGGGAAGATGATTGAAAAACAGCATCATGCTTGCAGCACTGACAGTGGAGCACCCCCCAGGAAATACGTTGTATCCACCAGAAACCCAAACCAGAATGTTTACGGTTGAGCATATTCATGTTCTCCCTTCACCTGAGAAACCAGTGTAACTCAGTGAGACTGGGAGACTCCAGGTACAAGGACCATCATAACTTTAAGACCTGTGTATTGTTAGTGTGTTACTGACTCTGCAGGAAGGAACGGTTTGGGCCAGCATGCTGGAAGGACGGGGTTGGTATGAATGAGAGCAAAGGTATTCATTTCCTTATAGATTGACCTAAGCAAGTCAGACACTGGGTAGGGTATGACCCTTGTTGAGTAAGTCTAAAGATGAGATTACCAGAGAATTTTGGCTCTGTAACTGTTTCAGTGGAACACACATCAAGGAAAAGTACAGCTGCAAAGTGTGGCAAGCACCTGTACAAATACTGTCCCTCACAGTCCCAAGTGGTTGGAGATGCCATTGTGCACATGTGAAACATGCCTCTGATAGCTGCATCTTGATTCCTTTAACTCTGTATTCTGTCTGTTTCTCCTAAATCTTCATCTCTTGCCTACCTGCTCTACTTACAGCCACTGACTCCCATTTCTGTGCTGTTGTGGGCCTTAGCCAATCTCTAAACTCAGGCACTCTGCTGGATGGTGGTTTAAAACTATTTCTACTTTCTGGTTTTTAACTATTTCCTACGTGCTTCTTTCTGGATGCTGCCTCCCTTACAGATTCTAGAGGTGTGATGAGAGAACACAGGGCAATTTACAGAGAGCTCTTCAGATTACATTCTGTTGTGATTCTTTAGTTCCTACAGAAATTATTGATTTCCTTTTGCATTGTAGTCCCATGGAGGTAGGCTCATCTTTCACCAGTGATGAGTGGTGGAGTAAAGTAAGTATAAGGGAGATGGGAATGTAGCTCTGATGAAAATGCTGTTGGAATGGAAAGTAGGGTTACTTCTCTGCTGTTACACACCCTATGGATATCTGAAAGACCTCTCACGTGAGACTTTCCTTTCTGCTGGTAGTGGGTTTCATAGATGGATAGTTCATGTGTTCTGAGTTGATACAGGTGTATCTTGACAGTAACACAGCTGAACTGGAGCAAAGGATATTGTTGACTGTCCCTCAGCTGCTGGGGTCAGGATGCATTTCTGGGTTGGGTAAGTTTAACTGAGTAGCAGGGAAAGGAGATGCCACTATGCAGATTTTAAGAAATTTCATTCAAACCAACAGTTTTTAGAATCTAGCATCTGAATTTCTCTTCTCATACCAAGTAGGTACAAGGCATATGATTAACACAGAGATTTCAAATGCGATGTACTTCAATATAATGAAAAACACTGACCTGCATTTCATTCCATTTGGGATCTTGGTAACAGCTGCAAATGAGGCCAAGCTGAATTCCTTCAGCACAGCAAGATTTCAAGAGCCCCTCTGGAGTATGCCCAGAATACAAAACATAGCCAACACCCCTGCATTATTAGCATCATGTCTCTCTGAGTAGGTGATGTGGGTGTGTGTGACTTGGCAGCTAAAGGTGGAGTTGCTCTGCTTGAATTTCTAAGGATTAATTCATTGAGGTCTTAATGCTTGATGAAGTTGGGATGCTTTTAAGCTGGGGAAGGCAAAAGGTTGATCTCCTGCTGAAATTCCATTTTGCAAGGAGTTCCTTTCTTCATATTGACAAGAGTTGTTTGACTGCTATGTGTTTTTAGTAAAAACTCTCTTTTTCATCCAAAAGGCTAGTTGTTTGGATCTTTTGCTTGTCTGTTTGTTCTCCTTTTCTAGAAGACTAATTTTCCCATGCAGTCTCAGTGGGATTTACCAAAAGAAGCAAATTCCCTTCTTCTCCATTTTCCAGAGAGAGACTCAGGGCAGTAAGCAAAGGAATTCTAGCAAAGTATTGTATAGACAATAACAGTGCACTGAACTCCAGTCAAAAGTTTGTTATATGTATGTGATATGTACATGTGGATATACACCTATTTGCATATATATTTCATGAAAGCCTGAGCACCTTTGTGGAAAAATGTCCTTGCCAATATTTTTTGGTTTCATTAGACTTTCCTTTTCTGTTCTAATAATCCATGTTCCTTTGGGGATAATCAAAATCTGTACCTGTAACTTTGCACTTCAGTTAGTTTCAGTCTCTATGTTGTATTAAACCCACTCATTGTCTGACTGCCCTCTCCCTCATTCTCTGGTGATATGTTGGACCTATAATCTCTGAATCCTTGTGTACTGAAATTGATAGAGTCTCTGCCATGCCAGAGGGGCCTCCAGAGCATTTCAGATGGTAATTTCAGGACAGGATGAAGGAAGCCTCATGAATCTTAAGCACATGTTTCTCCTTCATTACCCTCTACCCACCCATTTCAGCATATCTTCACATTGTGTCTTTTAAAACTGTTTTCCTTTTCTTTTGTTTTCCTTTTGTTGAGACCATACCCTTGGCTTAGTCACTCCATAGTTCTTTCTACGTCAGAAGCGTGCCCTTGTGTTACAGCAGAGCCTTGCATAGCTTAGTTCTGCTGCTCTAGCACTCGAAGAACTCTCGTTTCTTTTTCACTCAGATAGTAAAGTTTTTCTTTGGTATAAATAGATTAATTGCAGTCTTTGTTGGTTCCTGCTTAGAATTGTGTCCCAGACATGAGCAGGCTGGTGTGTCTGCCAGCCAGGGTGCTCTGATGGTAGTGCTGATGTGGTGTAGTTCTCGTTTGCTCCCCTGGCACATCTAAGCCAAAAAAGGGTTTGTGCTGGGCCGTTGCTTCCTGCCAGCCATTTTCATCTTTCTTATTTAATGGTGAGCAGAAAATGTATGGGACACACCATTTGGGTCTGTTTCACAAAGAACACAGGTGGTGTTGCTGCAGTGCTATAACTGAGCTTTGTAGCTTTTGAAGAGTACCAGAAGCAGTTGCTATTTCCATGGCTACTTTCACATATTTGGTTTCTAGATCAACAAGGACTGCCCATTCAACTCAATTGATTTACAATGCAGTTGATTTATTCCCAGCAATTTTTTATCACATCTGAAAATAAAAAGCAATTCTGCTAGCAGCCCAGTTAGTTCCCTACCCTTCATCAAATAACAGACAGTAAGGACTAAGCAGAGTTCATAGTGCAAATGAAAAAGAGATTGGGAACAGATAAACTGAGCCTGGTGTGGATGAGTTCAACAAGGGTCAGATTTCAGCTGCTGCCTCTGCCTTATTCCCCTGTCCTTCCCCTTTTCCCATCAGCTTCTCTGTACATCATCTCCCTCTTCTGGCTGTTTCAGGGTTACAGAAGCAGAGGGGCTGCCCTCTGGCCTTGCAGAGGAGATGTTGAAATCATCGTGTGAGCCAATATTTCCTCTTGGACTCAAAGATGTCTTCTGTGGCAAGAGGAAACTGGGGAGGAAATTAGATAAGACTAGAAAACAAAAGTTATTTTTTCATCCTATTGGTGAGAAAAGACAATGATGCTGGTTCAGGGGCTAGAGGTGATATGTGCAATCTACTTCTTGCACATTTCTTACCCCTTCTGCCATTCCCCACATCTGGTGGGTGACATTAGGAGTTAGCAAGAAAGGTGCTGGCCTGGGAATTCACAGCCCTCCGACAGGAAAAAGGGAGAGGGCTCAGGAGGAGGTTAGTACCCTTTTGCTCCAGTAAGACATATGAAGGACATGAGTGCAGTCTGGGTATAACTGGTATCTTTGGAACTTTAGCTTAAGGACAACTGTTTTATCTCTTTAAGTGCAATGATGCTAAGTTTTTACTAAATTTTCTGATGCCACTGCAACAACAGTGCATATGAAACCAAGGTAGCAGGTGTGATGTGCTTTAAGGATCACAGCATTATCCTATTGGAGCAGACGAAAGAGCAGATGGCATAATTAAAATTCCCAGGTTCTTTAGTCAAGGTCTACTGGAGATTGAAAGGCACAATCCTCATGTCATTGTAAGGCATGTTATAACATTAGATTTAACAGGTGACAATCAAAATATTAGTCATAAAACAGGAAAGAAAAATTACACTGTCGAAGTAGGTGTGTCAAATCTGAGAAGCTGGAAGATTTTTTCTGTCTCAAGCTATTATTGTCCTCCAGTGCTGTGATTTGCACTTATCTCTGTTAGAATACCACTTTTTGCTTTTCAATAAGGAATCATTTTCTGAGCAATAATCATTAGGAGCTTCTATTCTGGAAACACACACCTGTCCTTTAAACTAAGGTCTTTACCCTAATTCAGAGCTGGAGATTCTTCCTTGCTGTTTTTTTTTATACATGAGAATTACTATTGTTAAAGAAGGTGAATGTGATTACTGCTATGCAAAGATGCCAGTAAGGGCAAGGCAGACACTGTGTGCTTTTTCAAGATGCAGAAAGATAAATGAAATACCTTTGTGGAATAAAATAACTAGAGTCAGGGGGTGGAGTCAACAGGCAGTAGATTCTAGGAAGGGGCTTGAACAAAGCTAAAGTACGTGGTCTGAGGAAGTCTGAAAATGCAGAGAACTACAGATGCATGTCTGTGTGTATGGAGCAGGTGAGACAGGGAGAAGGTGTTGGAAGTGATGCTGACAGAGCAAAGCACAGGGAGGAGCAAGCCTGCAATGGGGTTTTTTCTTTGTTGGTGGAAATAGGCTGTTGTGTATGTTTTTTCTTGAGTCAGTAGGATGATATGTGCATAACACCTTTAGTGATAAAATAATTTCTTCTTAATAGGAACATAGATAATCCTCTTACACTGGTATACTGCTTAGGGAAATTAGGCAACATAGGAAGAAAAATGGTCTATTATTTTATTTTTAACTCTATTTTATTTTTTATTAATGTACTTTTTAACCAGAAAGAAGCAAATGTCACTGTCTCTGTTAAGTTAGGTTATGGCTGTAGGTGGGAGTGTGTGTTCTTTAGTGTTCATGATCCTTATATGAGGAACTGGCAGAACAGGCAAACTCTGATATATGACTGAAGCAATATTGACTGAAGCAGTATTTTTATATCCTTACTCCATTACATCAAGTGAAGTTATGAAGATGAGCAGTGGGTTCTCTCCCATTGGCTGTTCATTCCAGCACTGACCTTACAAAATTATGTGCTTAGGCCCATTGCCCTCAATTTCTTCTGTGATTGAAGGTTGAAGAAATCTATGTTAGCTATGGAGCTTGTTGAGAATATCCTCAAATTCACTGAATTAATTCCTAGAATAATAAGCTAGTCCATTAGTCTGCAGTGCCACCTAGCCTCCTCATCCTCTGGGGAGCAGGTAGTATGGCAGGAGTATTTAGAAAGATAAAAACTACTTGGAAAATATTCATTTAATAATCTTCCCCACCCTGTCATTTAAAGATAACGTCTCATCAGAAGATTTTAATCAGCAGTCTGAAAATTGTTGCCCTGATATTAGCCAGTGGCGGAAAAAACAGGGAGAATTAGAGATTATTTTTCTTCAAAATCTTAGTTCCTTGTTCAATGCAAGGAATTTGCATAATTTGTACGGAAGAAGAAAGCTGGTGCATGACTATTAAATTTTTGAACAGTCTGATTCATCTCAAAATGATTCAGAGACTATTGATAGTAGTCCTGTCAGGAGCTGCCATCTCTGTGGTGAAGTTGTAATGGTTAGTGACATACCACTAGTGCTTTGTGGCATTTCATAGCATTCATGAGTTAAAAATATGCATGGTAATGAAGGCAGCAAATGTAGTTTTGCTGGAATGGTGATATTATCGTCTCTGCCACCTGAAGAAGTCATGTAGATTTGGCTCCTGTCCTTGGGTGAGTCACAGGGCAGATTGCTGGTGAGAAAAATGGCCCTGCGAAAGGGGAACCAAGACTCTGATGTCTACCCTGTCCATGCATACCTTCAAGGATCAGAACTGCATCTTTCCCAATCCTCCTTCATCCCTGATTCTTTACTGGGTGAAAGGAAGTCGGCGTACTTGGGTTTGGAGAGTGGCTAGTGCAGCATAGCCATTTGGCTGTGTTTCATGGAAAGCCATGGTCCTGGAACTGCAGGAAGAGACTGAGACATTAGCAAGGATGCAGGGTAGGAACAGCATCCCAAAATCTGGCAGCATGAATTAGGTTAGTGAAGGGTAAGAAACATATCCTTACATCCGTGAACTCCACTAACTTTGCAAAAGCCTTTGTCCTTCTCCCAGCCTCTCTGCCCTACCTCCAGCTGAACCTTCTTCATCACTGTTCCAAGACAGAATTGTTTCTCCTCACCGTTTGGGTGGCTGGGTTCACATTTTTTTACTGTTCAGATGATGATCTGACTTACATTTATCAGCAATCCTGTAATCTGATAAGATGTGTAAGATCTATTAAAAAAATCAGTTTCTGACCAATACATTCCCATGACATCTGTGATAGCTTCTGTCTTCCTAAATAGCAAATGTGTTTAATGTGAAGCTTTGGGTTTCAGTAGCTCTGAAGAAACAAACACAGATTTTTGCTTTGGCACAGTTAAACAGAATCTCCCTTCATTTAGACTTGTGAGAGATTAGTGGATAGGTCCTTCATGAAAATCTGCAAATGGTGACTAAGCATGGGGAGAATAGGCAGAAAATGGAAAACATGCACTGCCACAGGCTGCCTTTGCGCAGTGGGTCATTTGCCATTGCCAAGTAAGACCATGGACTGAGCTCAGTAAGTGTAGGTGGGATGGGATGGGACACTATTGCTGGTTTTCTTTGATATGGATTTCAGCTTACATTGTAACAGTGCTCAGAACCACTGGTATCTAGAACGTGTACCACAGAAGGCTTATATGATAATTTGAGGGTGGGAGTAATGAGAGGAAAAAAATCTACTGAGTTTCATCTCCAAATCCTACTAGATTTTCTTCTTTATCAGCAGAGTTTCCTTAATGATGCTTTTATATTTGAGTTTTGTTTGAGGAGGCACCGCAGTGGGTTTTGGTTTGACTGAGCCATTTGAGAAGTGCACACATATCTAATGGTTAGGCACAGCCTGTTTGCTCATGTGGATTTCGTGAAGGGGCCTGTTAGAGAGCTCTGGGCACATCTTACAGAATTTATTGGGTCAAACAAAACCCAGCACTAAGCCTTGTAAAGCTGTAAAAAGCTATCCAGATTCAGAAATCAAATGAATCAACTTAAAGGTCTAACACTAAAGCCACACCTTGCTTTTCTGATGGAATGAGCTGCCCAGTCTCTGTATCTAACCAAATAAGAGATGAAGTATTCCTGGGTACTTGGAGAGCTACCATTTTTGCTGAGGCATAGATTGATAGCTCACTCTTTAAAAATAACAGGGGTTTTTAAGTGAGCGGTTAAAACTGGTTTAAAAAATCAAGCAACTAAAGCTGGTAATAGTAGTATTGAAACTATCAAAAAGCACTTGTGGATGCATCTGCTGTCAACTATGGTGTTTGTTTTATTCTAGAAGCTAAAAGGTTCCTTGTATTGTTGGAATGCTGTAATAGCCCCAGAGAATGGCAGCATTCTATTATATATACTGGCTAATCATCCAACATGAGTGGCAAGTAAAATAAGGAAAGGGAATTATGTTCTAGTATTCTGAAAAAAAACCCCAGCAACCAACCACAGTGATTTGTAAGGGCATTCATACAATCAAAGAAGACAGTGGAGCACCTGTAATTACTAACCACTATTAACAAGCTGTAAAGACTAGCTCTTGCAAATTGCATTTTACCCTACTTTGAACATACAGTTTAGAAAAATAATAGAAAAGGTAAAAATTAGGACCAATTTTGAAACACCTTTCAATAATTTTTGTGATTTCTTTATTTCCTTTATAAAGGTTTAGGTTTTATGAAAGGACTGAAAGGAGAGGTTTAGGTATAGAAAAAGGAATACCTAAATTCTGTGAATAAGCTGTGATGAATATATGCATCTCTTTAAGTAATATCCTGTACCACTAGCTTTGATCATTTTTCTACAGAATATGATGGCTAAGAAAGAGACTCTGGACACTAATCAACAGACAGCTTGAGAGTGCTGGAACACTCACTTAGTAGCTGGAGAATATGTCAAGGAACAAATGCTGGAGTTTCTGTCTCCTTTTCTGTCAGTTGTCTTCACCCAGTATTAAATGCATAAAATACTTTGGGAATGGAGCTCAGGCCACTTGAATCCTATGTTGTGTGGTGAGCAAGAAGGATGTAAGGTGTTGTGAGAACATAAGACTGGGTTTCTGGTTCCCTCTAATCTAGCTAGCAGGTGATTATACAAAAGGAATTCAATGGCCTCAACAGGGTGTTTTTGAAGGAGCATGGCTGTTTCTTCAGGATTCTGTGTTCAACACAGTAGGATGCATCAGAGTACATCAGGCATTTTAAGTGATCTGAGGATATTACATGCCACCATGCTGATTCCTGGGTGTCTGTCAGACTGCAGCAGGAGTGAACAACCACAGTGCCTCAGCTGGGGTAGCTCTGGGCAGGCTCAGCAACAGAACTAGTACTGTCCTGGTTCAAGAGGGAGGAAGCTTAGACACATTCAGGGTTAAGCAGACTCCAGGTTTTTAGATGGTGTCTTATGATTTCAGTTCCTATCTTCTTTACAAGTGTGGCATTGCACCTCACTTCAGTTCTCTTTGGTCCTGACTATACAGCAGATTATGCTATTTGGCTGAAGTCTGATCACTTTGCTTTCCTGTACCTCTGTGACATGGGGTTAATGATGTAGCTTTTCTCTTGCCATTCACCTGTCACCTCTCTTTAATTACCACTTTTCATTGAGTAGGTGCACTCTTCTCCTCTGTGCTCATGTAGTGTCCAGTGCATGGGTCTCTGTCCCCTGCCACAGCTTCTAAACATTATTGTAACATAATGCAAATAAGTAATATGAAGATGTTGTGGGAAAACCCTCTGAAACTAAGCCTGCTTTACTTCCCAGAAATAGAGCACAAATTACCGTGTACTATCCCTTTTAATGGCATCCACTGGCTCCATGATAGTTTGTGCTGTGAATTTTTAATACCAATAATAACAACTACTACTTCCCTAATCCTTAGCATAAGAATGAACAGGAATGTTTAGCATTTTCATCCTGGTTTCCAGGTTGAAAGCCTCTGTGTACATTGCTTGGCTCTCAGTTGACAGTGTTGCTTTATGTAAACAGAGAGGATAGTCCTGTGCTCCCCTGGGGCCTCTCCATAGCTTGGGAGCACCATTTTAGCCCAGCCTGAGGCCGTAAGTCCCTGCCCCTGCGACACAGAGAGGATCCTGGTCTCCAGTTCTGCTGGACCCAACCCATGGGCTGATGTCCTGGCTAACCTTAGACCTGTCTTATTCTTACAAACTTGCCTGATGATCTGGACTCATGGCTGAACGTGGTGGCCATCTGCAGGCCTGCCCTGCACACCCTGCTCATAGCCTGTAGGACAGACACCTGGACAGGGCACAGACCTTGCCCTGTCAGTCATGTTAGGAGCTGTCAGCCTTCATTGCTTCCTGAAAAAGAGCTTTGTATTAAAAAGTTGTGAAGTGTAGCTGCAATGAGAAGGGAGATGAAATGGAAAATCAGGATTGACTTAATGAGGAATTCAACGCAAATATTAACTTTGTTTCCCCCTTCTACTAATACACACCTAGCTTTGAGCTACAAATCCCTGCAGTCTTGGATGAAATCTTTTAAATTATTGAAGTAATCCAATTTGAGTGTTGTTTTTTCCCTTTGCGGTGCAATAAGAAGTTAACTATTTCACATGCTGCCTTACACAAGGAAAAAGCACATTGCTGGCATCCTCTGCTGATTTTCCCTCACCATTTTTTCCCATAGGCTGTACTCGGGTCTGACCAGAATCAGTCAGATCCTTGGTATATGCAAGTGCCTCAGAAGTGAGATGAAATTCCTTCAAACTCCTTAATCAAAACACCTGCTCTCATACTCCCAGAATAAAGTTACAAAGCTGCAGCATCTGTCCAGGTGATGATTTATTCCTGCAGGTGGAAGGCAGGCATTGCAACTCCCTTTTAATTCTCACATACTTTCCACCATTCTCAAGGATCTGAAAAAATACTGTCTATAGTTTTTCAATGGCCATTTTATATTTTCTTTAAAAAGGATACTCTTGACTAATGTACTTAGAATGGGATAATAATGACAGCTTGACATGCATAGAAGCACTTTATACAATTTAAAATGACAAGCTGTCAAAAAATATAATGGACAGCCAGGGGTGGTGTACCTGACGTGGAGAGAAGACCATTAAGTGTCTTGAAGTTTAAACTGGACAGCCCTGCTGTGAAATATGCTTGAAAGCCCCATTGTCTGCGGGGTTGCTTCTGAGCCTTTGAAAGTGCATGAGGGTAGGTTAAGTAAAGGTGTTAATTTAAACTACAATTCCTGAATAGCAACACAAGTAGACAAACTAGAAGATAGTCCATCACCTCTAATGCAGCCATTATTTCTCTGTTGCACTGCTGTTCTTTTGTTCTTGTCCCCAGTGGAATGTCTCAACTCTATTTACAGTGTCCAGCAATGCCACTTTTGTGGCTGGAACCTGGAGGAGGTGGCTGAAGTTCTCAGCTACTGACTGCCTTGTTAATGTAATTCCTTAAGGTTGTACCTGATTCTTGTTTTTTTAGTCATATTGGGTAGCAGCACAAATTTCCTTTCAACTCTTTTCACTTCTTTCTTAATCAAAGAGCAAAGACCACATTGTCTCCTCCAGACACTAAGCCTTGAGAATGCACACACATTTCTACCATAATAGTAAGTGGGCATGACCAGAGATAAACTCAGATATGTGAATCCCTTTAAAGGGAGTGCTAGGAATGTGAAGAATCTGAGGAAGTTTGGGCTTGTAACAGGCCGCTTAAATGTGAATTGAACGTGCTGTTTAGCTTTAGGTGTTTGTATGGATAAAATGTGTGTGCTTTGTCCTAAAACCAGCATAAGTGCTTAAAAGAAGAATTCAAAACAAAAAAAGAATTCAAAACCCAAAGCTCTAGTTCCAGCTGCTCGAAGGAGTAGTAAGAAGAATCTCTCTTCCCTCCATATTTGCAATTCATTTACAATCTAATGTTTTTACAATGCAATATATGGGCTCTGGTGCCTGTAGGCAATGAGGCTATCTGTGGGATTGTAGTCATGCTCCTAAAATAGAGCAGTTCACTTTCTCAATTGGTATCAGCCTGAGCTGTTGATGAAACTCTTCAACACAGCCCAAAGCAAACCAAGCCTTGTGAAGAGTTTATGTGACTGTAAAACAACTCATATTAATGAGCTCTTTGAATTCAGACTGATCCCTTCTATCTGGAGCTAGAATAAGTTGTCTAGAGTAGAATGGGGTAAAAGAAATTTTCAAAGGATCACTGAAAAACTGATGAGGCTAAGTCACAATGTGGAACAACTTCTTTCTGTGAAGGGGCAGAAAAGGCAGCCTGAAGCAATGACATTTGTAATGTAGCTCTCACAGTTGTTTCAAGTTAGAGGGAGAGAATCCAGGTCTTAATGTGCAAGTGACATTTACTGTCTCTCCTACAGCAAAAGTCCTTTAAATAACAAATGCACATTTAGACTGGCTTTGATCTCTTGAAGCAATATGATTAGTTTAAAGACATGTTTTGGTTTTAATTTCCCCCCCCTTGTATCTCTAAAGTTTGGAAGTGGAATTCTGGTCATCTTATTTTTTTTTCCCCTAGGTGATTAATTTTGAAATGTTTACAGGACAAAACATCAAAGCTTGTGGCTGCCTGTCACCTTTCCCAAATCCTAAGTATTTATAGATGTCTGTCTCTGGAATGTGTATCTGATTTAAATCTCTAATTCATTTTAGTGAACTCTGAGCACAACAGTCATTGGAGCTAATTTAGCAAATAAGCATGTGGGTAAGCGTGGGAAGACCTTGTAGTGCTGCTTTTCTTTTCCAGTTACATCAGTCTAATATCAGCTATTCCCTCTCCTTTCAAGTCT
The DNA here is from genome assembly GCA_013398615.1 of Brachypodius melanocephalos. Lineage (NCBI taxonomy): Eukaryota > Metazoa > Chordata > Aves > Passeriformes > Pycnonotidae > Brachypodius > Brachypodius melanocephalos. The sequence continues at coordinate 16,039,081 of VZSR01000520.1, forward strand.
CCTTAAAACATCACTATCTCTAGAGCAGGACACATATCCAAAAGTGACACTCTCAGGGTATCTGTGACAGTTTAGCAGGAGCCTCTGGGTTTCAGTAGGCGGTTTGTCTCACAAGTTAGGGCATGAATGATGCAGCTTAGCCTCTTGCAGAGAAAGATTTCCATTGCTCCATAGCCTTTGAAATGACAGTGGGGGCTCACTCTATCCTCTGAGGAGTATCTGGATTCTGAGATAGTAAAGAGGAGGAAGCACCTTTGCTCACCTGCACAAACTGCTCCTTCAGACCCAGGCTACTGAGATGAATGGTTAATGGCACACTATGAGTTGGTGGGATGGAGAGCTGGGAATGGGGGGGAAGTCAGGGTGCTGGTGAAGTCCCTGTACCATGTGTGTGAAATATTCCAGCCCACCCCTGGAATGACTAGTCCAGATGAAATTACTGTGCTGGGATCCCTGCCATGTTGAGTGGCATCATGCCCAAGCCTGAGCTGTGGCTTTGCTCTTTCAAAATGCTACTAGGTCAAAGCAGTTATGGATCTCCTTTAGCAATGTCTGGAGAAAAATTTTATGTCTGACTTTGTTGGGCTGGCACTTAGCTATGCAGGACATGGACTCACTTCCTGTTACTACTGCCTGCCTTCACTAGAAATTCTCCAGCACACTGTTTAACAAGTCTTTTACAAGGCTACAGCTCCATGGTCTTGTCCTTGCACTCCTGACAAAGGGAGGTGAACCCTTCTCCAGATGGGATGGTTCCCATGTAGCTGAAGACAGGGCTGAGGCATGCTGGGCTTTGCTGATGTAACAGGCTCCCTGCAATTTTCATTCAGATCTGGTTGGCTGTGAGCCGGCAGAGAGCCTCAGCCTCAGACACGCCTCCAACTCAGATGAGGTCATCGCTGCTTTTTTTTTTTTTTTTTTTTTTTTTTTCTCCACTCCTGCTTCAGGAGTCTGTTGTGTATGAACGTTTAAGGTCAGAGTGCTAATTTCCACATCACTGAAAATCTCTGGGAGCAGGAACTCCCTTCTCCCTCTTCCAGCTGCACTCTTTCCCGGCAACATCACAAGCTGCTCTCTCTTTAAACAGAGAGGAGGAGCAAAAGGAACATGAATTTACCGCAGTGCATTTTATAATTGATTCTCGCATCCAGGTTAGAGGGGAGCGTTTGCTGGCAAGACATCACAGAGCTCCACGGTCCTAACATGAGTGTAAAGTAATTCCAGGAAGAAACTCCAGACCCTGCTGCTGCCAGAAGTGAAACTACTCGCCCTGCCCAGGCACTTGGTCCCTTCCCCGCCCTCCCACCGCGTACCATGCAGCGATGCATCCAGCCAGCAGAGGACGGGGTAGGTTCCCTCGGCTGTCAGTCAGTAGGAGCTGCCCGGTTCGGGACGAGCTGATCGCGAAATAAGGACTGGCCCTGCGGAGAGCAGAGCACAGAGAGCTGGGGTGTCCAGCCCTGGCCCCCTATCCTGCCTGGAAGCATCTCCTCCTCGGCATCTTCCTCTCTCCAGCTCCAATCCGGTAAATCCCTCGTTATCTCCTGCGAAGATCTGCCTTCTAACTTCGACGCCGACGCCAGGTCTGTCTGCACGTCGTGGGCAGGATGGGGGTTGCGGCATCCCCTCTCTGCCCCGGGGGCAGCCAGCCCCCTCCTCCTCTTCCTCCCACCGCCGAACCCCGCGCTGGAATGCCTTTGGCACAGCCTCTTCACTATGTCCTGCCAGAGGCGGAGAGCCCTCAACCAAGTGCCTAAGCGGGACCGGCCCCAGCACCGCGGACAGATCCCGGCTCCGACGGACCGGCTCCAGCACCGCGGACAGATCCCGGTTCCAGCACCGCGGACAGATCCCGGCTCCGGCACCGCGGACAGATCCCGGCTCCGGCACCGCGGACAGATCCCGGCTCAGGGCGGACCGGCCCCAGCTCCGCGGACAGATCCGGGGGTGCCTCCGGGCTCCGCCGGCGGGAGGGACCTCGGGAGCTCGGCGCCCGCTCCAGCCCCGCTCCGTGCCTTGGTGGTCCGGGTTCCTGCGTACTGCCGGCAGCCCGCTGCGGTAGCGGCACTCAGCACTGCTGAGAAATCTCCCCGCACGCACTGCCGCCCACCTTGCTCACGGTGCCAGAAGAGGGCTTGTGTTTGGGCTCAGAATCTGTCTTCTGTGGATCGGGATTTAAGAGCTTGGACGGTGCCTGTTTACAGTGGTGTATGAGTCTACAGACCCCGAGGTGCACTACAAAGTTAGAAAGAAACCTTGGATCTGTCACGGCGTGGAGGGCTAAAATAAACCCTATACAACCAGCAAACCCAACCCAGGCCTTCCTGCCTCCCTGCAACCAACTTTATACACATATACCCGTGAGAATTCCCTTCTTTCCTCCTCCCTCCATGCTCCTTCCTTCAGCGACTGTAGAATGAGGCATTTTCTTCTATCTGGCTCAGGGTAAAAGCATACCCTGGGGGCATCAACATACATCTGGCAGGGACTGAAAGGTTTTAATCCAGCCTCTACTGCAATCAACAATGGCAAATGAACCAGTGATTCTGAATGTTTATGACATGGTGAGTATGAAACACAGCAGACTGGGGGGCAGTGGGGCTGGGTGGGAGTTCATGCTTGGAGGGCAGGCACTGTACAAAGAGGAGCCAAGCACAGATCTCCAGAGAGGCTGATTCCCTCCCCCTCCCTCTCTTCCCTGGCCCAAACTCCTCATCCAAGCCTATCATCCTCTCATGTCAGAGATGATGCTGACCCCTGCTCTTTTTTTTTTTTTTTTTTTTTTTTTTAGCATATTGGGCCAGATTATAGGTATTGTGCCAGATTTTCTGCAGGATTTTTCAGGAGCAGCAATGAGTGAGGACATTTTAATTTCCAGTGCCCCACTTAAGGAAGAAAATGTGATCACCTCTGTCTGCGTTAGAGATAATTGTCCTTTAATTTTGAGTGAACAAGCATTATCAGGCTGTGGGGTGGGAGTCAGGATTTCATCCAAGGAGGAGAAACAGCTGTAGAGCTGCAGCAAGGACATAGTTTCTAATAATCTGGATCAATTCCTCATATGTGTAAGATTGTAGCTAATAATTTTCTCTGAAGGTTAATTGCAACAACAAGAGTAAGAAATTGTCTGGTGAAGTTTCAGCACAGAAAGGGGCAAGGGTACATGCTGCTCGGCAATATTTCCTGAAAGTTCACGGGGTAGCAAGTGGTTTTCCTTGACCTCTTCTTGCAAGGGGGAATGTGAGTGGGTGTTTTCTGTGCTAGCAAATCAGAAGGTCCAAATCTTGGCACAAACTCCCAAAGAGAAGGCGACTTGGCACAGCCTATTTGCTTGCTGGTCTGAAAGAAGCTTAGGAGAGGCATGTTCACGTGAGGAGTGTTTTGATGATTATGTCTTTCACCTTTGTTTTTTGATTACAAGCTAATGATTTTAAAAAGTAGTTTTCAGACCTTCCACATTATTCACAAATTTAATGAACCTTTCTGGGGAAAATACAACCTCACAAGGCCCAGGTGCTGACTGAGCTCTAAATATCTAGCTCCACAACTTTAAGATTACAGCATACATTTGCTTTTTATCATCAGGCAGTGACAACTTTTACCAGGAAGCCCACAGAATAGTGTGGGTTTCCCTGTTGGGGAAATCCAGAGAACAGACACCAAAGAAATTAGGAGTGGGTTGCTGTAAAAGTCAAATGTCTTTTTATCACAAGGATCAAGGGATCTTTTGTGAACTATAACAGGTGGGTTGTTTTCTGAGGGAAGAGTGAGTGGTAAGGGTTATTTAGGTAGGACTGTATCTGCATTGGTGAGCAGTCCAAAAATCACAAGTACACTGGACTGAAGCTACCTCTTCCAGCGCTATTATTGGTAAAATTGAGCAAGTTGGTGTGAAGTCCTTCCCAAGACTTTGTTCTTGAGTGTTTGTTGGTCAGTTGCTTAGCAGCCTGAACCGTGAACTCCCCCAAGACGTTCTTTAAGCAACAGGTTTGGTGACCCAATTAGGTGGTAGCTAGTGCCTGATAACAAGGGACTGACATAGCAAATGCATGTGCAAGAGTTTATCATTTATCCTTTGAGGGAAATGAAGGGGTTGTGTTGTCCTTTTATAATATCTCCTGACTTCCTTGCAAATTTTTTAGTTTGTTCTGCAGCAGACTATGGCCTAAGCTTTCCTCTCTCAGCCAGTGTTGATCCATCCCAAATCAGTGAACGTTTCACCATTGAGCTGAAGAGATCCAAATACTGGGTGGATGTGGTCTTTACCATTTTATGTTTGATTGATTGACATGAAAGATGAAGCCTTAAGTAATTAAGGCAGAAGGAGCTTGCTGTTCATGGTCACTGTGTTCTGAGATGGACACCCAGACACCATGAACAGAGTTGAGGTCATCAGTTTACTTCAGACTGAGTAGGTTTGGCTGCTTAGCAAACCATGGAAATCTTCATGTGTAAGTACTAACTCCATGGGTTATTCAGTCTGTACATAAAAACCATTCTATTTTCACACAGCATCTGTTTGACTACCACTGAGTCACCTGTAGCTCAAGTCCTACATTATGACTATTGAGGCTACATGCTTTTTCATTGCTGCTATGATTTTAACACCATGAAGCCTGGAATGTAGCCATGCAAAATCTGCACTTTGTTACACTGTGTGGGGAATTGCGGGGGAACTGGGAAATGAGCACATTTGCTTGAATGACTGTTGGAAAACTAGCCTCAGTGGAAAAAACCCAACAACACCAACCAAAAAAAGACAGTTGGGAACAACAATTAACTGGATGTAAAGCTCTGCTTTCCTGACAAAGAACATGACCCCCATATGGCAACTGGAAGTACTTACACTGCAGGAAAACTTATCCCTAGGGCAGAAGTTCAATTATGGGCTTTGTGCAGCTATGAAATACCCACTCTGTGTAGTCTTGTAGATTATAACCATTTATCCTTTTACCCATTGGATATGTAGCAGGCTTCTTTAGGAAAAAAAAGTGCTTCTATTTAATGAGGTGTTTTGCACAAATTGCTTAAGCAGAGAGATCTACTTGTAGGCTTGTTTTCTTCAGCATAAAATAATGGAACAAAAATCACTGGGTATTCCGAGTGTTCTGAATAGTGTCATCAAAAGCAAACTTTCTTCACCCCCAGCACACAGGGTGGTTATGTCCTATTTCTTGCCAAAGAGCTTGTACACACCTGGACACTTGCAAAACAGACAGAGCAGGTGGACTTTGCTGCTCAATTAGGACAGAGTAGCTATTCAGGATACTGAACTCTGATTTAATGTGTAAGTGTGAACACAGAATAACAACATGGATCATCAGTTTGGTCACTGATGAATCTCTTTGCCATTCTGAATTCAGATCTTGCATGGATTTAATCTAAGCCAACTGCTGGTTGGAGACCTGCAGGAAGTAACTAGGTCTATAAAATCTGTGACAGAGTTTGCTCAGATTAGTCAGTTACCACTTTGCCTTCAGAGGGACAAATCAAATTCCCTTTCATAACTTGCAGGTCTCTTCCCTCCAGTCTACCTCAATAAGCTGTTTATCATGGAACAGATCTTACTTAGATCACAGGCACAGGGTTGACTTTTTTAAAGCAGGATATTATCCTGCTCCCTCATCACTTTAAGTCTTTGTGGCTTACTTTGGAATAGTTTATTTAGTCACTGTACATTAATAAATGTTGCCTACTTCAATCAGTCAGAAGAGTAACTGTAATTATTTCCTGGGTTTAAATCTTTAACAAGCTAAACATATTCCATTAAAAATAGTTTCCTTGGCAGAGATTCAAGTTTGGAGGTTCTCATATTTTCAGCTTATTGCATAGCACATTCATGCTATCATATTAGAGGCAAAAATATTCATATCACTGTTGTTCCTCTTTTATTACAGCTGAGGTTGTCCTGAATTTTCCCTGTCTTTGCAGCTGATAACGTACAAAACTGTTGTTTTGATCTACTGGCATTTTTTCATACTCCTTCTGCTGGGGAATGTGAACCCCTGAGATGTGCTGCAGAGGAGAATGAGAGCCCTCGTCAGCAGAGAGCCAGGGAGCAGTGACGCAGGATCTGTTTGCATGAGAGGGGTGCTCTCTTGCTCAGCCTTATCCCACAGTTGTTCCATTGATTCCACTGACATTACTTGTCATTCCCTCTGGAGAGGGAAATAATGTTCAGGTCACTGTAGATGGACTGAAGGAGACAGATGCTTTGTGCCTCTGTCTTCAGTACATAAGGAGCCTTTTAGTCTATTTTAGAAACAGCAACAGGATTGCAAGCAAAGCACTTAGAATGAAGTGATTGTTTTAAAGCATTGACTAGATCATGGAGCGTGTCATTATCTCTGGAGGAAAGAATAAGACTAGTTACTCAGAAAAATGTGAACATGTTTGTGCTTACTGTAGGTGAAAGTCTCAGATGCTCTTAGCTCACTGAGTCAGAGGAGTGAAAAATCCTGTTGCAGGTGGCAGCCCCATCTCTCTGCTGCTTGTTAGTTGTTTGTGAGCTGCTATGTGTGGAGAAGCACAGCATCACTTGAGTCTATTTGTTATTCCAGGAAGCCACGTGGAGAGAAAGGAGAATTTTTTGTCAAGTAAGTTGATAGCTGTGAACTGTCTTGCTGTGATGAGCTAAACAGTTGCTCTAAGTCAATAGTAGAAATTATGGTCTTGAAAGATTAGTAATGCACAGTCACTAGGATTTTTTTCTTTTTTTTCCTCCTTCATATGTTGACATACTGAATGTATTTAACAAATAGAGAGCAAAAAGCAGAATATTGCCTTTGGGAGATTTTAATTAACTTCTGGCAACACCTTGGCAATTCCTAATATATATATTAAATTAAAGGCTTTGATTTTCCTTCAAATATTTGTGAGCCATCTCTGGCCAAAATTATTAGTCAAATCTGAATCATTTCAGTTCTCCAAAACACACTGTTCCTTCAGAAGTTTGCCATGTTCTTGGAAAGGCATGGTAGGTGTACCATATTCTTATTGGTTCTGTGATCAGTCACAAAACTCATAAGAATTCCCTCTTCCATGAATAAGAACTGGCTATGGAAAATCTGGGGTGTTTAAATCTTCTTCACAGGCTTGTTGTGGAGGTAAGCTCAAAGATAAATGCTAAAATTCCTGAAGGAAAAGGGAAAGATTTTGTGTTTAGCATTTTACTTTATCACTGGCTCTTCATTTATCCAAATTCTTACTCATTCTTCTGTCCTCAAACCATATCAAGCACAGATTACTGGATAACAAAGCAGAATGGTGAGCTAACAGGGGCCTGGTGTCTGGAAATTGGTTCCCCACAGTGCTATAGCTTATCCCACAGAAGTGCTAAATGTCCTTTTTTTTCCAGGAGTAGTCAGACACAGTGCTGCTCAAAGGTGGTAATGTGAGAGATCAGGCAGCTCTCAGGTGCTTATTTTAGGCATCTTCCTAAAGCTTTGAGTTGGCCTTCTGTGCTGGTTTCTTATTTGGTTTGATTGGATTTGTTTATTTGGCAGGATTGTGTTTAGATTATTCAACTATGCATATACTGCATAATAGGTTCAGGGTTCATAATTGCTCTTGTGTCATATTATGATACTTTCTGTTATGGGCCCAAAAACTCTCTGGGAAGGCTCTTAGTTAAAGGTCGGAGAGCCTAAATAGACCACTGCTGAGAATGAGAGGGAAGAGCAGAAAAAGCTGCTCTCACTGGATAACAGCAGAGTCCTGAGCCCAAGATATGAGAGGTGTGTCCAGACTGTTTCAGTTTTCTTGAATACAACAATTGCCAGTGCAAATGCTCTTGACTTAAAAAGAAAAAAAAAAAAAAAAAAAACAAAAAAAAAAACAAAACAAACTAAAAAAAAGGTGTTAGGGCAAATTTGATGGCAGTACCTTAGAGGTTTCAAATAAATTAGGCTGAGCAGCCTGGCAGTGTGTGCAGGTGAGGAAAACTAGGCTTTGTTTCTGCTTCTCTTTTCCTCCTAGACTGCATCAATTTCATTTGAGTGACAACAGGCTGACCTCAGGCAGGGTAGTAGAGTGGGATTTTCCCTTGCTCTGCTTGAGCACAGGAGCAGAGGGACAAGAAAAGCAGTTTGGTGATCCTGAGCACTGTGTTGTAGTCAGTGCCTGCTTCAAGCCTATGAGAAGATGATGAAATACAGCTAGACATCCCTCCTCTCTTGTGTATTTGGAGAGAGGAAATTAATTGCAGGAAGAAAATATTTTAAAAAAACTATTACACTGAGCAGCAGTTGAGTCCTTTTCTTCAAGAAGAAGGAATCCAAACATGTCATCTGATTTAAATCAATTAAGACAATAAAGAGTAAGTGGCATGGCCCAAGTTAATAAGTCCAGCAATGAAGTATGCCCATTTATGCATAAGTGATTTTTTGTTGTCTTAGCAACAGCCTGGAGATGTGTTATCCATCCTGGAAAGTCTGTTTGGATGTTGTCAGGGTGACAAGCCTGCTACCTGTCCATGTTACTGCAGATCTTCTCCAGCACTGCAGCCCTGTCACTGGCTAATGTATGCTTATGCATGAGATATCTAAAAAACTGTGTCTTGAGTGTACACTGGGCATTGCTCTCTCCAGCCACGGCATTTATCCCATCAGTAAGCTCACTGAACCACTGCTCTGCTGCCCAGTGGACTGACTTGAACTGACTCATCCAGGGCAACACGGGAGTTGTCACTTCTGCTAGTCCTGCTTGCCTTAGGAAAACTGCTCCACAACGTGCTCTCCTTTACATCAGCAAATATAAGAAACCTAAGGAGAACCTAGGAAAGCTTAAAAAACTGTTAAAAAATGTGTGAACTCTGCTTCTGGAGCAAAGCCTCACAGATCCTGTCATTAGCCCAAGTTCCCACTTCAGTGCTCTTGAGTTGGTTCCTGCAGGTGACAGTCTGACTTGGTGTCTCTAAAGCACTCATTTCAAGGCAGCCTGAACTCTTGCAGAGTCAGGAGACTCCTGTGCAGGGTTTCAGGTGTAATCCAGGGGCTCAAAGTAAGGTGAGCTCTAACCCAGAGACACAGAAGATCCAGAGATACTTTTGCTGTTACTGGAAGCTGTTCTTTAACCCCATCTACAGGCAAAGTCACAGTCCCCTGGCCTGGCTCTGAGCAGCTCTGAGAGAAATGATTGTTTCCTCTTGAAACCATATGGAAGTTGGTTTCCAATGATTTTTCTCTGGTGCTTTTTGGGCTTTCCCCTTACAGAAAGGCAGGCTCCTTTTAGAACATGACACTTCTGTCAGCAAGATTTAGCTTCTTGCTTACTAGGCTGTCAAGGTTCCTAATTTCACTTGGCTATTCCTTAAAACAAACAAATAAGCCCCCAAACCAAACAAACCCTTCTTACTATTGATGAAAGCTGATATGTTGACAGTACTGGAGACTGTCGTTCTCCTAACAAATAAATTTATGCTAGCAGTGGCAAAGCAGACCCTTCTGGCTTTTGTGCCTCATCCCTAGTGTATAGGTTGAGCTGCTCTGTGTCATGGCTCAGCTGGTCATCCAGCTTCCTACTCAGGCAGCCCACAGGGACTAAGTTATACATGCAGTGGGAGCTTCTGGAGGGGAGAGCTGAGCATTAGTGAGCTACTAAGTTGGAGCAGCTGTCAGATCCATTTCTGAGTGTGGTGATCGGCAGGTATATAGTTGTGCATTAGTGCAATGAACTGAATTTAAATGGGTGTCTTAGGGCTGAAAGCTATGTTAGTGACCTGAGTTGCCCTTATTTCTAATTTTCTGTTTGTTTCAGTCTCTCTTGTTCTTGTTATTATGCCAAGATGATGTAGCTGAGCTGGGGAGGGAGGCAGAGACCAATCAATAAAAAAAAATAAATCTATATTTCTGCTGGGGAAGAAAAAAACCAAAATTCACAAGTCTAACGATTCTTTCTCTAACAAGTGGACTCAAACTGTTAGGAAAGGAAAAAAAATTCTACCATTCTATGTAAACACTGGATGTTTTTGAGTATGAAAGATCCAGAGCAGAGAAAGCAGATATCTCCTCACTTCAGAGCTTTATCTATCAGCATGTGAATCTGTGAGACTTCTCATCTTAGAGGAAAATATGATGCTGCATCCTAAGATTGGAAAATTGTGTTAATTGGTAACTTAATTTTTAAACAATTAATCTTAAGGTGTCTGGGAAAGCAATGATGAGGGAAGAAGGAAATCTGGGAGAAACAAATGATCTCTGATAGGCAGGAATGCTGATCTGATGCTAGAAATGCTGAAAGCATTTCAACCTGTTTAGCGCCTTCACTGTGTGTGTCAACACATGAGTTGAATGCCATGTGACTCCTGACAGATCCACATCTCTGGGAAAGGGAGGACCTGGCACAGTGCAAGCTCTGTTGCTGTTGATTACATAGTTTGCTAAACCTTCAGCCATTGATCTGTTACTTTGCTTTCCATATGGTTATACTTAAACCCACAAGGAACAATCTTTGCTGTTCTCTTCAGTATCTCCTAGTGAGTGACTTGAAATGAATCCTGATGCAAGAAAATAAGCTTCCTAGATGCTGATTGCTGCCTCAGGGTTTAGAGTGTATGAGGAGCCCAATGCAGCCTTCCAAAGCGAATTACAGGTTTTGCCATAGGTTAGCTTTCCCTAGGTAAACAGTGTTCGCCTAGACATTTCTTCTTGCTTCATCTCTGTGTCTTGCTCTGTTTGGGATTACTTGGAGCTGATGATTTTACAATTCCCCTGTATTTGTCATCTCTCAAAGCTCTGGACTAGGGTGGTGAATGTGAGAACTGACAAAAAGAGAGGAGCAAGAGGTTAACCATGGGATTAATCTGATAAGTCATTAGCTCTGTCATTAACTTCTACTCTTGGGCAGCACCTGGGGCAAGAGCCTCAGCTATCTGCTCTAGTTGCATAAGAAGAAGCCTAGGTTGTGGGTATTGTCAGGCAGGGCTTGGGTGCTTTCTTAGAAAATCGCTTATCTAGAAAACAAAAGTCTCTACTAGTGAAGCATTGATATAAACGGATATTTTTGGCTATTTGGCTGACCTCTGGATTTCTCTCAGGAAAGGCTGAGGTATTTTCTCTCATTGATCCTCCTTCATAGCTATCAACTTTGAAGAGATGTCTTGACTATTTTAGGATATTTGAGATGGCGTGACATACCCAGAGATTCCATCACGAATGCTGCTTATGTGCTGGGGCAGTAACAGTACTTGTTCTGCATTTGGCTTCTACCATTTAGTTTGCTGATACATCTGGGGTGACAGAGACCAGGTTAAAATCCCTGGGGGAAGCAAATACAACTGCCCCTTCACACAAGTCTGCCAGAGAAGCAGACAGCAGAAAATTCTGGATTTGCTTGTTCTGGGTCTCTTTTGTGAAAATATTTCTGTATTGTTTGAAATGCTCACTTAGCAGAAGAGTGAATATTTCCAGTGAATTCTAGCTTCCAGGAGGCTGTCCAGGCTGGAGCCAAGCTATAGTGCTACTCACACTTGTTCTATGGCCCACTGAGCATGTGTTTTATATGAAAGGTATCTATTCTCTACTTTATACAATTCTAAAACAGCTTCATCATAAAGGAATGAGAAAGCTGGACTCCAGATACACTGTGATAGGGTGACCAGGCTGCTTCTCTCTGAGGTATGTGGAAAGTCAAATTCTTTCTGGCAGGCTGAGGTTGTTAGAAAGTTGGTTTGTACCCTCCTGGACAAGTGTCTGGGCTCCTGGTTATTAGGTACAAGCAGAAAGCACTTGCTCCTCCTGGGAATTAAGAGGTCAACCTTGCTCTTCCCTCCTCCTACTGGTTTGTTTTCAATCAGGGCATTTTTAGACCGATGTCAGGCTTTGTTGTGCTGAGAGGATATTTTTTGCCCTTTCTTCCTTACCTATCTACCTAGCCTGCAGATTCAGTTACTTGTGGAGACTTTTTTTCTGAGTCTGTCCCAGCACCAAGAATTCAATAGCTATTATATCTTTAGAGCAACCCTGTGCTGGAGACATCATGGAAAGAGGGGAAGGCAGTGCTGAAGATTTCCAAATCTGTGGAGGCCAGAGCTAAAAATGTATGTCCCAAGCTGAAATCCACCCACGATCTGTTTCCAGCTCTAACGTTCATTGTTCTTGATTGCAGTGCCATTTGCTGTACTTTTATTCATTCTCATTTTTATGGTTGCTCATTATCCAAGACAGCTGGCTATCTTCTCTTTGGCAGTTCTTTGGGATGTGGAATAGACCTATTTTCTACTGCTGGAGCACTGTGCCTTGTGCTGGCTACTGCAATAACACTGGGAGACAGGGCATGGAGGAATAGGTTGTAAAGAATTGAAACAGAACGGATGAATTCCACTGTAAGCCAAGAAGAAACGGGGCAAATGAAGTGGGTCCAGTTCAAGCTTGGGTGTTTTTGGGACCAGAAGAAAGAAAATACTGTAAATCCTTTCTCTTCTCTTATGTGTCTCATAATATAAACAAGACCTGTGACTTCTGCTGAGCAAAAGCCTCTGGGAGGACGAAAAAATTGCAAACCACGTGGATCCACAAAAATTTGAGTTGTTTTTATTGTCTGGGTCAAATTCTGTCTCCTCCCCCGGGCAGAGTGCTGCTGGCAGGAGATGCTCTACACCATGGTAGCCAGAGGCCTTGGCAAACGGGCAGGACACCCCTGGGGGGCAAGGGAGGACAGACGGGAGTTCATCCCAACACCGTGTTAATTAGATTGGTTATACATCCCCCTGACTGCGGAGCATGTACTCTTCTGTCCCTTTCATTCAGGCAGTGCTAATAGGAAGGAACATGTCACCAGAGGGCTGAATTGGGAGGTAAAAGAGAATGGGCATGGGAAGAAAGAGACTCCTCATACATCTCTTTTTCAGTTTTTAACTGCATAGGATCAACTAAAACTTTTTCAATGCTCTTTGAAGTGCCCTCTATTCTTGAGAGAAAGGCAAGGAAGCAGGAAGCAGGCTGGAGTAAAAGTGACATCCTACCATCCAAATCCATCTCTGCAGTAAAGTTATGCTAGGAGGCTCACACGTCCATCTGTGGCTTTTCAAGGGCTGTTTGTAATACGGCATGTTATTGAAATGCTTCAAGGATTCCCTTTGTAATATGTAATTACTCTGAGATGTGCAGTTCGGTGCCTATTGCAGCTGCTGTTCTGACTAATTTTAATGCAGTTAAACCATTCATGGATCAAAGAAATTTATGCAGATGAAATTTTAAAGCTAGTGTAAAGAACAATTTAATAGTCTCTAACACATCAGGTACTTAAAAATCCTGTACTTGGTACCTCTGAACTTGGATTTTACTTCTCATACCCAGAGGATTTTGAAGCATATTTCAAACTGTCTATTACCTCTCCTGAGATTTCAGAGGTGTCTCATTAAAGCTGATTTTCAAGCCTATTAAATACGTGAATGCAGCTTCTAATGATGCATCTCATTTAGGTGAGCTGACACCAGGAACTGGCAGGGATCATTGCTGCCCTGGTCACCCAGTGCCTGGGATAGTGAAAGCCACCTGGAGAAGTGCAGGATAATACCTTCTTCTGTGTTGGGAGATACAAGCAAAGTATCTTGAAAAGGCTACTGACTTCCAGGGGCACACCAACCTTGTCACCTTCTCACCCTACCAGTTCCCCTCCCTCCCTCCTGAAAAGTGCAGCCTCGGCTCCGGGAGATTGCAGATGGGAAGCATCTGTCCTTGAGCTCTCAGTCTCTCCAGCAGTTAATTATTAATCATCACAATATCCCTCGTGTCAAGCATCTGAACTGCCCATGAAGCATGGAGAACTGTTTTATCAGTCAAGTCAGAAAGTTTTAGTGTTCTGCAGCTCATTATTGCCAAGCTATTTTTCTGTCAAAGAACTCAAGCACCCAGAAGTGATAGTTAGCTCATGTGAGCTCACACCAGATGACCTGGTACTAGCAGGGGCAATAAATGTGCAAACTGGGAAATACAAGAGAAAGTTAATCTTCTTTCATGGGTCTGGCAACAGAACTGATGCTGTACCATTGCATGTGATGAGAACTGTAATGCTCCTGCAGTTACAGGTATAGTGCCCGTTATGAACACCTGCCTACTAGGAACTTACCTCAATATTTAGCTCCCCAAAAGATACCTGCTGGGCTATTAAATCCTGGGTGGCACAGCTAGTTTTCTGTGAATGTTGGCTGGCTGTTGTGCCTCTCTGTGGTATGCTGCTGCTTGCCATTGCTTAGAATCAGAGAGACACTTGAGGTTGTATGGAGTTCTAGGGCTTACCTGTGCTCTGATTCAGCTTCTGTGCTATTCTAAAAGAGAGACTGAGAAGAGACTGACCAAAGAGCAGGCATGAAAGAAGAAAACCACTGAACTTGTCTGAAAGCACTTCGTACTATTGGGAATATTCAGACACGAGAACCTGACACCCAACTCCTTCTAGCTGGGACAGTTCTAGTGGAAATGGAATGGTGCAATTCTAGTGGCACTGGCACTTTTTTTTCTGGTTGAGGCAATATTATACCTTCCTGCTACCATTTAAAATCCTACTGTGGGAAGCCTTGGGTATTGCAGGTAAGTGAACCCATTAAGACAGGATGATACACATTACTTACATTGTGCTCTTCAGGATCCCTAGGACGTGATTAGGTCCTCAGACACCTCTGTGTTCCCCTCTGCCCTTCCTTCTGTCCCAGGATATCTTCATGGAGAGTGAAAGAAATTATAGTTGATCTGATGGGATGCTTTTTTGTCTGAGTAAATTGATGGCAGACTATCAATAATTAGCACAGCAAGGGTCAAACTTACTCTTCTTTCATTCTTTTCTAAGATACTATATGGAAGACCAACTCTTACTTACATGTAGTAATAGATGGAGATTTTTTTTTCTCCTTTCAGTTCAAACATAACATTGTGTTCAATGACACCACAATGTTTTGTGGAAAGTACAAGTGCTTTGAACATGTGGGGATCAAAAAGCTCTAAAGAGATTGTGTCATGCTGCCAACAAAGCATGTCCTTGGTCTGTGGCCGAGAACAACCAAACCTTCATTTTGAGTAAAGCACTGGATGTTGAGAAAGGGAAATACCCAAACTTCAGTCCTAGTTCCCATCTCAATTGCATTTCTAGCAAGCCATTTCAATCTCTTTGCCTTGAGTCATCTCACCTGTAAGATGCCCTACTTATGGGATGCTTGGGTATTTAAAACTCTGACTGCTTTTTGGCACCTGGGATGTAGCTGCCTGTGTGGACATGATTCCCACAGGAATGGGAGGCTGCAGCAGGGTTTCTGGGTGCTGGGCTGAGGGGCAGCAGCCCTGCATCCTGCTGGCTGCCTGACCTGTGTCTGGGTGAGCACATGCCCTCTTGCTCCATCCCTCCTGCCTGCCCTGGCAACTGTCTCTGGCCTCCCTGTCAATCAGGAGGTGGTGGTCCCAATCCCTTCTTACCAGAGCCTGCCTGCTGAGGGTGGGGGTTTTCCGAAGCAGTCACCCACCACACCTGCTCCTGGCCTTGGCCTTTGCTGCCCTTTGACCACAGACAGCAGATGAAGTATTTAGAGACAGCTGCTATTTCTGTCATTAGCATCCAGACTTCCTAGGAGAAAACTGCTGAAATCTATGACAGCTGAAATCTGAGTCAGAGGAAGCTTTTTACTTCAACATGTACAAAAGCAAGGGGAGAGTGAAGTAAGGGGGAGGGAAAGACAGAGCTCAATTTGCTATTCATTTGGTTCTGTCAGGAAAGCCCAGGCAACTCAAGATGATGGCGTGCGAATTGCAAACACGCAAGTTGCAGCGTGGTGGATGTTGTTCAGGGGATGGAAGACGCAGAAGAAGTGGGTAAGAAAACAATGCAGCATGAGGGGGCTGTGTGCTGTGCTTCGTGACAGGAGACATCAGCTCCCCCTAAGCAGTTCCTGTGCTCTGGACCTTGGTGATGGTACTTGACAAGTTAAAGCAAATGTATCTCTATGCTGTGCTGCTGTTGCAGGGGCTGGAACAGGATGCCCAAGGGGTCTTCTTAGCCTTTTCCACTCCAGGGCATGATCCTTTCTCACTCTTCTCTAGTGTACTTGCCATTATTTCCCTGGAGAAGGAGAAGACTTATTCTCAATCTGCAGCTGAGGCACTGGCTTGCAGAGAGGCTGACTTGTCTGATGATGGGACATGAGGAAGGGAATGAAGCTGTGTCAGAAGTTCATACTGGACATTAGGAAAAAGATTTTTCACTGGGAGGGTGATCGGCCACTGGAACAGGCTCCTCAGGGAAGTGGTCACAGCACCAGCCTCACATGGTTCAAGGAGCATCTGGACAACAACTTTAGTTGTCATAGTTTAGTTTTAGATAGTCCTGAGAGAAGTAAGGAGTTAGACTTAATGATCCTTATGGGTCCCTTCCAATTTGAGGTATTCTATGACTGTGATCAGGTAACTTGTGCAGTCCCTCGGGTTTTGATGTGGAGTTAGGACTGTGAGACTGTTCTTACTCTTCTCCAGCTGTGGCTGCTGAAAATGGTCTGATTTCTTTTTAAGGACTGTGATAGATATTTCAAAGCAAAGTGTTTTATTGAGGCTTCCCAGTTTACCTGTGCTCTCCTTTGACAGAGTTCAGATAGCTTCCAACACTGAAGGGAACGGTGGGTCAGAAGCACTCTTCCAGCACTCAGTCTTTTCAAAATGAAAGTGCAGGCCCTCTGTTGTTATCATGATTTCCCATTTGAAAGAAAACTTCTAGGATTTCATGTCATATTGTGATGCCAACAGGATCAGAGACGGTTCTTTCCAAGCCAATTAATTTACAGAGCATCTCTGGTAATACAATTCAAGAGGCTTTCTGAAAAAGTGTCGCTTAGTAAACAGGGGTAAATGAGCCAGAGCATGAACAATTAATGCCCCCCATTTTCCCCATGACTCTGTACAAGCTTTGGACTGAGATAGGAGGAGGTAAAGGAGAAACAGTCAGTCCCAGTTCTGCCCAATGACTTGACAACAGGATTACATTCATGTTAATCCACCAAAATTTATCCTCTGCTTTAGAAATAAAAAAAAATGCTCTAGACAAGCTTGAAGTCTTTATGCTGACCTGTTTACACAGGTTATAATTTAATTTGACAGTCAATAGATTTGAAAATATTCTTGTTTAACTTGGTACTTGACAAAATAAAATGCTACCTAGGATTTTGGGGGGATAAGAACACTGGGGTTACAGGAGGTGATGTGGTTAAACACTGCATGCACATATGTGCTCTGGGGACAGCTTGACAGACTGCATGCTTTTGGAAAGAACTAGTCTAGCAAAGGAGCAGGAGGGGAGAAAGCATCTGCCAGTAAATAGATGGATAAAGATGTTCTGTGCTGCTTTTAAGGAGCACCAATCATCTTTATAACTTTGACAGGTGGCAGTGGGGCAGGAGGGGAGGAAGAGATTCAGAGAATTGTGTGGGTGGTGAAGAAATTAATCCTAATGAATTGGAAGAGCAAATCCACAGTGGGCAGAAAGCTTTGGATTTCTGCCCTGCTGGATATGAATAAATAGAAGAGAATCCCTTTTGCACGCAAGGGCTAATTGGGCAATTACAGCATAATCTCAAAACCTTTGCTTAAATTGTATTCTGACCATCAAAGTGTGAGGTAGATTCTCTTCCACAGGTTCATAAGGCTCGCCCAGTCTTTCAGACAGGTGAAAGCTCATCTTTGAAACACCTCCCCTCCATGTTTTTATTCTTATTCACAGAAAGAACACACAAACATAAGAAAGGCCAGACTGTTTCAGACCAAGGATCCATCTAATCCTATTTCACCATTCTTCCCTCAATGCCTGCTTGTGGCCACAGCTTGTGGAGCAGCACAAGCCTATATGACACTTCCTTCTAACACATTCATACAAATTTAGCTTTGGGGCTTCACTGAGCTTGACCTCTGCTTCTTTATTAGGCCTCTATGGCTCTTTCTTCCATTCAGTTTTCCTGAGCAAATGTAATCTTCTGTATTAACAGCCCTTGCTGGTAGCTTGTAGATGTCCTACCTACTGGTGAAAAGCTAAGTCCTCATTCTTTCCTCATTCTTCCTACTTCTACAAAATTAAAAGTGGGAGATTCCAGGATAGGAATCTCACCAGTTTTATTTTGGTGGAAACAAGAAAACTCTGATGGAAAGACTGAATTTATTCTTTCCACAACAGCGAGTGTCAGGTTTGAGTTCTCCTTTTAGAGCTTTGCTACCACTTGCCCCTAAAGACTTCTCTTCTGACCTGTTGGAGGAAGGATTGAAGAAATAAATGTTACTGGACAGGCTATTCTTTTATTTTTTTAGGTCTGTCTAGAAGCTAAAAGTTAAAATGTTTTCATCTACTCTTGAAGGACAGGGTCCTGAGACAATTTGAGTGAGGAATGATCAGGAAGAGTGCTGTCTGCTGGACACTTGCGTTCTCCCACCCCTAATTTGTGCATTCATGATGTCTAAATCCTTATTGTGACTGCACTTGAACTAAGATTTGAGTGTCACAATGCCAAGCAGTTCCACATGCCAAAGAAACCGAGCATCTGAATGCTTCCAAAATCTTGGCTATTCTTAAGGCTTTAAAATTCAAGACTGATTCCTGTTTACTTCAACCATCTTCCAAAGGCTCACTTGTGATGTGAATCATGTTATTCTCCATCCCATCTCTCTTCTGAACCTAGCTGGCATTCTTTCTCTCCTGAGTGTTTTTCTTTAGGACTGGCACCAGCACAGCAATTCAGCACCAGGCTGGTCTTGCTCACATCCGTTCTGTAGTGCCATCTGATCAAACAGATGAGGAGTATGTGCCTTGCTAGGACTGAGTTGGAAGGGAAAGCAAAGAAGATATTTGCAAACATGGGTGCACAAACCCCATGGTATTAGTGTTCAAATGAGGTAGAAACCATGGCTACACAATTGCACAAAATGGAAATGAAGCTCATGTCACAGTAGGTGGTCTTTTTTTACAAAGAGACAGGAAAAAAGGTGCATTGCTGGCTAGTTTTCCTCTATCCAGCACTGTTTTCAAACTTGGTTCCCTGGACATTGTTGCTGCAAGGTAGCAAACCAAGCTGTGTGTTTACTCTTGTTCACCACATACAAATGCACTTTGGAGGATAAAGTAAGCTGAGAATTAAAAAAAAAATCATCTTCTGTAGTTTACTTGCTGAAGAATGCTGTCTTCTGAGCAAGCTGATTATTGCCACAGAAAGCAAAGGCATTCCTAGGGATCCAGCAGCACACTTGTGTAAGTCACCATGCTCTGGAAGAGGATGATTAGGAGAAAATTGTTCCTATAAGGAGTTTTGCCAAAGACCAATCTGCTGTGCTGCACCTTTGGTGCAATACTGGGCTTGTTTCTAGCCTTGATCACTGAACTAGCATATGTGAAAGGAGACTGGTTGTTGGCTTTGTACACAGTCTTGGGCATGTTTGCTTATTGCTTGCTGGCCACCTGATGGAAAGCAGAGGGCTGAAACACTGCTGTTCTCTAAGGCTTTGTTGTACACATACAGACTGTATTTACATTTGCATGTGTGGTGCATGAGCAAATATGTCCTGTTTGCTTGTGAAGTTTTCTCAATGTTCTCCTGTGGAAGGAGGTAATACTCTCCTGCCCACAATATGCTGGTGTTTGCCTTGTCCTGCTGTTAATGATTCATTTGTGATATCAACTATGAGCCTCAGCCATGAACTGGGATTCCATCATATTTCACAAAGACACTTTGTAACTAGGAGCCAGAGAAAGAGTTCTGGCTCCAAAGAGATTAGGAGTTACTTCTAACCTAGATCTGATAGGAAGCATATGAAGAGAGATTGGTTTATGAACTCCATCTGGTGACACTAACCCCTCCTGAGATCTCCTAGTCATGCAAGTAGTCCTTTGGTCACGATGCTCAGTTTTATATTATTTGGGGGATTTTATCCCTTTGTGGTCTCTTCCAGTAAGAGAGGCTAAACAAGATTATTGTAGTGTTAAAGGGAAGCACAGTAAAATGAATGATATAAATGCTACTGAACTCGTACTTCATAGAGCAAATGGAACTTTCACGTAAGATGAAATATGTCAGGCTGGGCTGCTGATCTTATTTGTTTGATGAATCTGTTTACCTCTTGCATGCATCCATCTAACTCAGGAGAAGGCAGATATATGGAGTGGGAACTGAATGGTCTCAGACCTATCAATTCATCACTTGCAAGACTTTCATTGCTAGAGTGTCCAGATTACTTCCCTGCTATATAGGAATAGAAATCTATATTTTCTCTTGGTTTACTGGATAATTAGCTTAATTTATGGCCTTATGACCATTTGTATGTCTTAGCTTGCATAAGTGAACTTACAGAAAAGCAGCTCAAGGGAACTGAAATCCATGTGTGCTGTACAATACCCTTAATCACTTATTCAAGTCATGTCTGTATCGAAGCTGAGACCAACTGAATGGGGTTTTGCCCTTGTAGTGCACTATGGATCACTCTGGAGAGAAGGAGATAACTTTTTTAGGTCTCTGGTTCCCTGAGAAGAATTTCTGGGTCAGTATGGAATATGAGATGTGTATAGTGTCCTATTAAGAGCATGTGCTCTTATTTTACATAGTAATCAAAATGGGAGTGTGCTTGTACTGTGCTTCTTCACTTCCAGAAATGAGTTGCAATCTGCTTTTCAGAAAGCTGACAGTGGCCCACCTCCTAAGGCCAAATAAGGCTTTATTTTTCTACAATAGATATCTGGCATCTCGAAGCTTCTTAGAAGGGCTGGTCTAGGGAGACAGCTTAATCTGAGAGCAGAGGTCTTTGATATTAGAGGATATTGTGAGCAAGGTGACAGTACTTACCTCTATCTCCTACATCAGCCTGGCCATAGTTCAGGTTAGCTGTCCCCTCTGCATGCAGGAGAAATATTTGGCAGCTCTCTGAGGGATCTGGCAGACAACACCATTTGCACTCCATGGTACAAATATACAACCCTTTCTCTTTCCACTGAAGCAAATAGGAGCCAAGATGTAGTTGCAGTATCTAATGGATTTTTATAGAAAGAATACTAATGGAGGAGGTGAGGAGGAGAAAGAGGGAGAAATATTCCCGGGGAAACTTGTTACATAAGGCAAATTCTCCTCTTTGGTCTTATTGAAGTATTTCCTTATCTTCCCTTTTCTCCTTCAATTCCTGATCTTACTGGGTACATTTCACCTGTGGAGATACTGCAAGTCCATGAAGGAAGCAGTTGTCTGAACCTCTTGGGTCGTTTCAGGTCTGTTTCTAGATGTATGCAACATACAGCAGACTAGCACAGAGGATTTGCTTTAATGTAAGTGTAAAATTACTATTGTGCCTAGAAGAAAGGAAATATTTAGGGCAGCCTGAATGCTAGTCCAACACATGCTGTGCTGTTTATGAGGTGGGGCTAAGGAGAAGAAAGAAAGGACAACTTAGTGTTTTCTAAGGAAGATTCACCATCAGGTTTGTGCCTCTCTCTGTGCAATGGTGTGTGTGTGACCCTTGGGAGAAGCAAGCACAGAAGCTGTCCCTTTGAAGGGACAAACACCTGCATTTTAATCTGAAGTGGTTTGCACACAACGCAGTATCTTCATGGTAGCAAATGCTGATGATTCATTGCCAGGCACTGCTCCTAGCAGCCCTTTCTGTCTTTCAGCAAGGGATGGCTATTAAATGCTTTTGGAGCTGCACATCCAGTGCTGCTCATTAAATAAAGACAGAGGGAATTCTTGGGAAAAAAAAAATGACAACAACAAACCTCCTGTAGCCCCCAGCTAAACCAAAGCAGAGCACATTACATCAGAGTTGTTAAGACACTCCCACAGCTTTTTAATTTGTTCCCAGCCATGGTGGCATGCTGCACATATTAATCATTCTGTTGCATCTTCATATGGGGGTAACAAAAGTATCCTTAAAACACTTTGTCTGCATCCAATAGGTAAATGCAACAATAAGAAATGGTAACTCATTTCCTAAGCTGTTCATGTTTACTGTCTTTGGTCATTTAAAATAGTGCTACAATTACTCAGCATAGAAGCCCTTGGGTCATGGGTTATAAACAATTTTCTGTCTGAAATTCTCTGACTGTTGTTTCTGTATTAGTTTTGTGCCTTGTAGACAATAATTATTCCAACAACCCATTTTGGCATTGAGCTAGATTACACAGTTACCCCTCCTTGGGACAGTTCCCTTCTCAATGGAATGTTCCTCGCTTTACTGTTTTTTTCCTTCTTCAGACCAGCAGAAGTGAGTTTTGAGGGAAGATGTATTTGAATCTCCATGGCACAGCAGCGTTTTATCATAGCTATATTCAGGTTCCTTGCTTTCTGTTTTATCCTTTAAGTTCTAATCTGCAGACATCACTGCAATGCGATTCTTCAGTAGTCATGCTGGAAGAGCAGAGAGGATACAATTATGGCAAAAATGCACACATATCCATTTACTTGCATGAAGTACAGAGAGATGAGACACTGTATGACATTGGCAGTGTATTTGAACAGTTTTATCCAAGACAGGACAAACACTGTAGGGTAAAAGGACAGGTTGCTAGCTGCAGGAATCTGTATTTCCCAGTATTTTTCTAAGCTAAGATGGTTAGGCACCCTGCCAGCCAGGCAAGGGCCCTGGAACCTCTCCAGGAAAAAATCTCAGCTCACATTGTGAAAGGGTTTCCCCCATCTCTGCTGCAGAATAGATTCTCTTCTCAGAAGCTTGGAGACAAATATTGATTTTGGGGTTTTTTTTTTGCAATAGCAAACTAATATTAGTGGCATGCAGTCAATTTCTCTCATGGACACTATGGGTTATTTTGAATATGTGCTACCAAAGCCACCATGGAGTATAGATTCCCTAATGCAAACAAGCCCTACCCTGCTCTTTTCTGATCTGCTGTTGGCTCACAGGACAGGCACAACTGGTTTTGGCAAGCGAATGGGAATAAGACAGAATAAGAATTTACATGCCTATAAAACATGTAATTTTGACTCTGCACAGCACTTGCATAGAGAGAAAATCTGGGGAATCTTACATTATTTTTTGACTTTTCTGTAAGGATCCAGATTCACCTGTGGGTAGGTTTAACTTCTGGGTATGAGGTGCTAATGCTGCCCTTAGGAACCCCAGGGTGAGTCCTACTTTGTGGACTTTCAGCAGCAAACAATCAGTGTTTGAAAGGAAAGCTGGGATCTTCATCTCTATTGGGGATTATCTGAGTGTGGAGCTCACACTGTAGTGGAATTGGAAGGTCTTCCACTCAGATTACTGATAATGATGGTGTTAAACACGTCAGGGTAATTGGGAATTCAAAGAAGAATTTGGAGGATCACTGTTTTGAATGTGAATGTAGTATCATGCTGATGAAATTTCAGTTTTGACCTGGTCTGGAGTAAATCTGTGGTGAGTCCAAAACAGAGCAGGGAATACCTTTCAAGTTCTTGTTTGGCATCCTAGCTATGGAACTATCCTTCATCAGTTTGTCTGTGGATGTTCAAGTATGCTTCCACCTCCTGTTTGAATCCAAGATTTTTTTCTCTCCGTTGTTTTGGGCAATAATTTTATTTCCTTTAATGTTTGTGTGCCTCTCATTTAATTTTTTTTTTCTACTGAAGATGTCAGCTTTTGTGTAACAAATGTACTCCTGCCAGCCTACAGATTTCTTTGAAGTTGTTTCCTGTCTACCTTAGGTCTCTACACAACAGGTTGAAAACAGTATGTTACTGTGCTCTGCATTAATGGGATGGAACAAAAAGAACTATTTATTCCATTGCCTATGATGCTCACAGTCCTTTTGTGATATCCTAAATGGACTTATCCCTTTCTGATGGCTGTAGTTGCAATTTGTTCTTACCTCAGTCTTCTCCAAGTAGTTATTTATGTAGAAACTTGTCAGAAGTCAGAAATTATTTTAACCCATTTCTTATACTTTCTTGGTATAAAGAGAGTAGATGTCCCTGCCTTGTGTACCTAGGAGGCTGTTGCCCTTGGTGAAAGCATTAATAAATTTGATTGCAATGCAAATAGGGGTATTCCTTCCACTTGGTAGTCATCTCTGACAAAAGAAAGTTGTAAGTGGCCTGCATGCAGCTGATCAAAATTTTCAAGGTTCTATGTGTCACAAGAAGGGCTTTATTGTTAGTCCATTGCATCCCATTCCTTCAGGCTGGTCACAGCCTAGAGGTTTTGGAGATGACCCTTCCTTCCTCTGCCACTGACTAGATATGGTTAGGAGAAAAGGCAGAATGATCTTGATAGGTAATCAAGGCTTATGATATGATATGAAGATTGAATATGTTTGTCTGGATCACCTGACAGGTGTGAGCCACTGTCAGAGGATAACAGAAAACAAAACACCATTCAGGAAAGAGTGAGCTGCCCCATCCACCAAGCCATGAAGCCTTGTTAACAGGATGAGCAGACAGACTTTTTTTGTCATAGGTATTAATTTTCTCCCTCAAAGGCTTTGAAGGCTGGGGCTATGAATTGGATCCTGATGAGTAATACTTCATTTCTGAAGTACTTATGAATTGAAACAGCAGGGTGAAGGGTGTTTCAAACTATACTGTAGCTTGAAAGAGATTAGTCTTTTGGATGTTCTCATTAGAAACCCGAGAAGAGATCACATGGCTGATTCTGGTGGTCAGGCATGGACTGTTGGTGTGCCTGGGTTAACCAAAAAGTAGGTATTTGTGTTGACTCAGGGAGGAACATTCCAAAGGAGGGCAAGTCAGTAAGGAAGAATCAGTGTCATATTAGCACTTTGCTATCATGGAAGAGAAATTCAGGAACCTGAGCAGGGATCTAGACAAGCCTTTGGTAGAAAAATCTTACCTGCTGGTTTATTTGGTGGCATCATTCTCTCACTCTCCACTGCTGGGCTGTTTACATGTGCATGCATCACTTTGATGGAGAAGCTATGGCTGGTTATTAGGGTGTTCATCTTGGATTTGAAAGACTGAAGTTCAAATTTCTGCTAATAGTCTGCCAAAGCAGAGATGAACTGTGCTTTTCAGCACTTCAGGGACATGTTACAGCTGCTTGTCAATCAGCTATTGAGTGGGGGACTCGGGGTGCATGTTACCTGCAGCCCAATACTGTGAACAAAGCAGATGCTTTGGCCCAGGCAGGACTGATGTGTCAACTGGAGTGTGTTTGCAAAGGATGCACTGAATGTCTGTTTTGTCTCTGTAATGCTGGACATCAGGATGGGGTTAGCCTTTTCTTTGGAGAGAAACACTGCTACAGGTCTACAGAAGACATCAAAGCATCCTTATCAATGAGGAAAAGGAGATGTTAATGTTTCTTGATCTGAGCAAGGCTGCAGCATTACTCCACATCTGAAAAATCATTTAATAGCCTTATTTGTTATTACAGTTCTCAGTTACATTCTTTCTGCAAGATGAAGGATAGAGAGCCCCAAGGCCATATTGCTGACCCCACCAGATATGTCAGGGTCAACCTAGTTCCAGAGCCAAAGCATCTGCCAGTCTGGACTGAGGGCTCACAATGCAGATAGGTGTGCAGTGTCGGAAATATTCTCAGCTGAGAATGTTAACAGCCTCCTTGATGAGCAGAGCAGAACATTTTAGACCATTTAATTCTCTGTCTTGTATAGGCACACTAAGGCTTTCTCAATATCTTGCTTTGAGTCATACAAATGTTTTCATGTTCTTTTTTTTGCTGCCAGGAAACTTCTAAGCACTTAGTCAAAGTCTCTCCTCTTTTTAAACTGAGTATGTTGCTCCTACTTGAATCTTTTGTATCATTCTTAAGAAGTATTCTCCCATAATTCATGTCAGCCCTTCAAATGTTTGCAGATTTGTCATTTGCAGTCATTGCTTTGCCAAGCTATTAGCTCTCCTGAATTAATTCTTATATGCCAGTCTTGCCACTTCCCTGATCATTTTGTTGCTGTTCTTTTTCAGTACCTCTCAATTTGTCATTGTGAATGCATCTAAGGCAAAGATATTATCACTTCCTTAAGTTTCTAACACATGTGAGTTTCTCAGGCACATTCCATGAGTGAATATATTTTAGTGTAATCCTGCAAATGGATGCGCTTTTTTTCTGGCTTTATATGCTTGAGATGAAGATTTTCATAACAGTTGTCCAAACTAAGGGGAAACAGCATGTAAAGGGGTGTGCAATAGCATGGATAATCCTTCTCCAGCGCTGCTTATAAGATTACTGTGTGGGACAGGCTCTTGGCACTGGCACATGCTCCAGCAACTCCCCCTCAGTGACTTCTGTTTGATGTCCCCAGTCCCACCCTGGCTCACTGAGCTGACTCCTTCAGGCACAGTCAGTAATGAAGTTCAGGGAAACAGGTGGAGGCTGGAAATATGGCATATTGCTTCTTGTATGCTCTAAACAGTCTGCCATAGATACCATGTTCTGTACACAGAAAGCCAAGATGGGCAATTAGGGTCATGACTAGTGTGACAAACCCTTGGCCAGTGGGCTGGCTTTGTGTGAACCTACAAACAGAAGAGACAGGGATGATAATTTTGCAGGCACAGAAAATATTTATTTTAGCCAGCAAGCTGCCCTATGTCTCCATTGGTAAGGCAGGTTCTCACTCAAGCACTGAAACATGAGCTGGATGAGTGTTGGCTCTCCTCAGCAAGAGAACTGTATTTAATGCAGACCACACCGGGTCAGCTGCCTTCTGAAATAGCAGCTTCAGATGTGCATGCCTTGAGGCCAAGAATACACAGCAGTAAACTTGCAAACACCTCACAAATGGAGCTGCAGGAATGCAGGAAGGAAGCTCTGCTCGGGAAAACACCTACCGGCAATGTAACAGGGTAGAGAGTATGAACAGTAATGGAGAAAGCAGAAAATTGTAAGAAACTTCAAGTAATATCAGTATACTGAGCTAGAAGTGTGCCTACCATTTATGGGATGAGGCTCTAAGTGGAAACGCTGGAGGTGTCCCATTGTCACAGCTAAATCTTATTTGCAACTTTCAATTAAAAATATTCTGAATACACACAAAGTTAACTTCTGAAATGCTTTCTGTTTCCTTTCCACAGCGTGATTAGTATTTTCTTCTGTCCTCGTATTCTTCCAGTAAAATCGTATTGCGTCACAACATTCAAGCATAAGTAGATTTCCAATCTCTCTCAGCAGCAGCGTCAGTTTTTAATCCACACACAGCATTTTAGAAGCCTCTGAAATAAGCTCTTTATGCTTCTTGATTGTAAAGGTTTTATAGTTGGCTCATGCATCAGGCAATTCAGATGCATATTATAATAATGTCTTAAAAGCCACAGTAAACTCTGAAGAAGTTCTTTGTGAGGAGACAGCCAAGGAATGTATTTAGCCCAACCTGAGAGGAAAAGATCTTTTGCAGAGCAGAACTTTGCTGAAATAGAAGACCTGCTGAGACAGAGTTGGCTGCTGCAGTCCCACAGAGGCTTGGCCTCTCATTCCTCTCAAGGCTGCAATTGAGCATCTTGCCTTGGATCTCCTCTCCTAGCATCTGTGGGTTTGCATTAGGGAATATGTTTAGCAGTATCAGTTTTAAGTATCAGGGTGTGGTTTCCCAGGAAATTCCCATTCCATTAGAGTATATTAACCGGAAGGGTGGAGAAATATCTTTAGCAGAAGCTCCTTTTATTTAAAATGCAGTAGAGCAGAGGCAGTTGCATGCCAAAGGATGCCTTGTCTTTTTCTTCTTTCTGTGACTCTGCTCCTCAGATTCTGTTCTTCAGCCAGTTCTTCTGTCCCAGTCTGAGTATGAAGTGAAGTCCTTGTATCACCCTGTATCCCTGCCTCATCAGAGCTACATAAAGCTCTCTTGCTGCATTGAAGCTGAAGATTCCTCAGTATTTGAGAATGCTCTTCTGGAAGAAAACTTGTAGTTCCTGAACTTTAATCAGTTCTGCCAGCCCAATTATTTGCAAGCAGGTCAATGCCTACACCCTGGCAACTGTTTTTCTTGATACTTGAAAGTTATTGCCTACTGCAACTGGAGGCTGCACCTACTTGTAAACACAGACCTCCTTAGTGCAGCATTCTGTTTCTTTAACACTTTCTGGAATTGTAGTTGAAAGTTAACATACCTGACTAAAGCAGGTGCTTTTGGCTAATTGGATTTGGAGTGACCTGATGGGCTTTCACACCCATGTCCATGACATGCAGATTGATAGCTGCCAACAGTGAAGAGGACCTGACATAGCAGATGATCCTCCAGTTGGGAAGAACCATGTTCTGTGTGTGCTGGAGTGAGGACCCACCCAGGTAGCTTTTTCCAGGTGTGAAGTACCAAAGACAGCTCTGTGTCATCACTCCTCAATACTCTGTTAAGCTTTATTTAGTTGCTGTTCTGCCCATAAGTATTTAAACCCTTTCCCACTTAATCTGTATTCACAGCATCATTAGGAAAATAGCATTTTAGACTTGATGAATATACAAGCCTTGGACCCCTGGAGAATGGAGTGTAAGAGACATGAGGCACACTGAAATGAGCTTGGGTCTCACCCAGTTGCAAAAGAAAGCTTGCTAATAGTAGCCATGCTGTGTAATTTGACATTATCCCACGTGATAGTGAGTTTTTATCACTTGAGCTTCAGGGCAGAAGGGGCGAACAGCAGAAGGACTGGGACATATTGCAGGACTGTGTGCATGCCTGGGGCCATGGAACAGAAGAGAGCACTGCTGCAGTGTGACTGAAGAGCCCTGGGTCTGCAGGAAGCCCCTTGTCCTGCATGTCTGTAGTGGAAGTAAGGCTTCCTTCACCCCTGCAAGCATTACTTGGGGAATAATCTGTGATCTTTTATGGCCCTCTCCTTCTATCTCTGTGGGCCCAAGATTCTGGATCTTGATTTAGAAAGCTGTATTGGGAAAACAAACTCTTCTGAAGCTGCTGGCTGTATGCTGTAAACAGCTGGGATTTTACTCGCTGGTTTCCTGAAATGCTGTTCTCTAGCTTTCCCCTGCAGTTTTATCTTTTGTGCTCTCAATTTCTGGATTAATGCATCTCAGGACATAATGCTGAGGTATTACTTTGATATTCCCCAGCTGGTCTCCTGCATCAATCTGATGTTGCCTTTAAAAGACTGCCTTTTGTGTTGAGATTTAACCTTGCAGAGCATTCTCTTGGTGTTTGAGATAGGACTGAGCAGTGTATTTGTTAGTGCCCACACGGTCCTTTGTATGCCTTCATGAGGCTGCTTAGGTAACTTGGCTTCAGGGGCAAGCACTGCCTTTTTTGTCCTCCACTTGGATTTGTTGAGCTAAGGGTGTCTCCAGCCCAGATGCCCCATCCTATAAAGAGGAGACATGCCTCTAAAGGGCCAGGTACGGTGTGTGACTTGGCCCTCAAGAAGGAAAGGATTGAAATCAAGCTCAGGTGGTAGGGCTGACAAGTCTCTCATGGGACCTGTGTTGGCAGGAGTCCCTTAACATGCTCCTTGCTCCCTAGCAGTGTCTAAATATCATTCTTTACTGGTTTTTCCTTTCTCCTAGAAGCAAAGCTCTGCCAATGAACTCACAGGGAAAAGGAAGTAATCCTTCTGAATTACATGTAGGTGATGCTTTGAGAAGAGATAAGGACAAGTTAGTTACTGTTTCATCATCTGCACCCTTCCTTGGTAAAGGTGTGTTGGTCACAGTGGTGTGTGGTCACACCTGGACATCAGAGCACCAGAGGAGGTCAGAGCCAAGCTCTCTCTAGCCTGGTATCCTGGCACAGACATTGCTTGTGTGTGATGCCTGGTGACAAGTAGAGCTCTTGGCAAGGATCTATGACACTGGGTACTCTGAGTTTGCAGCTTTTATTGAAATCATATCTAATTAACAACTGGTGGGTTTCTTTTCTATCTGCTCATACAGATCATAAGGAAGGAAGGCTTAGCATCTCCTCAGTAGTGGATGGATCTGGTGGAGTGGAATATCCAGGGAGTATTGGGGTGATAAATGGAATATTACTTAGTGTGTTGGCTGCTCAGAGAAAGTATCAAGTGATCAGAATATCTGAAATTCCCATAGAAGAGGTCTTGTCTCCAGCATCTGGGGAGCTGTTTAATTAAACTGCTCAGCACACTGATGCAGGAAAGATTTTGGTGACACACCATGGAAAGTAATGAAGTAGGGCTGAAGTAGGGAAGAGAGAGTTAGTGACAGAAACTTCAGTGTTAATGTACAGTATTAGTTGATGGCAGAAGTTAGTGGTTACATGGATTGGCCTCTTCTAGCTGGAAACTCATTTCTGGCATGAATACCTGGAAACTCCTCTCCTGAAAACTCCCAGGATGATATAATCTGCCAGTATCACATCATCTGCTTCTCCATTCTAGACCTAAAAGATGCATATCAATATAATGAAGCTTTTTAGTTTCTTTCTTTCCTGGAAAGTTAGGGCATGGTTCACTGTCTTGGTAAGACTTCTAGCTCTGTGTGATGGATAAATGAAGTGAATAACACAAGAACTGACTCAAAGTGTCTCCCAGAATCTAAACTATCTCACTGGTTATTCTGATCTGTGAACCAAACCAACAGAAAATCAGGGAAAACCTGAATAAAACCTGAAAATTTTCAAATTCTACTTCATCAGGGACCTTCACCAAAAGCTATTAACTGATACATAACAAACTAAATGCAGGGGTTCCTCTCTGTTTGAATTTTGAGTTCTTGGCTATCTGCTGCTGTTATGAAGTGACTATAGCCTGGTTAGCCTTCCTTCCTACCACTGTTATCATCTGAGCTGTTCTTGGTCTCTGCTGAAGATGGAAATGAGACAGAATGCTCCAAATCCCTCTGTGTACGGTTTAGGGCACAATTTTCCAGGCAGTATGCAATGCAAGCATGAATCACAACTCCCTTTAAGATATGGCTGTATTCAGTTCTCTGGCTCTTTTCATCTCACTGAACAGGCTGCAGATTTTTGGTTTTAATCTAAGCAATAACCAATTTACTCCAGAGATGAGTATTTCCTGACTGTTGCTATTGTTCTTATGCTCAGAATTGCAAACCCCTTGCAAAACAAGGCCAGCTCGTGCATGTGTGTAAAAACCTGGTTTCAAATCTGGCTTGGATTCTCTTTTCCAGCTCAGCAAGTGACTGACATGTTCACTTGAGCATAGCTTCCTCCCGAGACAAGCCAGGGGCTGTGCCAAAGTGCTGTGAGGCATTCACTGTGAGTTCAGTCACACACTGGAGGCAGATTCTACAGCACCCTGGAGACAGGGGTGAGATGAGGACAGTACAGCCACAATTCACAGCTGCCTTGCACTTTGGTCTTGCTAGTAGGTCATATCAGTATTGTATCAATAGAACCAAGATGCAAATCAGACCCTGCTTCAATAACACCCTTGGGTGATTGAAATTATTTGAAAGAAAGTACTAAAGCTATCCTGAAGCTATCATGATAGCTTCTGTTCAGTTTAAATTCAGGTATGGCTGAGGTTGTTGCACTTCAGTCCATAATAGCTCATTTAAAGGAATTAATACTGAAAAATACACCATTTAAATACAGGAATGTCTATGTCATGGTCATGATCTTGCAACACCTGGCATCAGCTAGAGAAACACTTTTGCTCCTCTCTTCTGTATATCTGGAGGTGCCTCCTCATCACTTGTGCTTTCAGAGCTGTCCTGAAGCCTGTCTCTCTGCTCCTGGAGTTGGGCAGGATGGGTTGCAGGGGCTGAAATTCCATGCTGCGAACAAGAGTGCTTGGGGGACAGGGCAGGCTTGTGATCTGAGAGTGCTCTGCATGTATGAGGGTGCTCTGCATGTATGAGGTGGTCAAGCCTCAGAACATTAACAAGTAGTCAATCAAGGAGAGGGTTTTTTTCTTGCTTGTTTGCTTATTTGGATCCAACATAACCTTTAATATGGAAGAAGAAAAAGCTATAGCTGCAAGTGGCTTTCGGTGTAACTTTCTTGTTTGAAATACAAAGCCTGACGCAGATGAGGCTCTGCAGATAGCCCTGATTTTGATAACTGGCAAGAGTATTTCTAATTTAAAAAGCCTCCCTCCTCTTCCTATTAGTTACTTTTCTAAACAAAGCAGCTGGCGTGACCTGGGCATGTTTTGGTTGTATTGTTGCTGTGAGACAATAGCTCAGCCTGAGGGAAGAAGACAACCTACTTACCATATCATCTGGGAGTTGTTTCAGTAGGACTTGAGAAGCAAGTGCTTCTCTGAAGCTCACTGAGACTACCTGAGACTATCTGAGGAGTTAACCCATGAGTGCCCCTTCAGTCAGTTTGGAGACAACACCAAGTTGGACAGGAATGTTGATCTGCTTGAGGGTGGGAAGGCTCTGCAGAGAGATCTGGACAGGCTGGATCAATGGGCTTTGGCAAATCATATGAGGTGCAGTAAGGTGAAATGCCAGGTCCTGCATAGGGATTAAAACAGCCCCATGCAGTGCTTTAAGCTGGTGGATGAGTGAGTGGAAAGCTGCCCAGCCGGAAAGGACCTGGGGGTGCTGGTCTGCAGCAGCTGAACATGAGCCAGCTGTGCCCAGGTGGCCAAGAAGGCCAATGGCATCCTGGCCTGGATCAGCAATAGTGTGGCCAGCAGGACCAGGGCAGGGATTGTCCCCCTGTACTTGGCATTGGTGAAGCCCTTCAAATCTTGTATCCAGTTTTGGGGCCCTCACCCCCACCTAATGAAAGACATTAAGGTGGTGGAGTAGGTCCGGAGAGGGGCAGTGGAGCTGGTGAAGGGTCTGGAGCACATGTCTGAGGAGCAGCTGAGGGAGCTGGGGGCATTTAGCCTGGAGAAAATGAGGCTCAGGGGAGACCTGATCACTCTTCACAACCACAGGACAGGAGGCTGTAGTGAGATGAGGACTGGTCTCTTCTCCCAGACAAAAAGTGACAGGATGGAAATGACCTCAAGTTGTGTAAAGGGGGATTCAGAATAGATATTAGGAAATATATCCTCACAGAAAGGGTTGTCAAGCATTGGAACAGACTGTAAAAGGAGGTGGTGGAGTTACCATCCTTGTAAGTAGCTAAAAGTTGAGGGGATATGGCATTGAGGATATGGTTTAGTGGTGAACTAGGTTGATGGTGATGGTGCTAGGTTGATGGCTGGATTTGATGGTCTTATAGGTAATTTCCAATCTTAAAGATTCTATGATTCTATGAGGTGTGGGAGATTCAGGAACTAAATAGAGAGGTTTTGTCCAGGGGAGACAGGCTTTTGTCCCATGGTGTCATGTGTGGCCTCCACCTATATTTTCTACCCTAGTCAGAGTAGGGATATTCCTGCTGCAGATAACTAGACAACTAGAACTGTGGGGAGAGGCAGCAGAAGGCAAGGGCATCTAAATACCAGGCATGGTGTTCAACCCAGGGTTCACTGCTAATGTGCTGTCCCAATTGGCAGAGGCTGAGATCTACCTGACTCCAAAAACAAGAATTTGTGTAATTCAAGTGAAGAAGTAAATGGAAGTTACACAGGGTCTGCAGAGACTGGTGGGCAGAGGTGCAGCTGGGGTCAGGCAGTTTGCTGCCCTCCTGCAACAATACATCATTTGTGATAAAAAAAAAAATCACAAAGAACAACAAGCATAACAGCCTTTTCTGGAGGGAAATGGAACTGCTGTACTGCCAGAGGCCAGCATTTTTGGGGACATGGTTTAAGATACCAAGATTAGCCATACATTAAGTCAGGCTCGGGACTGTGGCTTTCATATCAATGCTACTGTGTTTTTTTCACAGTAGCAGTGGTTTTACATTTTCAGGTGATTTACAGAGCTACTGCAGTCATCATAAATACATAAGCAAGTAGTGCAAGCACAGTAGGCAGAGTATGCCAGACCTCTGGTTGCCTGACAGCAGAGGGGCTCTTACTCACACCATGGCAGCTCAGTGACACCAGACACAAGGAAGGTGCAGCTTATTCTGTTTCCACAAGAAGCTGCTACCAGACCCAGAAGAGAATTTTAGTTTAATGAACCTGTCATGTCCTTGTACAGGAACAAGTGAACAACACTCATTTTCCTCACAGTGGCTGATTAAAACCAGAATTTAGTTGCTCTGAGTTACTAGAAGAAGTATCTTCATTCTGCAGCAGCTGTAAGTGAACTGTAAATATACCAGGCATAGCAGTTTCCTCAGAGCCTGAAAACATCATTTCTGTAGCAGTGCAGCTCTGCAGCTGACCTAATAAACACTGATGCCGAGCAGGGCTAATTATCTCCAATGCAGCACTGCCTTGGCATGGCTGTACAGCTTCCCACTCTGGAATTAGCTTATCTGGGGCTTGTTTGGGTGTCTGCACTGTCCTTCACGGTGTGGTGGAAACAGACCCTGCGCAGTGCTTGGCAGAAGAACATCACATGCATGCACTGGACTGCAGTGTTTCTCTGCTCTAAAGGGAATGCTGGGCTCCAGAGCAAGGGAGTCACTTAACAGCTCCTCTTGAAAATTTGTTCGACCTATTGAGGCAACAAACCTCCATCTCTATGATCTCTTTGCCTAAAACCAAACTCATAATAAGTAGGGGTGCTGGGAGGTGATGTTACAAGGTGTGTGGAATATAATTGGGGATTCTCTCACGGAAGATTTTGAAGATGAAATAAGGCAGGTGAATTGGTAAAACTGACTCAGTGTGAGGTATTAGGTGAGAAGATAGATAAATAATCACACATACTGTAGCAGCTGGGTTTATGCAGGTTCAGGTTCAGTTATATCTTAATATAGGTTAGTACCTTAGGTGGAAAGGGTTAGATGAGCATTTTTTGGAGAGCTAATCCAATCCCGCTGAATAACACAGTGCCCACTTCTGTTGGTCGGTAAGAGTCCCAATTTGTTTGTCTCAAGATAATTTCAAAACCACTCTTCTCCTTAAGAGGAGTTGAGGAGATGGGGGATACACCCTAGACCAAGATCACGTGTTTCTTTTCCACTGATGCTTCCCAATGTGGCTTTTCTCTTACTGTAGTACTGGATAAACGAATACACCTCCACCTTGGGGATTGGCGTCTTCCACTCCGGCATCGAGATCTACGGCAGAGGTAGGAAGTATTTCCCTTTTATTACCTGCAGAACATGGAGACCACTGTATGACTGCTCTGATATGGAAAAGCACCCCAAACTTACAGCTTGGCAAGGAATGTTTTGAGGAATAAAAACTGAAAAACTCAGCCAATTCTCCTTTCAGAGTCCACTGTGGAGTTCAGAAGGAACTCGTGCAGTTCTGTTATGAGCCATGTAGTCCTTCTTATTCAGCCTGTATAGTTTGTGCAGGTGTGTAGCAGGATGGCAGATAGGAGGAGCAATGCTGGAAAGCCATTCTGTAGTGAAGGAGGGGGATAGAGAATGGGGAAAGTGAAGGAGGGGGAAAACAGGTGGATCAGGGGTTGTCTTAAGGCATGCAGATGTGTTTGTGCTAATTCCCTGTCAGGAAAAATCTTTTTTCTAGTAATTCTTTATGAATGTGTGTGGTCTAGAAATCTTGGAATCTGAGTTTCCAGATATTAGAAACTGTTGATTTGAAACAGTAAAGTTGCAAAGAAAGGCAAATGCCATGTAACACTTTTGAAATTGTCTGGATGGGGTACAAGCTGATTAGAGCCACCCATTTCAAAAGTCAAGGGATCTGGAAAACATCTGTAGTGTGGGGAAGGATGAACTAGCATGGTAGACTTTGTTTCCTTTTTCAGCATGACATGGTAATGGCTACTCACTCATGGTATTTTCAGGCAGTGCCATGCAGTAGCCAGAACCCCTGTGGTGCTATTTCCACCTTGAGCACAGAGGCTCTCACAGGCCCTGTGAGATGGCCTCTGTGACACCATGAGGATCACAGGCTGTGTTTCACAGGCCATGCAAGGTGGCCTGTGTGATATGGAGGGACTCCCTAGCCTGACCTGTGTGCTGAGGCAGCAGAGTACAATCAGCCTGGCTTTCTGCAAACACTTCCCACTCACTGCCTGTAAATCCCTCTGGAAGATTTAATTTCTCCCTACTCTAGAAATGGCTTCTTCCAGCTCAGTAGCACCACTGGCAGCCTCTCACAGTTTATCAAGATGCCTTCAATGCAGAACTTTCCACTGAAAGAAAACCACCTGGATGGGGACAGAGACAGACTTGGAGAGTTTTCCTGGTGCTGTGGGAAAGCAGTAGTGGAGGGAGGCTAGCACTCCTCACTCCAAAAGGTAACCATGCAGTGCAAACAGCTTTCAGAGTCTGGCTGAAACAGATTTTGGCAATAGCCCAGCCCCTGGTGCTGATGTTGAGCCATGCAGACAGCTGCCATAGACTTTTTCCTGACATGGCGTTCATTCAATTACTCACAGTCTGTTTCTTTCCTTGTCAGAGTTTGCCTATGGAGGGCATCCCTACCCTTTCAGTGGGATTTTCGAGATCACACCTGGCAGTGCGGTAGAACTTGGCGAGACCTTTAAATTCAAGTAAGGGTCCTTTTCTACATCTTCCCCTCTGCCCCTGGTAGCCATTGGTGTAGGGGGAGCAGGGAAGTCCTGACCTCTGGATCCTCCTTTCACTCTCCTCATAAATGCCCTCACTGCCATCCTTTACATGATCCTGATTCAAAGGCAGCCCTGCAGGGATTTTGGAGGTGGATGAAAGAGTGTGTACAGCAAACAGGGAACAGTGATGAACTGTGTTTGACAGGGATTAAGAGCACGCTTACAAATGAGCGCAGTTTTCTTTTCCTATTTTATTCATCTTTTGTGCTCCCAGTTTTGCCTGTTACACAGAGAAAATGCACAGAGGAATAAAATAGGCCTTCTCCTTTTATGAGTACCCCATATCTGTGGGTACTGCACAGAATACCTGAAGTCATTGTGTGTGTTTATGACTGCTCTATTTCAAGGCACAGACTGGCTGCTAGAGGAGTCTGAGAGGATGCTGCACTCTTGTGTTGTTCAAGATGCTCAGACTGTGGGACTGTGGGTCAAGGAAATGTCTGTGGCAGGGGGACTTGACCTTGCCAGACTGCCAGTTTATGTTGAGGGCCATTTTAGAGCAAGTGCTACTGAGTGAATACTGGGAGAAGCAGCAGGTTACTGCATAAAGTTTTCAGTCTGCTCCTTCCTGGCCCAGGGGACCCTCTCAATTGTGGAAAAAACATCTCCTCTCTTGTAATAGAAATTTCTCTTCTGGGATGATGGGCATAGTAGGAGCAGATGCCCAGAGCTGAGACTTCCTTGGTGGTGAGCAAGAAGATCTCAGGGCTGTTACCTGTGTGATAACTTGCTTTGTGGAAAAGCTGTGGATATTACTGTGCCATTCTATTAGTGAGAGTCTCTGACAGCCTCAGATGTGCATGTCCATAACATTTTAACCTGTCTTTCTTGCCAATATCTGATCATTTCTTTCTCCCTTGGTATGTATCACACTCCTCACTGTATCTTTCTGTTTTTCCTATTGCATGTTCTGTTTTTAACTAGAGAATCCATTGCCTTGGGCACTACGGACTTCACAGAAGAGGATGTGGATAAGATTATGGAAGAGCTGGGCAAGGAATACAAAGGAAATGCGTACCACTTGATGCACAAGAACTGTAATCACTTTTCTTCTGCTCTGGCTGAGGTGGGCACAAACAGCTTTATTTATTAATTTTTCACTGCTTCAAATCTGTAGTAATGTTCACAGAAAGGGACCTGGGGTCGGCACACCCTGCCAGGTCAGAGCTCATAGCCAAATATTCTCTCTCTGCCCTTAATATTTTCGGAAGCCCTTTGCTGTTGAAAGGGATGGGATCAGGAGGTAGAGATGTGGCAGGTTAATCACATGTTTGGTCTAAACTGTGTGGCAAAGTAGGAGTGCTTGTAATTTGGTTCACTGAACGGGCACTGAGCAGGAACTGAAAGGACAGACCTGGTTAGCATGCAAATAAGCATAATTTTTATAACAAACATAAATAACAGTGTATGATCTGCAAAGGCATAAAAATGGTTTATCAGTGTTCTGGACAAATTTGCACTATTCAGAGAGTGGGTGTTCTTTTTCTTTATTTAATCTACACCATCCAAACCTATTTAAAAAAGAATTGATTTTCTTATAGACACCTTCAGTGCTTATTCACTTCCATGTTCTCAAAACCACTGTGAATTCTGAGAAGTTATTATAACAGTGCTGTTTTTTCTATTCAAAGACAACTGAAGCACAGAGAAACACAAATTTTATTCCAGATTTATTTCCAAATTTTATCTGCTGATTTGGGGTATCTGATTTTTGATTCCCAAAGATGTGATTATTTTGGGGAGAAGTTCCTCCCTCCTCAACTCCCAAATGAGCTGGTTAAAGTGTGTTTCAATTAAGGTGTGAATATTCAACGTTTGTGAAAATCTGATTTCCAGATCTTAACCCAGTGTCAGAAAAAGATGGGAAAAGCACAAAATGGAAGTGACCTTCCATAAAAACTCTTTCTGTGCTTTCCATACTTGCTTTATGGCAAACTCAAGGAGAGAATATAATTTTTCATGATAGGGTAAGACTGCTGTAACAGTGAAACTTTAATTTCTCCTTCTGGAATCTCCCTCCTAATTAATTACACATCTCTTGCCTTTCTTCATCACATAGGCAAGGGTCCTATGCCAATAACCTCTTTTGTCACAAGTGTTCATTCATCCCCAAACAAGCCCATCATGGATCCCAAGTGAGATGTGTGGAAAAAGTACTGTATGATTTTGTAAGAAAATACCAAGTGAATCTGAGAACCAGCAATTGATTTACAAGGGACCTGCTCAGGCTCTTAGGAACACCAATTCTCTTTTGGTTCCATTCTTATTAATTATATATAGAGTCCTTTCTGTGAATGTTAGCAAATTAAAACAAACAGGAAAGAATTGAATTGTACAAGCAGAGAATGAAGTTCCAAGCAGTACAGTGAGCAAATCAATGTTAGCCACACTACTAATTTGGAATCAAATATCAAATTACTAAAACAGACAATAGGAACTTTAAAAATTATGAAGGAAACTCAGGAGAATGTGAGATTATTAGGAAAAGATAAACAAAATCCTTTACCTGCAGCAGTGAAATAAAGTCACTGCTTACTATGTACTTTGAAAGGTAAAATGTCTGTCTTGTCTCTAAGCTGTAAGCTCAAAGCCATTCTTCCTTGATTTTCCTGCTGCACATCAGTGTATCGCTCACTGCCGCTTCCTTGTCCAGCTTTCCTAACACAAGTCAACTAAGAGATCTTATAGAAACACTAGTAATGTATCTTATATTTTGTTTTCAATATGCTTTCACTGGGCATCTTTATAGGAGTGGAGCTAAGGGTTAAGCTTTCCTGCAAGAGCTTTCTTGGTGGATTCAGAGCACTCATTCATCGCCCCATAACCTGTCTAGATTGTAAAGCAAAAGCCTGAGTGGCTGGTTCTGACACTTCTGCTCCCAGGAGCAGAATTTTCTTGAGATTCATGTCAGTTTAAATAAGCCTTTCATGGGCAAGCAGGATTTTTTGTTGCTGTTGCTCTTCACATATGCCTGTGTTTATCAACCCTCTCTAATGCATTACAAATGCAAACCTGGAGGAGCTGGACAGCAGGCCCAGGAGCAGAATGTCCTGGATGGTCTCTAGCATGGGGATGCAGAAAATAGGAGCTGAGATTCTTATAAAAACAGCTGGTGGTATGACACTAAGTAAAAGTCCTAGCCATTCAATAAGCCTCAGTCAGTAACATGAGAAATATGTGTGGCTGCCTTACAATAGGTAGCCCCATCCATTCTGGTAAGTACAGTCATTCTGGCAATTTGGAGCTGGGTGAGAAGTAGCATAGCTTATCTTGGGATACTTCTGACCTTTTGGAGGAAGTCTGCTTGAAATCTATTGAGACGGGGCTGAAAGCAGAACTGAAAGTTTCTGTTCTCAATCTCTGAATGCTTTCTTTACTTCCTGGCCTAAGTGATTTTTTTCCTCCTCCTGTAGTTCTCCTTAAAACTAAACCAAAAATCACCCCATTGGGAAGCTCCAGTCCCTTCTATGTAGAGCTACAAGATGCATCCTCACAGTCCACAGAACATGCTGGCTACATGATGTCTGGCTCACAAGCCTGTGTAGATATGTGTCACCATATAGCCAGAAAACAGAAATTATATTTGCGCCCAAAAGTAAATTCTGAGTTGCATCTCTTCAGTATTTGTATTGCTCTTTTCTTCAGACTCGTCATCTGTGAAGGAGTAATAACAACAACAGTAACAACAAAAATATTTAGCACCTATTATAGCATACTCATGTTAT
Source organism: Brachypodius melanocephalos (assembly GCA_013398615.1). Taxonomy (NCBI): domain Eukaryota; kingdom Metazoa; phylum Chordata; class Aves; order Passeriformes; family Pycnonotidae; genus Brachypodius; species Brachypodius melanocephalos. Next base: position 16,079,207 of record VZSR01000520.1, read on the forward strand.
GTGGTAGTTAAAGACAGTAAACTGGAAGATTATCCAAAGAATTAAAAGAAAATATGTAAAAAATTTGCTCAACAGAATGAAGCACTGGAACTTGAGACAGTTTTCCTGAGCCTCCTGGGTAATTCCAGGCAGGTCACATCCCTGTGCTGTGCCAAAGTATCCCCCTCCTTAGATACTGGGTGATTTGCTTCCTTCAAAAAGGGCTCTGGAATCTTTTGATGACAGCTCTCTCATCTGCCAGTGTTAGTTATCTGATTTTTGGCTTGTATTGTTCTTTTTCAGCATGCAAAACCAGAGACAGAACTTTATAGCTGACTGGTGATGTCTGAGTTCATGTGTGTTCACACAGACCTGTCTGGCAGGCCTTGAGGTTTGGTTGTATGCCCTGTGCTAGGGAGCTCTATTCAGGCACCCTAATTTCCTCAGCTGGATGTGGGCTTGCTAATTAGCATCCATACAGATGCTGTCCCTGTGGCAGGCCATGGGCTGGGAGGATAATGCCATCTGGTCATATAGACTAAGGGTAAATGTAGCAATGTGTGCTGCTGGCTGGGGTCACAAATCTGCAGAGGGAAGGGAAAGGAGCTGTGAGATTGGCTCTCCTTCCTGGATCAGCTTCCTCAGGATCATGCTGTGAGACAACAGTCACATATCCAGTTGCCAGGAGTTGTAGAACAGGTTCCTCATCCTCAGAAGGACTGCTGAACTCAGACTTTATTTTCAAATTTTTTTGTTTTCTTTATCTGTTTTCACAACAAATAGAGCATCCATTCAGAAATCTTCCATCTACATCTGTTTAGGAAACATTTTTTTCTGTCATATTCCCATTTAATATGATGATGCCTTGGGTCCTATGATGATAACTGCTCACAGTCTTTAAGAGTTACATGCAGGCTGACTGCTGGTGGTTAGGGATATGTCTGGACCTGTGACCTTGACTCTGCCATTTGGCCATGTACCTTGAAAAATCTCTGGACTACAGAAATCCAGCACGGGCAGCTAAGCTGTACTTAACCACTGGGCATGCCTTTGATCTACTATCTAACTCTGAAAAAACTCACAATTGCAGCCTCATTTGTGCTGCTGTGGCATTCAGCCTCTCCCTGAATCCATGCATCTCTTCTGAGTCTTCAGAACTTCCTGCCCACATGACTTGTAAGCTGCAAGGGGCTTTCTTTGTTACCTTCTCATTGCCACTTAGCTCTGAAATTTCCTTATTCTCTACTGCAGCCTGTCAAGCATATTTAACTTGCTCAAGACTTAGTTCTTTCCCTGCTTTGCCAGTTCCCTATAGAATTTTAACGAGCAGCTATTGGAACAAAGTGGCATGGCTTGGTCTACTCACAAAGCAGCTTCTCTGGAAAGAAAAAATGAATGCTGCAGTTTCAGCTGCAGCAGTTCAGACTTCATCTCTAATCCCATTTTATGGCAGCTTTCTCAGTAAATGAACGTGCTGCATGATCAGGAGTCTCTTCCTGTGGATTCTTCTTCACCAGGAACTTTGGGTTATTCAAGAAGTGAAGAATTACCAGAAAGCATAAGTGTCTGCACAGCATTTTAATTAGTTTTGAACAAAGTTCTGACATAAAGCAGGGCAGAATTTCCTGATGGATAATCATAAGAAAGAAATCTCATGCACTCCTTGTCCGTTTGCCCAGCTCCAATTTAAAGTCACTCTATACACACCACTGTATACCCCTTTGCAGCCTCCCTTTACCCTCACCATCTATGTCAGTGGGGAAATGTGAGAGGATCTTGATTCAAGCAGTCAAAGTCTAGTCTACGTTGCCTCAGCCACTTGATTCCTGCAACATGATGTCATGATACCTGTATTTATAAACCTCTTAAGCAAATTGTCTGTGGGTTAAAATGAAGAGGCCCATCAGCTGGGATTAGCAACTTGCCTGCAGGAAGCTTACTCCTTTCATGTTGCTTATGCTGACAGTCTCCAAAATCAAGTAGTACCATACTCTCTGAAGAAATTGTCCTAGAGGATGGGCAATCCCTTTGGAGGACTTATGCTTATAATTTATTAAAGAAAATCAGTGAAGTAATCATCATCAGATCCCAAGCTTCCTGTCCTGTTCTGAGTTTATGTACCAATCTGTGCTTTAGTCCTCCAGTGGGCTTTCATTCTGATGCTGTTATGCATGTGTGGGGAATTCAGTTAGGACTATGTCAAGACTGGAAAAAGCCCTTCTTTCTGTTTGATTGTCTGTTTTAAGTTACTTTGTTCCTAACAATCCCCTGCAATCCTCCCTGATGTATACTTAGAGCAATGTGTTCAAAGGGCCCTTCAAGTAATTGCAAAATATTTATGTTCTATATGAGTTGTCCTGGCTGTTGAAAAAGGCTATTTAAACTCTGCCAGATGGTAAAAAAATACTGGCTTTTGAACATTAGTAAAACATTTTAAAACAAACAAAATAAAAAAGGCTAAAATAATTAGTTCTTTCCATAACGTGAACTGTTGAGTTTCCTGATTCTTTTAGAACATGGTGATGTGAGATAGAAAAAGGACAGAAGTTACAAATTGCTCTAAAGAAGACATAAAAGCAGGGGAAATCCAAACTCAAAGAAATTCCTGTACTGTAAGTCCTCTGTGAGGACCTGAAGGTGTTAGGTCCTATCCTTGCCGCTGCTTTGCAGAAGCACTGGTCACTGCAGCAGTGGTCCACAAGAAACTATGATGTGAGGTGCCAAGAAAGACTTACACAGTTTGTCACCAAGTCTGTCCTTTGGATATAAGTAAGGGTAGGAGCATGCAGACACAGGGAATTGTGAAATTGCTGTCAGAAGGCTCTTTTCTTTGCAGGGAAATCAGGGCTTATGATTTCCCTGCAAGCCTACAATAGAATCTGGACTTGTGGAAGGCAGATCCTGGGTGAGGCAAAAGCATTCTTGGCACAGCTTGTACTTCCAAACATATGGAAATGTAGAAGCTTGACTGACATGGTTCAAGTTTGGGCATATAAGAGCAGAAGCCCTTTGGATGGGCACATGCTGAGAGTACAGTGCCTGAGGACAGCTTCTGCACAGGAGATAGCAGCAGCTAGAGGATCAGAGGGAGGATGAAGGTTTACTGCTTTGAGGTTCTTCTCCAGTCTGGTGCTATTTCTCGGTGTTGAGTGTAAGAATCACACATGTCACTGGATCTTAAGGACTCTGAAAAAGCTTTTGCTTCTTAGCCCATTCACAAACAGAAGACAACTCATTTGACTCCTCACCAGCAATTTTCTATGCTTCTGAAATTTTCCAAATAAGCTGTGGAGCTGTGTTCTTTCCAGAGTGACGACAGTTGCTACAACACATCTCAGAAAAGGACAAACCGCCATGGGAAGGGAGAAAAACACCTCTGAATCAGCACCATAACTGGAAGAAAAGTGACTCAAGGAAACCACTCCTTCTTCTTTCATTAATGTGATTACTGCCAAGCAACATCCCTATTTAAGGAAACCCTCCAGCACCTTGCTATAGGACATACAGTACATCATTATCAAAGAAGTGTGGCTTCTGAGCATCAGGGAAGGCAGCACCTTTTAATCCTCAAAATCCTTACCTAGTACTGGGAAAGCAATGAAGGCAGTGGGTCTTATGGGGCCTTTTGATAACATATGAAATTGATGCTCATTTAATTAGGAAATTAATTGAGAGGCAGTGGTTTGATTTGCCCTAGAAATTTTTGATTCTGGAGCTTTACCTGAGGATGGCAGGGGCAAAAGATTTTATTCTTGTATCATATCTTTCCTTCATCTTTTGAAAGAGGAACTATCTCTTTTTGATTTGTATGAGTAATTTATCTTAAGTACTGGAAAAGATCAAAACCTCCAGTACACCCTGAGAAACACCTGAATGGTCTCGTATGAATTCCCTCAGAGTTTATGAAAGCATAATCTCATTACATCACTGAGGGGTGATGAAACACAGTCAAAGATCCCTATTTACCTCCCAAATTATCTTGTCCTTCTCTTATATCCGGAGAAATGTATTAAAAAAGATCAGGCCTAACTGTGAAGTAAGTACCCACATTTGATCATTCTTCAGGAGTCCATTTAAGGTGATTTGGATTTCAGGAATCAAACACTTTTTGGGAAAACAGATTGGTATCTCATTATCCAGCACCTTTTTGTACCTACTGATCCTTTTCACCACTTTACTGCTTTAAATAGTAAATGTTTCCTTATTGCTCAGCATTTCTTGATCCAAATGATTGGATCTAAAGGACAGGGCTCAAAGATGCCATCTGGACAAATGGTTAAAATTTGAAGTAACTATTAGAGTTGAACTTGGATTTTTGGAGTAAACCATGTATTCAAAAGCAGAACCTTTTAGAAGAATCTGATAGTTTTAATAAAACTATTGTTAGGATGTTTTGTGGGTTCAAACAGAACTTCTAGCTGATGAGACATTACTCATTCACAAGTAACTGAAAGAGAGACGATTGCTGATGTGCAGGAGAGCAAGCTGGACTAAGGATTTATTTCCCTTTTGTCTATGTTTCAGGAAAAGTTCTTCTGAATATCAGCCACAAGATGTTCTGAAGCAGGGAATCCCTCAACCTCTCCTGTGGGAATTGTCCTACCTTAACTATTAACATAAACAGGGAGATAACATATTTCAGGGGGAGAAGAGAGAGACCTAAATCAGAATTTTTGTCCTTGATGTTTTAGAAGCTCATTTTGAAGTTGTAGAATTTTCAGAAGTTTCTAGAATGAGAAAATTATTTTGGAGAGATGATGGTCTTAAGTCCTTGGGCTGAAGTGGCCTTGGAAAATACATCTGGAGGTTAATAAAGTGAGCTGGGCCTATTCTTTATTGACAAGGGAGGGAAAGAGAGTCTTCTAAGCATTTGAGGTGGCTGAGATCAGCCTTGAAAAAATCTTTAGCATCCTAGATGAGGATCCCTGGGTCCTAGAAAGCAGGGATTGTGAACCCTGTCCCAATCAAATAGTGTGCAGCTAGAGTGCTAGAGCTGCAGCACTACAGTGTTCAGCCTGGGAAGTAAATAGCTTCAAGGAGTCTCCTGAAATCACCAGGATTCTCTCAAATCAGCCTAAAAGGATGGTGACCAACAGGAAATACCCTGAAGATTAACAGATGGAGTCTGCACAGGGGATCCTGATGGTTACTGAGGACTGCAGCAGGCATCTAGCATACCCATAATTGATGTCTACACTATAGGGGTATTATTGAATGTGCATGCCAGATGGAAATATGTGGTAAAGCCACACACCTGAATCTCCTTGAGAGTCAGGGGACGATCCTGGGGCAGTCAAGTTTGCTTGCAGGCAGATCACTGGGTGTAGGATGGTTGCTAGGGCTTCTTTACCCCTTCCTTTGTATTATTTGTAGAGATCTGTCCTATTGATAATAGCAGAGGGAGACATTGTCATTGCCTATCAGTCTGATAGCAGCAAATATGCATCTCTTGTGACTGCAGTGCAGCAGAAGATATCTCTGTGACTGCCTGTACAGCTTGGTCTGGTGTATACTTCCCTGATGGTGTGGCTGTTCCAGCTGTCCTTTGTCAATGTGGCTGGAGTTTTGGTAGAACATAGGGATTGTATTTTATTTGTGGAGAGTGTGGAGCTGTGCTGAAGTGACAGGAGATGGTAGTCACTACATATTATTTTCTCTCTGAATATTCACCCATCCTTTTTCAGCCACAGCAGAACTGACAGCACATAACAAACCTACACCAGAATCCTGCTTTCTTCAGAGAAGCTTGACTTTCAGCAAATTTTCTGAAACAAGGCAAGTTTGCTGAATCAAGGATCAAATGAGGGCAGTTTTTTTATCGTCAGTGAATAACTCAAGACAAAAGCTTTTCAGGTCCATCCCCAGGCACACGTGACTTTTTATCATTGAGTTATTAAAATCTAGGAAGCTCTCCTTAGCCTGAAAGCTATCACAGAGAAAGGATTAAACACCAGAGAAAGGAGGTTCAGGTGGCATTTGAGTCACAGTCAAAAGCAGCAAAAGCTTTTATAAACCAATCTTTAGTAAATCCTAAGTAGACAAATAAAGCTGATGTCTTCCTTAGTCAACAATTGCTTTTCAGTTGCTTCTCTTGCAGAGGAGGTAGGTGTTTTGTTGAGTGAAAACCTATGTGCAATTCTGTTAGTGCTGGGGAGACAATGCTCCCAACAGACATAAAAGACAGAAGACAATGAAGAAACAAACAAATAAGCAGCCACAGAACATGAAAGAACATTAGGAAAGCTTTATTTCCTGCTGCCTGAGCCAATCTTCAGTGAAGCTGATGGAAAGACTTGCTTCATTGCTGCAGCCTTTCAATGTTGTTAGCTCCATGGAGAACAGGCTGTGTTTGTTTTCTGGTTTTTAGCTGCCACATATGTTTAAAAGAGGCTTATTTATAAAGATGCCCTGCACCCATAAATTAATTCTTATGGCTTCAGATGGATGTAATTTTTCATCTTGCTTCTGCCTGTGTGCATGCACAGTTTTGACTGCATGCAGTTAATAAATTGCTGTATTGCATTCTTGATGCGGTGTCTCTGCAGTGGTAAAATAACATTTCTAGGTGTAGATTGTGTAAAAGTTGAAATTATGAAGTCTTTGGGAATTCCTCAGAATGAAGACTTCTATAAAAATTTTATTTTTCACCGCAGTGTTGACCTCTCTAGCCTTGCTATCCTGAATAGCCAAAAAAAATTATTACTGGGATAATTTTTATATGCACTTTTCAGTCCATCTTCTTTCTCCATTTATCTATTTGTGCAGGAGAATAATAGGAGCTGGCAGGTAATTAGAAACAGAAATCAACCCCCCTAACTGGCAAGATTTTAGCACATCATTTCAAGTTTTTGAAAAAGGCCTGATTTTGTCACAATATATACTTCTGCAGCTATTTTAGGTTTTCCCTATAATATGATCCATATAGAAAACAAAAAGATTAAAAGTGAAGATATTTTAAGAGGAAATTTAACAAAAGAAAAATATCTTGAGCTTTCTGGGGCTGGTGTAAATATGGTGGGTTTATCCACCTGTTTTAGTTTACCTGCTTTCAGCATCTGTTTTACCAAACTGAAACCCTTGCTTCCTTATTTGTTATAAATGAGCATAATACCTTGGAGCTAAGTTAGTTTACACCATCTGGGGAGTTCATTCCTAGTCACACCCTCATGGAGCCTTTGAGTCTCTGTGTGTGCAAATGCCTGAGAACAGTGCCTCCTTTCCATGACTGAAGATGGCAAACAATACCCCTGTCCTTTTCACCACTGCCTGATGATAAATGAAAAGTGTGAGGAGTGTAATGAACTGTTTGAATATGTTGAAAGGCTTTTGAGACTGGAACCTTTTGCTTATGCTCCTGCCAACACTGTCATACAGAAGATCTTTCTCCATTTCTCTGAGTTCCTGTATTCTCCCTTCTCATCTCCGTCTGCAGCAACCTGCTTCTCACTAATGTTAGGAAACAAGGCTTGAGTCTGAAACACAAGATTTTTCTGGTTAGCTACGCAGGAAAAAGAGACACTCTTAATGTCTGTCCCTCTATGCATATGGGCTGGCCTGGTCATGCTCAGCATGTCCACAGCACTTGAAAGGATGACCTTGTTAGGCAACAGCTGCTCTCAGCCACTGGTCTTGAAACAGCATCTGCTAGGAGAAGGCAATTCCTCTTCATGCCATCATGATAATAGGAATGAATTGCAGTTGTTCATTCATTTGGTGGCAGATTCTTTATTTTAAATGCCATTAACAAGCCCAGACTCAATTATACTCAGTTTTCCCCAAATGGTTGTTCATTATGAGGCCACTTGCTACCTACCCTATCACCCTGCAGCTGTTGGCTGTACTTACAAGTGCTCGTTACAAAGACCTTCATGCTCAAGAGGGCACTGCCATGCTCCAGTGTTGGTACATGGCTAATCAGTGATGCCACTCAGAATTCAACTCTGAATGTGGTTCAACAACATGTCACAATTGCAGCCACTGTGTCTCTCCACTGGTGGCCTGGCCAGTGAAGCTGAAACAGTGCTTTGAGTGCTGAGGTGCTATTAGCCAGCTGTCTCATTTGACCCAGAGCCACCTACCCCATCATCTGTGCACACAGACTGCTGCAGAAAGGCAACTCTGCCCTTCTACCACATGTCCATAGAGGTGACTGACATGCTTCCAACTAGCTTCACAAAGGGAGCAAGACAGTGGGTATTAGTCCCTCCTTTCAATGCTTTCCTTCTTTCCTCACTCCTGGCTAGTCTCAGATAGAGGGTGCAGATGCTACTTCTACTTTACAACACCCATGGTCCTGGAGAAGACCTGTAGGAGTTGCAGTGCCCTGCCCACTGCAGAACAAAAAAGGATTGTGTAGGAGAATGGGAGCATTTCAGGCTGTTGCTTAAAATCATTTAAAACTCCTTTGACTTGGCTGCTACCTTCCTGCCTTTGACTCAGGTTGCTACCTCCCAGAACACAGCTTCATTACTGAGCTCATTTATTCTCATCTACAGTTTCTCAGCTATACCCTTTCCTCTGGAAGTCACAGGCCATTCCTGGCTCTGCTGAACGTGCTTCACAGCCCAGTGGCACTTCATCTAGTCTGTCGATTCCCACAGCCTACTTAAATTCCCCAGAGTAGAAACTGTAATTTTTACACAGTAAGTATACTATAAATCTGTTTCAAGCAATTGATCTAGCACACCAACTCCACCAAGGTGAGACTGTACTTTCAGATGTGCTGTGAAGGTGGTTATGTCCATTCTCTCTCAGAAATGTTATTTCCAGTGTACACCCTATGTGCAGCAGCTGATTGTGCAGAGCTATAGGTATGTTCCTTATTGTTGCACCCAAATTCCCTTAGCTCTGCTAGCACTGAGCAGTTACGCTGCCAGGTTAGTTTTTGTGAGGTGGCAAAAAAGATGTCCCTGTGCATTGGGTAACTGGTTTATTCTGCATGTGTCAAAGAACTACATAGATTGAATTGCCATTTTCTCTTTCTACATGTGTTTTGGCTGCTCTAGCATAGCCTGCAGGCCTTGCCTGGGCAGATGTGCTGGTTTGTATCTAATGGCCTTATTCTGAAATTCTGATGAGGATAATCTATGCTGCATTGGTAGGCCTTGCAGGAGCCATTCTATGCAAATACCATAATGATTCCCCTGGAGTTCTAAAGCCTTTGCTCTTAAACTGCTCTGAGGTGTGTGTTAGACTCCTCAGGTGCCACTAAAACCCCTCGGCATTCTCTAAGAGACACTGAGGGGAATTCTGTACAGTAGCTCAAACGGATACATGTCCCATGTGGATGCCACCTCATCTTTAGCAAGGCTGCTAAGTGGAAGAGGCAGTGGGTGGTTCAGCGGATGTTCAGCACTGAACGCTCCAAGCCTCAGTTTGAAGACAAGAATTGAGATAATTGGCTTGCATTGTTTGAGCAATGTTATGCTGCCTCTGTTCATCTTGATTTTCGTGGATTAGAGCACTACACGGTGCCACTGAGAGGGCTCATACAAAAAATATCCTCAGTGCCTTGAGTTATACTTCTATGCATGGCTTGAATCACCCCAGTTGCATCATCCAGCACTGCACAGAACCTATTACATTTGAGAGCCTTCTCTTAGGATTTACAACTGATCAGCACTTCTCTATCTATTGAAAGGGGCTCAGCCTGTTAGACTGTCTCAGATAATGTCTAGCATATGCCCATAGAACAAAAGCCCTCTCAAAAAGCAGCACATCAATAACACTGTCTTCTGGAAGGCAGGAGACTCAGCATCTTCCATTGCTGGATGGCATTTCAGCCCTCGTTGCCCACCTGCTAGGCTGTTCCCCTGTCCACCACAAAGTTTTACAGGAAGGTGTTAAAGCCCTGCCCAGCAGGGACAGGTAGCTCCTAGGACACTTGGTGGGGGCAGAGGGTGCAGGACAGTTTGTACATTTTAACCAGTGACTGTTTAGTGCAAAATGATACAGCTCAAGATGCTTGGAGGATATTTTCATATTCCGAATTAGTTGTTTCTTGATGAGTTGAAATCCTGGTGTGGATTTGACAGTTGCCTGGAAAAAGCACTCAAACTGTCTGGTCCCATTTCTCCTGCCCATTTGGCTTCAGCCATGGATACCTGAATGGCTCTTTCTGCTCGACTCTGCAGGTGCCAGCTGGGTCACTCACAGTTCTTACACAGAGTCCCCAGAAGAAGCTGCAGCTATGGGACACTTGGCTTTCTGTCAGCAGGTGCTGCTCAGTGGAAGCTGCAAGTATGTGCAGCCTTCACCCAAATGTCTAAAGTGAGACCTGGTCCCAGGCAATCAGAAGTTGTGCTTGCCGCAATTTCAGTTTATTATTTATTTACATCTCCTGTCAGAGTTAGTACATGACCTAGCACAGAGAAGTTCATCTCCTTCAACAGAGAAAACCCCACTTATTTGACAAGGAAGAAAAAAATCCATGTGAAATCTTGAACTCTAAAAACATGTGGGAAAGGGTTCTGCTGATGGAAACAATGGGTGGTAACAGCATTCAGTGAATTTGTCGTTCCAGTGAGTGGTTTTCAGTGGAGAATGTCTCAGAAGAGCTGCAGTAGGTAGATTTTTCTGTGACTTCATATGCAGTTAGAAAACACCCACTTCATCTTGCTTGTGCTGTTTTATTTAAACTCAATTGGCTTAATCCCATGGCAGCCAGGCTCATTTGATGTTTCTCCATTAGCTAAGCACTGCTGGATGCTCCAGCACAGTATGCTTTATGGCAAGGAGTGAAAAACACAGAAGCAGATTGTAGTGCTGGTAGCATTCCCTGCCACTGCCCTTTTGCTCCTATTGAACATGGTGTTCTGCTGTGGAATAGTAATGAGGCTACACTGACAAGAGGTGATGTGACAAGCAAGACTGAGGTGAGGGAAACCACTTTGACTTCATCATTATCCTCGAGCTCCACAAACTGCCCTTTGCTGCTTGGTGGCCCAATGCCCACACATCTTCATTCCTTTTCTGGCTCTTCCTTGCCTTATTGATTCATTCTGGGTGAAGAAGCTCCTATTAAAAAAAAGGCAAACATCTGAGCATTGCTTCCACATTGGGAAGTGCTATTTCAGTTGCTAGGGGATCTGCTTAGAAAATAAACCCAACTCTTAAAAACAGTATTTCCATTTCAGGCCATCTTACCTTATGCTGTTCTGTTGTTTCAGCTAATTTTCCAAAGAATCATACCCTGGTTTAGCTGTTCTATCTATTAATATCTGGGAGGAAGTCTTTATTAAAACTTCAAACTGCTTGAGAACTAAACTCACATGCATGCATACATCACAGGGAGCCTAAACTGAGTAATTTTCTATGGCAAAGTTGCCTAAGTTCCTGAAGAGGAAGACAGAGGAATGCTACAAAATCTGAGGGAAATTGTAGTGCAATTTGTGACTTTGGCTTAGGTCAAAGTAGTGTAGTGTAAGTCAAAATGTTCGAGTAGAACACATCAAATACAGTCTTAAACTTCAATGGTATTCTTGTGAAAATTGTCTGATATGTCTGGTGAGAAAATCAAATGGATCAGCAAAGTTTCTATGAATGAATCTCAAGCATATGTGGAGAAGTTATCCACTTATATGCTCAGGCCATAGCTCTAGCAATGGAAATCAGGGAATCTGGATGGAGGTAAAAAATTGTTAATAAAGTAATTGTCTCCTGATTAAAAATTTCAAAAATACAGATTCATTTAGCTGTGCCTAAGGTTAAGTGGAATGCAGCATTGGTAGGAACTGAAATAGAAGTCCTTGGAGTGTATTAGGTAAAGAACAGTCTATGCTTGCAAGTAATTTTAGCAGCTAAATGGCTCTGCTCATTCTCTGATACCTAATGATAATGTCTCCAATTTCACACATTGATTTTTAAACAATGCGTGTCAAAATAAAGTGAGGTCTGTAGTCAAATGAGCACAGTCACAGGTTTGCTGCCTTCTCCACACCTCATTGGAATTGTCACACTACTGGGGCAAGCTAATTCCCCTATGCTCAAGGTGACTGTTGGAGTGGGGCTTGGAGCATTCTGCCCAGGCCATATGCAGGAAGGACCAGCTGCTCATCAGCCCTAACAGCTGTAACATGGCACAGCCCATCCTCTAGAAAAGGTTCCATTCTCCCTGAAAACTTCTAGAAACCTCTAAGCCCTACATTACCTTGCCAATAAGAGACTTCTGACCAAATCATCTTCTTAGTGGACTCCAGACAAACGCCCTTTGAGTTTTTGCAGTACTCAGTATTAAATCGTGGTTTTAGTTAGAAAGTGGGTGGGAGAAAGAGCAGAGGAATTTAGTATTGATAAGAGGTACAGTATGGACAACCCTGGAACCTCTAATTCATGTAAATTGTAGGACGAGGTCTGTGGGGTGGAGTTTCCTCTCTGTCTCTCTTGCTCCATGGGAAACAACACAGGGAGGGAAGGAGAATTCAAGTATTATGACTCCTGAACCTGCTATGGACATTAGGCTCTAGTATACGGGTTTAGGGCCTTATACACAGACAGTAAATTTACTAAAGACGGGCTCTTGAGGCATGCCTGCTGATCAGTCCCCTGTGTCTCTTCTCTGCCTGCTAAGGGATATAGTAAAATGTAAAGGGAAACATACTTTATGTGGTCTAAGCCAGATACAGCTATTAAAATCTGGCACCTGTATGTCTGTGTGGTTAAATGCTACAGAAGAAAAGGTCTGCAGTATAAATCAAGTTGTTTCATTATGCTGAATTTGATATGACCTTGGAAAACAGTATCTGTGCTAGCACAGTGTAATCCAAATCAGTGCCAGGAGCATCTACAATGGAACAGAAGCACTTACAATCTAGGTTGGTGTTGGGGTACAAATCCCCCTGGGCCCCATTCACACAGGTCCAGGAGTGTCCAAAGTTGTGAGGACTAAGCTAAAACCTTCTGAGAAACTAAGATACATAAATCCACCCAGACAGGAGGAAGACATGCAAGTTTAGTTTTAAATAAATAGAGGATTGTAAGTGCCTTAAAATTAGAGCCTGTGTTAGTAAGGAAGAGACCTAGTACCTAGTTTATAGTTCAGTAATATTGCCTTTTGCAAAGTTAGTTATAGTAATAACAAAAATAATGTAACCTTGCTAGAAATTTCTAGACAGAACAGATAGAGCTATATACATAGAATTTGTGTAAGAATTTATGAAAATTAACACACATAAATTTTAGCCTAGGATAGGTCCAACACTTTTATAGAGTATTTAAACCTGATTGGCAAAAATTAGAATAAAACGCACTAAGAATGTTAGAACAGGCACGCTTAGGGAACACGGATATGAGTGCTGTTGTTGCTGTTGCCTTTACTGCTGCTGGTAAGGTGCTACCCCTCCTGCTTGGGACTTAGAGACTTTATGTTAGAAGGCTTCTGCATGCTGCTATGCTAAGTTATTCTTAATAACTTTGCCTTCATGGGACTGATTTAACGATGCAATAAAGGACTTCTTTTACAACTACCCAGCTTCTGGTCTTCAGTGAAGACGTCCAAACCTCTCGGCGTCAGGTTGAGTGGTTTTTTTGTTGCTTTTTTCCCCATATTAGGAAATACCATATGAGGAGAAATTAGAGAGTGGCATGGTAGGATAGGAAAAGGACCCCCAGATACTGTAATTTGACTGAACCACTGTGTCAACCCAAGGAAGAAAAGAGAGCAACAAGAACAGCTTCTCAGGTGTCTCCATCTGCATAGTCATACTCAGCTTCTAGGCTCCTCAAGGTCTGGCCAACAACAGTTTAAATATTCTTTCAGACTCTTTGAGCTACTTGCTAAAGGAATGTCATTGTCTTGGTTGAGAAGCCCCAGCAGGCCAGTTCTTTTACCCATGGACTGCCTGGAAAACAGAGCCTCCAAAGCCATTGAGGGCCATGAACTGTTTTTCCTGGTCTCTGTTATGATGCTGACAAGGCTGGTGGGGGTCCCTGTGCATGTTGGGCAGTGTGTGGATGTTGGCAGTTACAGCTGTTTCTCACTGCAGGAGATGCTCCTTTCTGTTCTGAGCCACAGGGAATTGGCCCTGTTGAGGTGATGGGGATGACATTGCCTCTATGCTTCTTTTGGTACTATTAACCATGCTCCTTTTCGGTTTATTCCACAGATATTATGTGGGAAAGAGATCCCTCGCTGGGTGAACCGCCTGGCCTACTTCAGCTCGTGCATCCCCTTCCTCCAGAGCTGCCTCCCCAAGGAATGGCTGACCCCAGCAGCCCTGCAGAGCCACATCAGCCTTGGCCTCCACAAGGAGGAACAAGGGGACACAACAGATGAGGAGACCCCCTCCACCTCTGCAGCCCCCTCAGCCTCAGGCACATCGCGAACCTGTAGACATACACGGGTCTAAACTGCCCACTTTACCCCCAGATAACATCCCTGCTCTCTTGCTCTATTTATTTCTCACACCCTTTTGCACACATTGGTTTCTCTTTCCAACAGACAACACAGCGGGGGGAAGACCCTTTCTGCTTCAGTCCCTTTTCCAAGGACTGCCACTACAGTTGCTTGGCAAAATGACTGTGAACCCCAACACAGAACTGAGGATTGTGGTGACTAAACTGTATTTTCCTCCGGGGGCCTCCATGATCCTTGATCTACAGAGAACTGCTGACTCTCTCAGGCATGAGAGCATGTGTATGGGCAGAGTGCACATACTGTGATGTTCCTTCTCTGGAACTGTTTTATCTTTTTATCTCTCCCTCTACCCATTTAAGCCCAGCAGTCTCTTCTCTATTTTGGCTGGGTTTTCCCTTCCCCAATGACAAATCACCTGCCCACAACCAGTGAAGGAACCAGAGTCAAAACTCAACCTTCTCATCTCTTAGACCAGCAACAAACTCCACTCAGATCCATCCCTTTTGTAATTACCAGGTTTCTAATTCATGTGAAGGACAAATGAAAGGTGCTCCTGTTCTACAACCACCTGTTTTCAGTACTCAAATTTAAGAGCTTGAATGACTGTCCTGCTCTTGAAAATAATAACAAAGAACCTAGAAAATGAATGTGTTACTGTGGCTTTTCTTTGGGGTCAAAAAGAACATGGGGCTGTGGGGATTAGAGGCAGCTACCAAGTAGATGCAGGGATGATTTGACCATATTGGTGCTTTTTGGCACAGACCCCTCTCAGTTCTCCTAATCCTAGACAGTGTTCCTGGTTTCCTTTTTCCCCCCAGATTCCCTGGGGAATCTCTTTCCTAGCTGACATTTGCTGACTGTATTTTGGGAAATGGCCTTCCTGAGCACAAGGAAGAGGAGAGTGAATCTGTTTGGAAGGTCAGTATTTCCTTCTGATTTTCCTCCTACACTCACAGACATAAAACATGGCTTCAGAGCCATCCTTCCCTGGCCTATTTTCGAGCCAACCCAAGAAGGTAAAAAACAAATGGTGAACCCAAATAATGTCAACCTGTTCCTTTCTCCTCCCTTTTTGGAGGTGGAGGGGGAACTTAGGGCCACACCTGGAAAGCACAGATGACCCTTCCAATGCATGGGCCACCATGGTGCCTCCCACTGTGTGCACTATTTCAGTAGTAGGAATGAAAAATGGGTGCAGCTGGCTCACTGGCCTCTCCAAGCTGGCTTCTGACAAGAATCTGGTCTTTGGATGTATTTATGCTAATTCTGACAGCTGATGAGAAAGCACGGAATGAGAAAAGGAAAAGTACGCCAACTCTTCCACTCAATTACCTCACTAGGAATTCTAGTCAGAAGATGTAGGAAATAATCAAAGGGGAAATCCAGGCCTCCTCTCTCCCTTGCAACTTCTCTTGGCTACACAAAGGAGGATGAAAAAGGAACAGGCAGTGTGTTGAGAGGGAGTTGCCATTTTAGAAATGATGCTCTCAACAGCTACTGCCAAGTCAAGACTTCCACCCTGCACCCAGAGAGAGCTACAAGCTCTCAAGATGGTGGTTGTTTCCTTTTTTTTTGGTCACAAAGGCATGCTAAGTCCAACCAGCTGTTTCTTTAGCTCAGGTATACAGGAGTGTGTTCTTTCAGGGCTGAAGGTCTCAGCTATGATGTACATCATGTCTGCACAGACAAAGGTTTGTTAGATATGCATGCCCTTAGTGAGGTAGGAGGCTCTGGAGAGATCTACTGAATGGAAATGTAACTCACAGGATGGCCATGCTCCACTGCCTCCTGAAGTGATGCGTGTTTCGGCAACAAAACCTTTACAACATGCCTCTCATTTTCATCCTCTGTACAAACTGCTGCAAGTTCTGTACTGAATAAAGTCGTGTTCCTTATTACCCTTGGCTACCTACAGCCAGTGATGCATTGTGAGCAATTCTGCAGCTCCTGGTAACCAGTTCAATGCCAGTCTTGATTAGTATGGCTTGTCCAGGGATGTTTAATAAGATTTTCATCATGATCTCCATGCCACTGCCCAGAAACCATATTGCACAATGTACTGTTTCACTCTGTATTGCCCTGCAGTCGTGGTCATTGCAGCCTAAACCATTGCAGCACTGCAAGCTTCATTTGTCTGAAGTTCCCAGGGTTTCTGCCAACAGCCAGCAGCACATTATGTGCAATGAATTTTAAAGGTCCTTCTCAGGGGGAAAGTGAGAAGAGGCTTTCCCAGAGCATTTGTCTAGGCCAGGGAAACTGCAGTTAGAAACACGTCATTCCGTTTGTTGTGACAAAAGCCAGCCAGCCATCACCTTATGTTTCTGCTCTGTGCCTGACCTTCAGATGAAGCATCATATATACATCTAGGATATGGGCTCCAGGGGCACATTTCGCACAGAATACCCTCTCACAGTACTTTACAAGGTAAAAAATGCTTAACTGGCTCTGTGGTAGCCTGGACAAGAAAGCCACATTTAGCCTACCTGAGAACATAAATATGTGCTTGAAGTATTGGGAACAACATTTGGGGCAAGCTGTGAATGTCATAAAACCTCCAGATGTTTGTTTACCCACTTTTATGTTCGTCTATCTGTTTATGACAGTAGGGGTCACATCAAGGAGGCATCAAACCTCTGTTGTAAATCAAACCCAGAATATATTCCAATCATCCAAAATGTTTCTCCCTACCCCTCTCTGTTCAAGGTGACTGCTCAACCAATAATGAAAAGAACAAAGTGACACTGTGGAAATAAAATATTTATTGATGATGGCTTTACCTCTGTAATTTGACAGCATTTTAGATTATTAAACATTAAGACATTTTAAAATCCTAATTTACTGTTCATCTCCAGCACAGCGTGTTTGTCTTAGGCATTTTTATTATCCTTCCAATTATTACAAAATTATCATTGTTATTATATAATTATACCATATTCATATTTAGTTACACATTTACTTTCTCTTGCTGCTTTCTCTGCATAATGTGGAAAAATTATAAATACCAACAGCAGCTATCAGTGAAAACAAAAGAACACCATGTGAATCTTAACAAGAGCATCCCATCACAGTGGAACAAACTCTTAACCCTTCTTCTTCCAGCCAGGACTTTTGTTGACCTTTTAAAAGCTGGGATGAGAGGGCACCAGTTCTGCACGTGGGCATCAGCACCTGTGGGGTTACGTCTCTAGAAGTGACCTAATAGTATTCAAATGGGACAGTAAGACTGGAGGTGAGGTTAGCCAAACACTGGAATATTAGAGGTACAAACCAAACTGTTTCTAGGGAAGACGTAAGAGGAAGGAAGTAAGTAATAACCTCTTTTCTCAGCATGTCTTTATCTATAGTAGCAACTTCCTTAATTTCATGACATAATTCTTACTGATTTGGTTTTGGTCAGTTGCCTTCCTCTTCACAAATCTGTGATTTGAGGCCTGTTTTTCTCAAACTCTTTAGAAGGGACACTTGTGCTTTCAGAGGCCCTGAGTGTGCCAGCTTCCCAGCACTGAACCTGTGCTCTGTGACGAATTCATCCCAGGCTCAGCACAGCATGGGGATGGATACACACAGACCTGTTCTCTTCCTCGCATTGCTCCCAGCTGAGAGTTTGCATCTCTGGAATTCAGACCCATGTTGCCTTGTGTTACTGAGGTACTCAAGAAATAGTCGTTTCCTGCTATGTTATATTTTTATTCTTCTGTTTATTTTTCTCTGGACTGGAAGGCCTCTCAGAACAAGTCAGTGGACATTGGATTGCAATAATATTAGCTTATCTTACTATATGTGCTTGATCTTATTCTCATTTTAGTTTGTATATATATGCTATCTTATTAAGATGGTCAGAAAACTTTATTAAGTACCTCTACCACTTCCTTGATTAATGGAGAAGACCAAAGGAAGAGATTATCAATGTTCCATTTTCAAGTGTTCTTAAATTACTCTTAGAGTTCAGGCAGCAAGTGCCTTGTTCCACTTTGTCCCTGCCCTGCATGCCAGCAGCAATGACTCGGAATGTGAAAAGGCTGTGTAGTGATTCAGAAGTATGTAAAAGGGGACCTGACATTCCACTGTCTCCACTCTGCGATTGCCACAGGCTACCAGGACAGGGCAGAACCTCTGGCTACAATGCTATACAAAGGCATTGCAAGCCTATGCCTGGAGAATGGGTGCTCTTGTCCGTAACAGGTCAGCATTGGAACACCGTGCGTGTGGCTGTAGCTGTGTTGGGGTGGATGGCACAGCACATTTCATTCCTAGCAGGTATGAAGGACGATTGCCTCTAAATAGCAGAGTACAGCTGTTCACTAGCATTATTGTAGCCAACTTCGTTTTGAAAAGGTTTTTTTGGTTAATTTTGATTGGGACAAGGGATAACAATGCAGAAAAACAGATGATCACGGTCGGCAATCTTCTTTCCTTAGGAAAGCAGGCTACAGAATGAAAAGATACAGCTCGTACTAGGCCTGCTCAACTGTGTTCATCAACGAGCTGAGAAGGAAATCATGAGGGGGGTGTGTGTGTAGGAGGGATGCGAGTGTCGGGGCGATGTGTGAAGGGAAGGGGCTGAGCCGTGGCCGATGCCCAGGGATGCGGCCGCGGCTCCCCCACCGCCCGGGCCGCAGCGGAACCGGCGTGTGCGGGCGCGGTACCCGCGGCGGAGGGGCCGCTGTGGCGGAGGGGCCGCGTCCCGCCGGAAGCGCCGGGGCCGGGCCGGAGGCGGGAGGCGGCGCCAGGCCGTGGGGCGGGAGCCGGGGATGGAGAAGCTGCGGAGGCTGTGGAAGAGCCGCACGATGACCTTCGGGGTGCCCCTGCTGGTGAGCGGCACGGAGCGCGGAGGGCGCTGGCGGGGGCCGCGGCGGGCGGAGCTCCGCGGGCCGGGAGGGGGCGGAGGCGCGGTCGCGGGTGGGCGCTCGCTCTGCTGCCCCTCCTCGGCCGAGGCTGCGCGGGATGGAGTGAGCCCTGGGAGCCCTGGGAGCCA